>CM067373.1:18751800-19351800 GCA_034401795.1 Chaetoderma sp. LZ-2023a
CGCATGACACGTGTGTTAATCCAGATGTTCTCAGAGAACATCTACATTTTCTGGAGGTAAATATTAATCTTTTGGTCCGCTGGAATCTTTATCTAGTTTACCTAAATTTTTTTTCTATGATCTATAAAACCGGGATACAGTGACCCAAGGTCATACCATACCAAACTGTTGTAACATTAGACTCAAAATCTAACTACGAATACTCAGGATGAATTGTAAGCCACCATATAAGTAAGCTGTACACTTTTTCAAAACTAATTGGACTGGAAGTTGTTGCTTGAGGCAGTCAAGCTAGTAACACAATATTCAACTGGTAATGCTTATTATACTTCTCAGAATAATATTCCTAATTTGCTTAAATAAATAAGGCTGTGTGATCGCGCATAGCCACATACAGTAAGTAGAAGAATACATTGCTTGTTGGTTATGTCCGCAAACCCATCCAGAATATTGTGCATTTTAGCCTTCATTTGACGATTTCTGATGCATCTTTGGAGATCTACAAAGAAAATATTTGCGATACATAAATTACCCTTGTACACTGTATGAAAAGAGGGATTTCTCATAAATAGATCAGATGTGTCACCAATACATAGGGCAACATAGCTGTTATTCTAATCAATTCCAAGTATGTCTACGTTTATAACAAATCCGGTCACAAAATATATAGCAATGGTCATTGCGTCATCTTATACAGACCGGGCTGTAAAAGATATAGTAAGGTGTGGAAGACTGAATAAGTCTCTCTCAGACTCTCTCTATCTCTTCTCTCTTTCTCGCAAGACTCTCTCTGACTCCCGCCCTCCATCCCGCCGTCTCTCTCTCTCTCGCTCTTCTCTCTCTCTCTCTTTCTCTCTCTCCCTCCATCCCTCTCTCTCTCTCTCTCTCCCTCCTCTCCCTCCCTCTCTCTCTCTCCCTCCCTCCCCTCCGCCCCAGCCCGCCCGCCCGCCCGCCCGCCCCGCCCGCCCGCCGCCCGGCCGCCCGCCCGCCAGCGCTCTCTCTCTCTCTCTCTCTCTCTCTCTCTCTCTCTCTCTCTCTCTCTCTTACATGAAATGTTTACAGCAATTAAGAAATATTCTCTATTGCAGGCATTTGTCAAAGAATCCACATCTAAAACACCTAAGCCCAGACGCGTTCACTGGCATCCACGACCTCGAGACATTGTGAGTCAATCACGTACAATAGGCCTACAGCTAAGAAATAAGTTACCATGTTTCCATAAGCAAGAATATTAAACAAATTAATAAGCAATGTTCTGTTGAATAGATTGAACATAATTGGATTGTATACTAGGCAGCAATGTCTTCCAAATGTTATTTCCGAGCAGTATCATATAGTCCATTGGCGTAGATGACCCAACCTTGCACCCATACGAATGGACCTTTCCGGTTTTAGCTATGCCCCGCCCATCTCTAGCTAATTTCCACCCACATCTCGCTCGTGTTGGGATCGATCGATTTCTGAACACCGTGACTATCAATTAAATAAAAACCCACACAGGTGAGCTGTTGAATATTTTGAAACTAATTTGACTGGGTGCTGTTGCTGCCTAAGGCAGCAACAGCGCCCAGTCAAATTAGTTTCACAATATTCAACAGCATGTTTATTAAATAGCAAAGAATTACAAAGACACAATTCATACAACGTGTCCGACCATTTGGGGATTTGATGACGGTATATATGGAGCCCTTTGTGACGTAATGATTGTGACGTCATCATACACGCCGCTGATTATGACGTCATACGAGGTCAGCTGATGGATAGATGGATACTCTGGAAAGGTGAATTGAGAAAAGTAATTTTTTCTAAGAGCTTTCGATCGCCTTTTATTATGTTCGTTAACATGTGATACACTGGGACTTACTATGTTTTTATGGTTTAACCTGTTCATGACGAAATCGGCCCAAACCGGTCTCTGCAGTGGTATTGAGGAATGTCCATTTGCAGGCCAAGAGAAGACCATTTTTGACATTTTACCACTGAAATGACTGGCTCGGTAACCGAGCCAGCCATTCTAGTAGTAAATCTTCAAAAATACTCTTTTCTTACCCTGCAAATAAACATTCAATAAGGAAATAATTTGATTTTCTTAACCAAATTTAGACATTAAATGGTTAAAAGTACACATTAGAGTATGTGGAAATCGACCATGATAAGGGGTATGAGTGACTACAATAGACATAACTTTCGATATAATCATAATAGACTTGAAAATTAACGCTCAAGATGTTGCTTTCACGGTCCTTTAAGTGGTCAATCATTTCTCTAGGTTATGTAGATTGTTAATTTTATTTTTCAGTAACCATAATTTCATTTTCCCGCTACTTCCAAACAAGAACGTTCAAGCGTGCAATGTCTCGCCTGTATGAAATAAATGAACATTGGCCCTTTAGCATTCTCGAATCGTGTCTATCTTTCATTTTCACGACGTTAATATCAAAATATTCATCTTTAGACTTTTGTCGATCTCACCACCGTTGCCCACACCAGGTTAAACAGTGGACATGTCCAGTGGTCATTTGCTAGTCTACGGCGATTGCATCGACAATTTCTGCTACACGTACCCCTTAATATGGACGGCTTCATTTATGTGTAACATTAGCCGATCAGAAAACAGAGTAACTCACCGAGTCCCTGTTTATCGCATGTAATCTTATATAGGACATCAAAAGCTCTCAGAGAAACATAGCTTAGTGGCTTAGTGCGTGCGTGCGTGCGTGCGAACGTGCGTGCAAGGTGAACTCATCCAGCCCACAGGTTATTAGCTCACCTGGCCAGAATGGCCAAGTGAGCTTATGCCATGGCGACCGTCCGGCATCCGTCCGTCCATATGTCCGTCCGTCCGCCAACTTTCCCCTTTAAACGACTTCTTCTCAATAACCACTGGCCCGATTTCAATTATATTTGGCAGGAAGTAGCCTTAGGGCTTGGGATCCAAGTTTGTTCAAACAAAGCCGATCGTCTGATTTGGCCGGTGGCCATCTTGGATTTTGGCCGATTTTAGGAAATGGCTTTAAAAATCTTCTCCGAAACCGCTTGGTGGATTGATTCAAAACTCACGAAATATCATATAGGGCAAGAGCTGAACCAAGTTTGTTCGAAGGAACTTGATTGGCCAAATGGTTCGGCGGCCATCTTGGATGACCTAGTTTTCGTGAAAATGACTTATTCTGCAGAACCGCTGAACGGATCGGGCTGAAATTTTGGGGATATGATTATGGACTAAGGGCCATTAAAGGTTGTTCATGGGAAGTTGATAGGTAAAAAACATGGCCGCCGTGGACCAAGCAAATTTTGGCGTGTTTGGCTGCCATATTCAATTTTTTTATTTGATGGATTTTGAAGCCGATATTGGTTTTCTTAACTCCGCCTACTTGTCAGTCAGCTGTTGTCTAGCGATAATCCCATCCGTCTTCTGTATGCCCGTCCATCCATCTGTTTGTCCGTAACCAACAATGGCGGCTCATTTTGTTATTTCTTGACGGATTGACACCAATTAAACTTGGTCACAATGTTAATGACAGCATTTAATATCTGTGTTGTGAAAATGAAACTGATAGGACGTCAAATGCCAGAGTTATCACTCCTTAAATATTTGCAGTCTCACTTTCATAGGGCAAATAATAGGTTTGTTCCCACCGTCCATTGATTTATCACTATGTCAGATTTTATTGCCAAACTAGATATTAAATTCCAATTAACAGATTAACCTTTCCAATACTGCAGAAATATTTAAGATATGTATTATGTGCTCTGACATCTATGCTCTTAAAATATTTGAAATGTATTTGATTGAAAGTTGTTGCTGCCTTAGGCAGCAATGAAAGTTGTTGCTGCCTAAGGCAGCAATGACTTTCAGTCAAATTATTTTCTAAATCAACTCCAGCTCACCCTACCCCTGCTGCTAACTCGGTGATTGAGCCAGATGTGCATGTGTTAAATGGATTGTGTGGTGGTGGGGAATAACCTGCTATAAAGACCACCTACCTGCCTTTAGAGACCATTTTCTTCAAATTGTATTTAAACCTCTAGTAATAGTCTGACTGAGTTTTTGCAGACGACATATTCCAAAGGTTATATCTCTGAACCTGATAAATATTTTGAAAACAATTGGACTGAAAGTTGGTGGTGGCTAAGCCGCCAACAACTTTAAGTCGAATTGTTTTCAAAATATTCAACAAGTCAAGAGCTTTTGAAAATTGAAATTATTGGCTGCACTGGCTTGCACCAGTGAGACAGTTAAGAAACCAGCTGTTGTTAGCACTGATATCATCTATTTTCACTTAAACATTGTTCAAAATCACTAATGCAAAAGAACCAGTTCAAAGATTGTTGCCAATATCTTGAAAACTAAATCATTTGACTGAAAGGCATTGGAAGTGACACTGATGGATGTAAAACTTAAGTAAGATTAGTTGAAATGCCAATGTTCCAGGTGAGCGATACAGGCCCATTGGGCCTCTTGTTATTAATGGAACGCTTGCCATGCGTAAGCCTATTTTTAGTTCTAAATATTCAATAACACGCACGCACGCACGCACGCACTCACTCACTCACGCACGCACGCACGCACGCACGCACGCACGCAGGCACGCACGCACGCACGCACGCACGCACGCACGCACGCACGCACGCACGCACGCACGCACGCACGCACGCACGCACGCACGAACGCACGCACGCACGCACGCACGCACACACACACACCTCCCTCCCCCTTCTCTCTCGCTCTCTCTCACACACACGCACGCAGGCACGCACGCACTCACGCACGCACACACACACACACCTCCCTCCCTCCCCCTTCTCTCTCGCTCTCTCTCACACACACGCACGCAGGCACGCACTCACGCACGCGCACACGGACACATACGAACGAAGAAACACGAAGTGGTGGGCGGGATGGGAAAGTGGTGGGCGGGATGGGAGAGTGGTGGGGTATTCTGCACGTTTGCTCGTTTATAATCTATCCTTTATCCTTTACAACAATAATGGATTTTTACCGCACACTAAAACGTGCCATGTTTGGTCGGGTTCTTTATTACATACCCAGATCAGGATGCGGATCGTATTCGGGGTTTAAAACATCCGAAAAATTGTATATACCTTCTGAACAAGGTGAAAATAGCTATGGTCCTCAATCTGTGATTGCTCTTGTTAACGCTCATATCAACCAAAAACTGCTTCTTCAGTTGTCTCGCGAAATGTCCATTTGCAGACCAATAGAATATCTTTGAAAAGTTACCACTGGAATGATTGGCTCGATAACCGAGCCAGTCATTTCAATGGTAAACTTTCCAAAATAGTCTTCTCTTCGTCTGCAAATGGACATTTTCTATGAAAAAATTGAAAATCTTAAAAACAAATTCGAAGGATAAAGCTTTAATATATGCTATAGAAAACAGCGCTGCTGATTGTTTACTGAACAGCGTAGTGGAAACCAGAATCAAGTAGTTCTTAAAGTACAAAGCATTGGATCAATTTAATATTTAACACACTTAAAACACGGACCACGGGAAATGCATTATGAATCTGATTCCCTATTTACCAATTTCTCCTATAAGTTGCTTTTAGAAAACTATCGATCTGATTCGCCTCAAATTTAAGACAAAAGTGATACTTCTGTACAGTAGGATTCAGTCTTTACTATTCTACGTATATGTACGATTGCCATTGTTGATTTTGGCAGCTTTCGCGCATATACGTTATTCATCACGTCCAGATAAAACATGCTTATGTGTGAAAGATGGTAAAACCAATAAAGTTGTCATTATATAATGCTATCCTTGAATCATGTTATCATTGTTATGTGTCTTATTTATTAGTACATCTTGTTTCAGGGACTTATCTGGAACAGGGATAACCCGGCTTCCGACGAGAGGACTTCGTAAAATTAAGAAGCTCTCCCTTGAACGAACACCATCACTTCGACATTTCCCCTCTGTGTTGTCTTTCTCAAAGATTGAGACAGTTAGCCTAACATATCCGCATCATTGCTGTGCTTTCAAGAATCCAGAGCTACAAGACCCTTCAATATGGCGTCGATATGAAGAGTTTCTTGAGGATATACGGCGAAGATGTGCTACCACCACGGCCATGCCAGCGACTACTACATCTGATGGGTTTTACGTGGACGATAGTGTTGGACTCAGTTCACAAAACAATGCCCATGTCGTAACAAATCGAGATGATGTACAGATTACTAGCACCTTTCTGGATAATTATAAAACTTTGGAAGAACATTCAAGGACCAGCATCATCGGTCCAAGCCAAATCTGGCATTCAGGCCCGTATATAAACAATATAAATAGAAGATATTCACGACGTGTGCTAACTTTGGACGATCTTGGCATGCCAGACGGAATTCGTAACAAGAATGATTCAATTACGATCAATACAGGACAATTTGAGGATTTTATTGTTGATGACGATGATCTGTCCGAACCGCTTGTAGATACAGATATTGTTGATGGATTTGGCATATTCCCATCAAAGTCAACTGAACCGATTAGAATAACAAAAGACAAAAACAATTTCGCCGGTGAGTTTCATGACCCAAGAATTCTTTCTGCCAATGGAACACGCGTATATCTATGTGGACAAGTCGCTAAGGATTACAGGAAGGTGAATTGTACACCGCTTCCAGATGCCTTTAATCCGTGTGAAGATGTGATGGGTTATTCATGGCTGCGTGTCTTTGTATGGATTGTGGTACTTGCTGCACTACTTGGCAATATAACAGTCATAATTGTGTTAGTGACTAGTAAAAGTAAGATGACAGTGCCAAAGTTTCTGATGTGTAACCTAGCATTTGCTGATCTGCTTATGGGAGTATATCTCCTCCTACTAGCCGCTATAGACATCCACACATTGGGTGAATACTTCATATTTGCTGTATTATGGCAGCTGGAAGGGGGTTGCCAATCAGCTGGATTTCTGACCGTGTTTTCGAGTGAACTCTCCATCTATACACTTGCCGTGATTACCTTGGAGAGATGGTATGCGATCAGTCACGCCATTCATCTGAATAAGCGGTTACACTTACGACAAGCCGCATGCATTATGGGCATTGGTTGGATTTATGCAGCTATCATGGCCATGCTACCTTTGGTCGGCATAAGTGGTTATGGCAATGTTAGCATCTGCCTTCCAATGGAGGTCAGTAACTCGCTTGATATGGCCTATGTTCTCACGTTGTTGGTTTTTAACGGATTAGCTTTCCTAGTCATTTGTGCTTGTTATATAAACATGTACTGGCGTGTGCGTGATAGCGATTCCGTTACCGCCAGGAGCAGTGATACTACTATAGCTAAAAGAATGGCACTGCTTGTGTTTACTAACTTCGCCTGTTGGGCACCCATTGCCTTCTTTGGACTAACTGCTTCATCCGGACTACCTTTAATTGACATTACTAACTCTAAAATCCTGTTAGTTTTCTTTTATCCTATCAATTCGTGTGCAGACCCATTCCTTTACGCCATTCTGACAAAACAGTTCCACAAAGACTTTTTCATGTTACTCGGCAAGTACGGCATCTGTACCACGCGAGCAAACAAATATAAAGGCGCGTTTTACACGAAATCTCTGACACAGTCCCGCAACAATAGTATTGCATTACATAATGTCGCACACGCAAATTCACTTGATGTCACTATCTGTTCCAACTTGTCAGAGTTTAATCAGACCTCGTATCGCTATTCCCCTAAAGTAAGTCCAGAGACAACGCCCGGGATACCAAAGCACTATGCCATGGACGAGTGCAGCCCGAATATAACACACCTATACACGACCAATGATGATAAGATGAAGGACTCGCGGAAACTTAGCACTGTGGCAGAGAACAGCCAGACATCAGATGATTGCGACTTGGATCATCGAGTCGAGTTCCCTCAGACATGGACAGCGCGTGACATCAAAGCTTTACCCAGAGATCGCCCGGTCAGTTCTGGTCTGAACAACACAAACCGTGACACTAGTAATTCAGCGCGTAAGAATAATAAGAGGAAAGTTGAACACCGCACTAAGAAATCAGATAGCCAAGATGTGAGTTTAAACAGTAGCAATACTGATACCTCGTATATCAGCGATTCATCACATATCGGGAGCCCAAAGAATCATATAAATGGAGTCAATGATAGCGTTTTCTCTGAAATTAAAACGAACCATTTTACAGATCTGCCAAAACCAGAGAATATCCTTATCGGTAGTTACAAAGAATTATATCTGCAGCAGGTGGACACCACGGCTGATCCCCTCCAACAACAACCGTTACTGGCTGAGTTTGATGAAGATGACTGTGACAACGTAGACGAGGATGCGGAGGTTGACAACTCTGATGATGACGGTGGCATATCTGATAAGGTGGCGAACAAGAGTCACGTCGTCAAACTTAGGAAAATTTATGAGTATGATTACATAGATCAGGAAACACCTTCGACATCTCAGAATCACACTGAGGCATATAATGATTCAGAGGAAAGTGACACAGAAGACGTCTGGTGCTATAGAAGTTGAAGACAACGGATAGATCCGATCTGTCACTCAAGTGTATGACGTCATAATCAATCACGTCACAATTAAAATGCGTAATGAATGACGTATCTTGGCCCGTCATTAAAATAGATTAGTCATTTAAGTGTTCGAATTGTATGTCTGTATTATTTAATAAATATTCAGTTAAATATCTTGAAACTAACTTGATTGAGCGCTGTTGCTGCCATAGTCAGCAACAGTGTCTAGTCAAATTAGTTTCAAAATATTCAACAGGTTACCTGTATAGCTACCTTGAAATTAGGATTCTTGGATTTCAGCATTCAGAGTATATAAATCGATCCCAACACCCGTTAATCATGGGTGGGGCTTAGCTATAAATGGGCGGGGCGTAGCTAGAAATGTATTTATCAATCCATCACAGATTGCCTTGAAATCAATAATATAAATATGATATTTAACCTATTCCGACATTGACTTGAAAGAGAGCGTAATGCATATCGTATTGCATCATGTGTTCCAATTTTATGGGACAAAATAATAAGCTAAATAATGTGGCAATAGGCTGAACAACACTGACAGTATGGTCTCTGAGCATTAGCTTAATGGGCATTTCCAGTTTTTGCTATGCCACGCCCATCTCTAGCTCATCTCCATCCATACCTTGCTCATGTTGGGATCGATCGATCCCTGAACTTCCTGACTATCAATTTCCAGAAAACTATACAGGTAAGCTGTTAAATATTTTATAACTAATTTGACTGAACGCTGTAGCTGCCAGCAACAGCGCCCAGTCAAATTATTTTCAAAATAGTCAACAGAATGTTTATTAAATGGTAAAGACATACACTTCGCACACCGTGTTGGACTATTAAGCGTTAAAGACGGGCTAAATCGAGTCATCCATGCCAAAATTAATTATGATATCATTCTACACGTCACTTGGTTGATTATGACGTCAGATGATGGATGGATAACCTGGAAAGGCCTACTCGTACTGATTCCGAATTCTAGAAACCGTTAGTGGCCAATCCGTAAAATATACTTGCCATATTTAATACACAAATCCTACCTTACATCTAAAAAGCGCGACATGAAACGACAATAAAATCCAACCGTCATATTTGCCCGGATGTGTCCATCGATGCTTTCAAGTGTAATTTTATACGGTTTTGCCGTGTTTCAAATTCCTATCTCCAAACTGCGAGTAAGAAAACCTAAATAGATTTGTACTCAGATTCTCATACACATTTCTCATATACCGCTCATTCATGATCGCGATTTTTCTGTACTGCTGCTGGTGCTGCTGGTGCTGGTGCTGCTACTACTACTACTACTACTACTACTACTACTACTACTACTACTACTACTGCTGCTGCTGCTGCTGCTGCTGCTGCTGCTGCTGCTGCTGCTGCTGCTGATGCTGATGCTGCTCCTCCTCCTCCTGCCACTGCTGCTTTGATAACACAGTCAATGGATCGTGAGGAAAGCCTGCTGCTTTGATAACACAGTCAATGGATCGTGAGGAAAGCCTTCAACTATTCCACATTCAAATATCCAAAAATATTTAAAAGACTGACAAATCTTACAATACTCAAAGACTAAACGGACGTCAAATGAAAAGAAATTTCAAATATTTACCAATCTTTCATAAATAATATGTTTCTACTACTACTACTACCACTACTACTACTACTACTACTACTACTACTACTACTACTACTACTACTACTACTACTACTACTACTACTACTACTACTACTACTACTACTACTACTACTACTACTACCGCCGCCGCCGCCGCCGCCGCCGCCGCCGCTGTTGTTGCTGCTTTTGCTGCTGCTGCTGTTCTTACTACTGCTGTTATTGCCACTTGTACTGTGCACCATTGATGATACTGTTGCCATTTCTACTGATACGATTGCTGCCACTTCCGTTAGATACATTTCCCACTGCCAGTGATGTTTATCGCTGCTCTTCATCATTGCTTCTGCGTTTCCCGCTATCATTGGTGCTGATATTGCTTCCAAATCATTCATATTCATTGGTGGAATGAGAAGACAAAGTACCAGTATATTAGCTCTTAGCTGAGTAGTAAGGTATGGATATAGCTGCACAATTTGATTGGATGAGAGAAGCACGTGCCTTGTAAAATACTCCCACTACGTCAGATCCATACATGGGGATTAAGACAGGCACACACAAATCTGTGATGTCACAAATCATGCAATTCTCTCATTCAATCAAATCATGTATCTATGACCTCGCAGGAACTAAGTAAGGATATGTAATAACAATAAAATAACAATGTTGATTGTGACTAAAATGCAAATGCGTTTATTAGTTTACTACACAAATGCAAGGAGGTAGAAAAGGCAGAAAATTTTATCACTTTTCATTTCTCAGTCACCTAAATACAAATGGGTTAAATCAAAATGTACACACAGAGATAAATCCACAGTGTGGATGAAATATTAACAAGAATATATCAAGTCACAAAGCATTTCTACATAACGAAGTTTGGTCTAGCTCATCTGTTCTTAGAATCAGGAGAACAATCATGTTCTCAGTTTCTACCCTACGGCCAATCATTCTCTAACAAAAGAATAATACAGACAGTTTCAATTGTATGCCTACGTGGCCATAGACGCACAATTTTGCCGGTACATAGCAATTGAATAATAGCAATAATCTCTGTTACGTTCATAGAGATTTATGTAAGTGTGAAATTATTGGTAGCAGTCATAGAAAATCATTGCAGAAGAATTAAGAAACGATATAAAAAATCTGTTGCTTTTACAAACATTTGTTGATGTAGGATAGCCATGGTTTGCAGTTTAATAGCCGCAAACCATTGCTATCCTACATCCACAAATGTTTGTAAAAGCAAGATTTCTTTGCGTATCAAAAGAATTGTCCTTTCCATTTTGAGCCATGCCCCGTCCATCACTAGCTAAGCTCCACCCACACCTCGCCGTGTTGGGATTGATCGATCCCCGAATTCCCTAGCTATCAATTTCCTGAAAACTATACAGGGAAGCTGTTAAATATTTTGTAACTAATTTGACTGGGTGCTGTTGCTGCCTATGGCAGCAACAGCGCCCAGTCAAATTAGTTTCAAAATATTCAACAGAATATTTATTAAATAGTAAAAGCAAACAATTTGTACAACACCCATAGACCGTCTTCAAATATGCCTTCGTGACGTACTTATCGACATCATTCATGACGTCGTTCATTATGATGTCATTGTACACATCGCGTAGTTCATTGTGACGTTATATGATGGGTGGGTACTCTGGAAAGGTGGATTGTAGAATATTAGAAAATATATGATACTTTATAGCTTAACATAAAACAAACTGAAGAACAGTGAATGACGATTTTCATTCTTGTATTTCTGAATGCAATGACTAATCCGCAAGATGTTTCTGACACTCTGACCAAAGATATTTGCAACACGACTATTCAGCTTGTGTAGGCAAAATCTGTGGTACTATTATGATAGATGACGCTTGATGCTGATTGATAATTCAGTAGCGCCATCTCACAATAAAAGGAAAAAGCATGAATATGATAGGTACATTACATCACATCAAATCAAAATATCAGTTACATATATAAAATGGCAAAAGTGAATAAGATAAATCATCAGCTCACCTGGCCCAAAGTGCCAAGTGAGCTTAGGCCGCGGTGACCGTCCGTCCATCCATCCGTCATCCGCCTACTTTTGCTTTAAAATGCTACTTTTCCTTAACCAATAGGTAGATTTTAAGCAAGTTTGCATCGAAGGATCCTATTCTATTTCCGAATTTTGATTTGTCAATTTTGGGTTGAAAATTATAGATTTATACAAGTTTGTTGGAAATTGTCAAATCGCATGTTCTCCTTAAGAGTTTGACCAATTTCAACCAGATTTGGCTAGAACTATCCTATGGTCGTCGTAGGCTCTAGAATTTCCATTCCGAATTTTGAATTATCAATTTTGGGTGAAAACCTTTGATCTTATAAATGTGTCTATAGGTCTCACAATATTTTCTACACAAATAATACACATTCACTATCTCTTTGCCAAAGAAAGTTGAAATATGTTCATAATGAGTCTGCCTTAGAATGCTATTTTTGAAATATTATGAATGGAATGACTGCGCTGTTATTGAACCAATCATCCATTGCTAAACTTATACAAACACCTGTCATACCTTGCAAATGTGCCTTTCTTGAGATCGTGCCATTGAAGAGCGCTACTCGAAAGAGCCGCCAGAATTTATTTGAAGCTGTTTATCCTAGCAAAATGAGTTGTATAAAATGAGTAAATATACACTAATTGTTGTCGTTCTAATTGAACATACTTTTACAAACTTATAGAATCTAAAGCTAAATAGTTTCTTTACACGAAGTGCTACTGCTTTAACCGGTTTAGCTCTCGAATTTTGTTATAAAATTATTTATTTTCTCATAGAAAATGTCCATTTACAGACAAAGAGGACTATTTTTGAAAATTTACCACTTGAATGACTGGCTCGGTTATCGAGCCAGTCATTCCAGTGATCAATTTTCAAAAATAGTCTTCTCTTCGTCTGCAAATGGACATTTATCAAGACTACTGTAAAAGCCATTAAATGGTTAATACGCCGTTTACCGTTATGTAGCGCTACTCGTTGAGGAGGATATCCTCAGGAAGTAAACATGAATGATCTGTATCTGTATTCTTTTCATGATGTGGTAAATTGCACAATGCTGTATAATGACATTTTGATGTCATTTATTTTCACATCTGTAGGAAACTACATTGCTTCGTCGGAACAAGTCCTGGTATAATGATAATATGTAGAAAACGTATACAGCACTTAATATAACAAATGAATTATCCGTCATATGAGTGCAGAAATAGTGTTCTTACGGTCATCCGTAACAGTCAGCATATTTCAGTTTTAGTCAATAGCACATAAACACATACATCACTAAAAACCACAGTTAGCGAGTTCCGCTATTCACACATATACACTATAGCGTTCCATTGTTTTTCTCCTAACATCATTTTTGGGACAATACTATCTGTTAAGAATTCCCGATTCAATGCCATTAGAGTACATTCAACGCGCAGTACGCCTTTCAATGATTCCCTTTGGTAATTCGAAATATCACCACAGGCACGCACGCACATGGATATTTTAATGAAATACTGTTATTGCAACCTGTTCCAGTTCACAAGTATATCGAGCTACTTCAATACCACCAACTTGACATGCAAAGATAATCATTTCATAAAATATTTATAATTTCACAGAACTTTTTGAAACCGTGAGGATTCATATATAATCCCTGCTTTGTATGATCTACCTATGGACCTTTCCAGTTTTAGCTATGCCCCGCCCAATTCTAGCTAAGCTCCGCCCACGCCCGTGTTGGAATAGAGCAATCTCTAAACGCCATGACTATCAATTTCCAGAAAACTATCCAAGTAAGTTGTTGAATATTTTGAAACTAACTTGATTGAGTGCTGTTGAACAGCGCCTAGTTACATTAGTTCCAAAATATTCAATAACATGTTTGTTAAATAGTAAAGACATATACAATTCGTCCAACAACGCTTAGGTCAGTCTTCAATTATGCGTTCGTGCATTATTTATCTACGTCATTCATGACGTCATAATTCATGACGTCATCCTACACGTCGCGTTAGTTGAGTATGGCGTCAAATGATGGATGGATAAACTGGAACGGTCCATTGCACTAAGTTGCTATATATCAACAACATCTCCATCATGATGTGATACGAAGATAAGAACCAAGTCATACGTGAGCTGGCACAGAACATCCTACAACTATGGAGTATTCATTTTTAATTATATTTCCTTTATGAAATTTACAATTTGTACTCTCAATGTAAATATAGTACAGCTTTGATGCATATTTGCACTCCATTCACCAAATAGCGTCTCCGAACATGACCAATGGATGAATTCAGTTTTAGCTATGCCTGGTCATCTCTAGTTAAAGAACCAAGCACGCTTTTTCCGTGTTGGGAGTGATCGACAGTTTCAAAATATTCAACAGAATGTGTATTAAAGAGTGAAGACATACAATTCGTACAACTTGATACACTATAAAGCGTTTATGACGGACCTAGATATGTAACTCATGACGTAATTCATTTTGACGTCAGCATACATGTGACATAGTTGAGTATGACGTCATATGATAAGTTGATAGATTGGATTCATCTGTTATATTGTGCGCGCATAAATCTCTGCAAACATAGCAGATGCTTTCTATTGTTCTATAATTCCTTTGACATATGTACCGTTGACAATAACCAATACTATAGTATTGATTATTGTCAACGGTACATATGTCAAAGGAATTATAGAACAATAGAAAACATCTGCTATGTTTGCAGAGATTTATGCGCGCACAATATAACAGATGCCCATAGCTGCTACAAAGATGTTTTAATAATTTTTTGATACGTACATCTAATATCGTCGACCAAGACTGTCTCACACTTATACAATTTGCGGAAGTAACATATGATTACTATTATTCTACAATTCCTTTGATGTATTCAATTATGAACACGATCAGTACTATCTTGCAGCCGTAAATCATGTGCCCTCATAGACAGGAACTTTGATTACATTACCGAATCGCGTGAATTGGAAAGTCATATGTTGGTGGGTGTGGCTTAGTTGCTAATATAGGGAATGTAGTTAACATGGGCGTGATATGTAACAAATGGCTTATGCATACATCTTTGCTTTTTGTCCTAAACGGTATAGGCCCTATGCCCATTTGGGTATAATTTTACAATTGATCTTTCCAGTTTTAGCTATGCCCCGCCCATCTTTATCTAAGCTCCGCCCACACCTCGCTCGTGTTGAGATCGATCCCTAAACTCCATGACTATGAATTTCCAGAAAACTATACAAGTAAGCTGTTAAATATTTATGGCAGCAACAGCGTCTAGTCAAATTAGTTTCAAAATATTAAGCAGAATGTTTACTACATGGTAAAGACATACATGTACAATCATGTTATTATGACTTTTATTTTCACAGCAACACTTTTAAATGTTCTGTGTCGCATATTTATGTCAAGAGAGTTTGTTAATTTATATTGTTACGTTATTGTTTAAAATAAATGTCTATTGTTACACATAGAAACGGTACACTAACTTATTGTGTTGTGTTCAATATGATGAAATGAAAGTCGTATATATGGATAGCCTGATCTAATAATCAAGTTGTGAAAGGATTGAATGCACATAGGCAAATCATTTCAGTATTTCAATGAACGTTCACGACAGAGGAATCAATCACACCGTTTTTGAGATTCCAGATTATTATTGGCGGACATTCTAATTTTCATTAAAAAAATAATCTGCGACCTCGAAAAATAAGGTAATTGTTTCCATCGTAACTTGTTGTTGATGATGACAACTGACAGACCGACCGACGGGCCTAGACAGACATGCGGACAGACGCACGGATGCTGGCCGGCCAGCCAAACGGCCGGCCGGATGGACAGCTGGACAGACAGACAGACACATAGACAGACAAACAGACAGGTACATAAATAGACAGGCCGGCAGGCAGGCAGACAGGAAAGCAGGCAGGCAGGTAGGCAGACAGAGAGACAGAGAGAAAGACAGAGCTAGTGCAATAAGAGAGTGACTAGCGATATAGAAGGATGGATCATAGAGGCAAAATATCTGGAATGTGCACCGCCACTCCCAGTCATGTGGTTGTGAGAAGGATAATTGAAAGACAAGCCGGTGAAAGTGTATCTTAGTCCTCTGGATGGTGGCCTAGTGGACGAGACGTCGCTTCCCAAATGCTAGAGGGATGGTTTCGTTGAATTGACATGGTTCGAACACGCTCAGAAGTAAAACCGTAAAATGGTAGAAATACATTTCGTAGTATTGACTGAGCTAAATTCTAGTGCCAGTGCGTCGTCAATGGCAGGCTTCAGAGAACGAATGCTTGGCCTTAGCAAAAGACACATGCGGGTGAGTAGAGATATATAAGGGTGGATCAGAGACGCAAAATATCTGGACTGCACATCTTCAGTACCAGTCACTTCATGTTGTTGTGGGACAGGTCGTTGAAAGTGAGTCCGGTGAACGAGGATTCTTGTCCGCTGGATCGTGGGCTAGTGGGAGAGTACTCGCCTCCCAAATGCTAGATGGATGGTCTCACAGAACTGTGTGGGTTCGAACACCACTCTGGTTGAAAACCGAAAACGGTAAAATGTACATTTTACAATTAGAGACTTGATTGCCATGGTGTATGCAATGGGAAAAGCTTCCGAAGAACTGACGAAACTGTCGTGGCAAGGGCTGATCAGCACCCCGATCTTTGCACAGAGAATATCAGCTCTTCGCCAGGCTTGGGTCAAAGTGCAGGGTATTGCATTTAAATGAGTCTTCGTGCATAGTCTAATAGTGAGACCAGAGAAGGTCACACTAGCTCAACTCGGGAGGCCCACCCATCATGTCTATATAATAGCAGATAAGTCCATGCCACCAATCTACGAGAATAGAGGTGACAACACCAGCCTCCAGAAAACCTACACTGGTCCCATGAAGAAGCTGACAAGTGATGAGTTTGATAGTCTGACGAGTGATGAGTTGGATAGTGTACTGAATGAGCTCCTCTCAGACAAGATACCAGGCGAGGTTTTGAGGAGACAGTCCTAGCCTTCGTGAGAACTCTATGCCATCCCGAACTACCTGCAGGTGTAGGTAATCCCTGACAATGGGAAAGATACAGCCGCTTTCCGAACAAACAACCAAAAAGAGATAGAACTAACGCTTGTGAAATAAATCCTAGACTTGAAGGGATATTCTGTCTCCCCGCCCCGCTCCCTCACTCCCTCCTCCTCCCCCTTCCCTCCCTCCATCCCTCCCTCCCTCTCTTTCTCTCTCTCTCTCTCTCTCTCTCTCTCTCTCTCTCTCTCTCTCTCTCTCTCTCTCGCTCGCTTTCTCTCTCTCTCTCCCTCTCTCTCTCTCTCTCTCTCTCTCTCTCTCTCTCTCTCTCTCTCTCTCTCTCTCTCTCTCTCTCAAAATTATATGTGCCAATTCTGTTTTAATTGGGTTTGTTCAATAAGGAGTCAATTTAATAGGCGTGACATTCCCAAAATCGATATCATGGTTGATAACATAGATACTCCTAGGGGGGGGGGGGGGTCCTCAACCATGCATATATACTCATTACATAAATCAACAAGACATCAGCGGCGGATATTGGCGAAAATCTTGGCATTATGCATTTCCAAATGCAAATCCAAATTTGTATCAAGATCACAATGACCGTTACCTCAGAAGTCTGAATGTCTTTTTGCTGCTCCTACTTGTTGAGGTATATGCATGATCATACATAGTCCCAATAATTTGGCCAATTCTGAAACAAATGCAAGATGAGATAGTCAGAGAGTATTCTACCGGTAACTGTTAAAGAATGCATTTTATAGAAGTCAAATGGTACAATGACCTTGACCTTTGACCTCAATATCATTGTTCTTCATACCCTTGCTATAAGGAAGGATGTGTCCAAGTTTAGTCTCAATAAGGTGACGCCCAACCGAGATATAAGACGATATCCTGAGCTGTAGCAAAACTTAACAATAAAATAGTTTTGACTAAGTTCACAGTGACCATGAATTTTGACCCCATGACCCCATGATATAAGGAAGCATGTGCCCATGTTTAGTTCCAATAGGGTGAACAAATTCTGAGATATAATGTAATATGTTGAACCAAGCCAAAAACTTAATCATAAAAAATAGAGTTTAATCCAAGGTCACAGTGACATTGCGCTTTGACCTCAATATCTTTGTACTCTTTCCCCTTGATATAAGGAAGCACATGTCCATGTTTAGTTCCAATAGTGTGAACAATCCTGAGAGACAATAAGTTGTGCTAAGTTAAAAACTTGGCCGTAAAAATAGCTTTATACCATGTTTACAATGCCCTTGAACTTTGACCTCAGGTCCTCACTATCAGGATGATCCATCGGCTTGATATAAGCAAACATGTGTCCAAGCGTAGTCCCAATAGGATTAACCAATCCTGAGATATAAGACGATATGTTGAGTTAAACAAAAAACTTAACCATAAAAAATGAAATTCTATACCAAGGTCACAGTGACCTTGAACTTTGACCTCAAAACGTTAATATCATTGATATAAGGAAGCAGGTGACCAAGCTTAGTCCCAATAGGGTGAATCATTCCTGAGATATAAGACGATATCCTGAGCTAAACCAAAAACTTAACTGTAAAGTTTTTGCCAAGTTCACTTTGAACCTGAGCTTTGATCTCATTACCTCAATATCATTGTGCTCCATTCAGTTGGTATAAGGAAGCCTGTGTCCATGTTTAGTCTCATTTGGGTGGACCGATCCTGAGATACAGGCAGGCAGACAGACAGACAGACAGACACAGACAGACAGACAGACAGACAGACAGACAGACAGACGGACGGACGGACGGACGGACGGACGGACGGACGGACGGACATACAGACAGACAGACAGACAAACAGACTAGTAGTAATCCGACAATTTATATAATCAGCTATATAGTTCAGATCGAACAGATTTTATAACCAACAGAGTATTAACGGTTTTTTTTCTAAATTCCAGTGCCTGCTAGCTGATTGTGCATGTTGAGAATCCATTGGACGAAGGAAACAGTTAATTGTATCTATAACTATTGGCTGGTGGTACTTTGTTTAAACTGAATGTGGGTCAAGGCAATAGCTCCCCTAATATGGGATTAGGAACAAGCCTTGTCAATTTATCAAGTTGAAGATTTTCGGTCTATCTTCTTATTCGAATTTGATTATCACCGCTACACGGAGAAGACTTATGACGATAGGTTGCTGCGACAACTTATCTCCTCCGAGTACCAGCGATACGATTACTAGGCTCGCCTCTTCTGATGGTGATGAAGATATTTATTTAGTAATCTGGGCCTATCTGACTCTCACGAAGATGCTCAGGTACGGCAAGGGGTTTGTTCCTTGCTTCTGGAGTATAATTCACAAACGCAACTATGATTTATGCTTGGTTAACTAATTGATTATTTATTCTCTACACTAACACTGATATAACAAAGACGACTTTTACTGTCGTAATATAAATGGTACTTTCTACAAATATGAGATGATTTACTTTAATTAACTTATTTCGTGCTAACTCTTATTCGACCTATCTCGAACTCAGAAGAATTACTCCCAACCTGCGTTGGTGTGCTATTCGACTATCTATTGCTACTCGACTATTCACGGAACACGACTGTTACGGAATCACTGATGGTGAAGATTAAAGATTCAATAGACAAAGTGCCTACTATATACTATTCACATTTTCCTAACTTCTATACATATTACGATATATAGATCTATATATATCGTAATACATAGTTTCTGTTCCTTTCGTCCTTCTAGGTAGTTATAACCACAGTTTGATTGGCCCGCATCCTTCTTGCTTCCAATCAACATCTGCTTATCCCTTCCTAGAAGATTGTACCTATTCTCTTTGGTCGTTCTGACCAATCCCTGTTTGCCTATCTCTCGATTTAACTTTGAAACTTCGTTTCTTTGGCTTCTCTGCCACAGAGTTTGAGTCGATGCTCATTGATCATGACGTCACCCCGACTAATCAAACTCTGGGCTTCTCTTCTGGGGAGATACTACAAAACAGGGTTAAAGCAGTGTTGGCTGGTTCTGCTTTGATGCGATCTGTCAGCTAACTAACAACATTACGGTATGTGTTGTTGTAGCATGCCTTTCTTTGATTGACATATAGTTGATATACAAATTTCGACTGTGTTATTAATTCCTACAGGACGCTACAATGCCTCTGTCCTGTCCCTTGCCTATCATGGATAAGCCTGTAGGAAGCGAACGTTTAATAAGCACATGAGCTGTATGATCTCATTGCCAGCTGGTGTTGTTGTACTTGCTTAAGGGAGTCGGAATGCCGACCGTCAACAACTACATGTTTCCTATAATTCACTATCATCTCTCTCGATTCCCATCGATTCTTATCTATTCTTATCACCCTATTATTTACTAAACTATTGGCCGAAACGACTGCTGAATATTATAAAAGTGTGTGCCGATCCCACAGCAACAACTTTTATCTTCAACTATTGACAGATATCATCAACCCAGAACCGTCGGTCCTATTTCAATCTATTCCAACTTCTAACTTATTGTGATGAATTTACTGCTACAGTTTCAATCTAGTTTCTATTCTATTTCTGCGAAACCTATTCTATTTCCGCGAAACCGTATCACTAGCATCAGCACTGGCTGAAGTCATCCAGTGCATCTTCCTATCTATACCTAACTACTATGATGCTTATTCAGTCCTTAGCTCACCTGGTATTTTCAAACATAAATTTCACTGAGGTCTTACTCGCAAATATAAGACGTCTAACGGGGTCATGACTTCCCATAAGATGATCCGATATCTACACATGCCCCTCAACCGAAGTTAATTAACCATCTCTTAAGGCCTTAAGAGAACGATAATTAACTCGTTGTACTCTATCAACAACAAAACCACACTATACCAGGGCTATCCAGACTAATGACAGTACAATTACATAATCCATCGAAATGATGATAGCCAACGCTACAAAACAATGAATCATAGACAAAATAAGATAAACATAAAACAATCAAAACGAATCATAAACAAAATAAGATGAACAATGTGAAAACAATATATCAACCTTAATCCTACAGGATAATCATTACAGGTCATGAACACTTCCTAAACAACATAATATCTCAACAATAAAACGTGTCATAATACTAAAGTCTGTGTTATAGTTAACATGATGAATAATCCACTTACTCCCGCCCACTGTTAGGAATTATGAATCCATAAAAGTACAATAGCATAAACATGGCACTATTATAAGTTTGTGCTACAATGACAAATCCTCATAGGATACACGAATGTTAGGACTGTCAATCACCACGTCTATCCAGTCATCAGCCGTCGGGTCGATCCCAGTCCTGGCAACTGCGTTAGGCGACGACCCGGCTGACATCCTCAGCGGCTCTGGTAGTGCTGCAGGTCTCCGGGGCCGAGGGTGAATAGTCTGTGGCGCACTGCTATGGGCCGCATGTGGCTTGCACTTAATCCATATCCACATGCGTGAAATAATACCACACTTCCACATTATCAACACCACGACTAGCACTACGACGAAGGAGCTGGTTGAATATGACACAAATGACCGTACCCCCGTGCCATCGACCATTGCTGGGTCGACCGCAGATAATGGTGCTAGCGGCACGTACTTAGACTTATGCAAATGGTCCCATTTCTGCATACTCAACTGATTAACTATCATTGATTGGTTTAGTACTCCGGCCACATCCAACCGTGGTGTATCAATGGCCAGACTGATTCGAGTGTAAGTCCTACTGTAAGACTGTACCAGCTCAAATCGCCAACCTTTGCCACTATAATCACACTCTCCAGACATTAGAGCAAACACACCATTCTTAACTACACACCGGTCTGTCAGTCGTCCGCCGCAGTGTACTTCCACAGTTTCTCCGAACGTTTGCAAAACTACGCCTATTTTCTTGTTGGCAAATACTCTACTAGACGTTTCGTTGGACTCAGTCAATCTAATATTACAGGTACTATCCGTGGTATTTGTTAGCAGACTTACGATGCACGGTACATGGGTCTTATCGACCCGTAACTGTCCGTGACATACTCGAGGTTTACTACCTTGGCACCCAGATGGTGTAAAATACCAACCCGTCTTAGTGTCAAGTCCAATACTGGTTCTAGCTATCAATACCTGCATATAGTAACCCACCGTGACCGATGGTTTGGGGCATGAATGCAACCCATATTCTATATACTGTCCTCCGTCGATCAAAGGTAATGTAGCTACATAATGCAGTCGTTCGTCGTCCTTCCACAGGGGATATACTACCACGTTTCTGTAGTACCATTGGTAGGGACGTATTAAGCGGTTGCCTACGCTGACCTGCTTAGCCACTTCAGCCAGGTCCATAGGGCTAAATAATTCTTCCGTTAATCTACCCAGTTCCAGTGAGGCCGTTTGCCTATGGAACTGTGCTGCAGCTTTCTGGTAACTAGTTACCACATTTTCAGCCGCATCAACCAAGTGTCCAAGACGTACCAAAGCATATAGAGTTCGGCCTGGCGCATTGCCTGTATTTTGAAAAGTCGACTCACATTTCTAGTTAAATCTACTAATCCGTCAGCAACGTTGTTAATCCTATCCACATTGGAGTCTATCGCCTTAAAAGCAAGTTTCACGTGTGATGCTAATTTGTTAGAGAAATGGACTAATCTATTTACATTTCTCATCGCTTTCTTCACTACATCCCGGATCGCATCTATGTCGCCGGATGTAGCAGGCCCGAATAAAGACGACGCTATGTCACCCACAAAATTAAAGAGTCCACTCTTTCTTCGCCGAAGATTGCGGTTCTGCATTGTTTGTTGTGTACCTAGGGCAATCTTCCTTATTCCGTCAATTCGATGTTGGAGTCCTAGAATGTCATTGCTGCTTAATGAAGTCTTTTGACTAATATCCGCAACGAGAACACGAATTCGTATTAACTGGTTAAGAAACTTAGTAGGTAAATACGGATGGTCTATGGACACCACCACCGTCCATTCAGCCTGTATTAATGATATTTTCTGGTGATCGGTTATCATAACACTGTTTGGTAATCTATGAATACTTGAATTTCGGCAGACACTATGTACTATACCTACTACTATCGCCATCATACATAACTGTAATGTATACATGATGGCTAGACTGATGCGATGCTACTCGTACAGTGATTAGGCAGAGATTAACCTTATCTCTGGCTACGTCGACTTATAACAGCATCTATACGACCGATGAAGTCATCGTATAGCGCTCGGCCAAACCCACCAATTCTGAGCCGCTTACTGTCTGACTCGACTTCATGATCATGACTGCGCTTGCGCAGAAAGTACGGGTGAGATGGAATCGTTTCCATTGGCTCAGTGGCAGGCTCGGGTACATCCCCCAAGGTGTCCATCATAACGGTACGATGAGTCTCCGTGGTTTCCCTTGGGGACCCATAGTTTCGATCGTTACTCATACCAGGTCGATCTATATTTACATCGACCACCTTTCCCACCTTGCGCATCCTTGGCTCCCCATCAGAAGCTGGTCGCTTCCTACGAGCCCTCTTACTCGATGTCGCATCGGAGTTGTTTACCAGCAAAGGTTTGGACTCGGGTATCATCACTCGAGGGTGATGGCTGGCTTTCGTACCTTTAGCAGGGTTACGAATAGGGCGTGGTCGGACCTTGTCCCAACACATCTCTGAGTCGACCACACGTAACTTCGCTACATTAAGCACGCGCACCTTCCCAGATCTCTGATGGTGGACATGAGCCACGGGATCATTGATCTTAAAGATCTCGTATTCAGCGTCACTGTGAGAGGTCAATTTCATCCTCTCCTCAGCCTTTACAACCACTGAATCGCCCACCTTAAATTCACCAGCGTTTGCACGCTTGTTAATCTGTTCTCGGTGAACTTCTCGAGACTTAGCCGTTTCTCCACGAGCATGCAGCAAGGCATTATTAAGACATGTAAGTCTTTCGCCCAGATCTTGCGTGGCATCCAGGGGGATGGTTAACGGAAGTCTTGCACGACGACCATACGTCAGATAAAATGGCGTATATCCAGTCGTGGAGTGACGAGAGCTGCGGTATGCTGTTAAAGCCACGCCCAATTCGTCCTCCCATGCACGAGATTCATTATTAACACCTTTCTGGATTAGCTCCTTGAGCGTAGGATTGAACCTCTCGGTACGTCCATTTGTTTGCGGATGGTATGGACTCGATCGTCTATGATCGATACCGTGTTCTTTAAATCGTTCCTCCAGACTATTTGAACAAAATTCTTTCCCTTGATCCGTTATCAGAATCTCCGGGACCCCATGACGAGCTACATACTCATTAAATAACTTGTCTTCAACGTTCTGCGATGTCTTGGCAGCAATCGGATATGCTTCTGCCCACGCAGAACAGTGATCGATTATCGTCATGATATACACATTACCTCTGCTTGATTCTAACAGTGGACCGATCAAATCCATACCAATTATCTGACTCGGATAATTAGCCATGGGCATCTCACTGTATTTAGGCCGTGTAGTGACGGGTCGGTTGACCTGGCACGTTGTACACGTTTCAAGCATACGAACCACATCTTTCCTTAAAGACGTCCACACAAAAGAATCTCTTACCATACCGATGGTCTTTTTCAGACCTTGGTGACCGGCTCTCTCATGAGCCTTCCGGAGCACTTTCTCACGGAACAGGGTAGGTAATACAATTCTGGGGTACTCAGCGTCCAACGCTGAAGGCGTCACTAAAGAATACAAAATACCATTTTTGACCATATACTCCTCCGGGGTGTTCTTGAACAACTCCGGGTATTCCTTGGTCTGCTCGGTACGCAATTCGTCGTAGGGTATGTCATAAACCTCTAGAGGGACATGCGGTAACGCACCTTCGTCTACCTCGGGTATGACATAATCGCCCGTGTCTAACGTGGCGACTTCCACAGGACGACGTAACCTGGACAGCATGTCCGCTCGAATATTCTTCGAGCCTTGGATGTATTCAATCTTACATCCGTACTCAGCAATCAGCACTGCCCAGCGCTGCACCTTCGTGTTTTTCACTTCCCCCACAAACAAACTCTTTAGGGGTTTGTGGTCAGTGTACACGGTAAACTGCGCGCCAAATAGATATGGGCGGAGCTTCTTCAACGCATAGATCACAGCGTAAGCCTCCTTCTCTATTACGGGCCAATTAAGCTGACTATCTTTAAGAGTAGAGCTTACATATTGAATTACTCGCTCTATACCCTTATCATCGTCTTGTACCAGTATAGCACCAATAGCATAACTAGATGCGTCCATGTATAACTTATAAGGGGCATTTAAATTCGGATATGTGAGAACCGTCTCACTGCACAGCAAGTTCTGTAATTTCTTGAATGCTTGCTGTTCATGCTTACCCCACTCAAAACGCTTATATTTCTTTGTTAGTTCTATTAAAGGCTTGGCAATTTCGGCATAGCCTTGCACACAGGATCGGTAATATCCGGTAGCTCCAAGGAAACTTCTTACTTCACCCACATCACGTGGTGGTGACATTTCCCTAATGACCTTGACCTTCTGAGCCTGAGGAGCTACTCCTTGTGCAGAAATGCGATATCCTAACAAGTCCACTGACTTACTGGCGAAATCACATTTCTTTTTCTTAACTTGTAAATTATATTCTCTAATCTTTCGCATGACCTTACGCAAGTGCTGTGCGTGTTCTGTCGGATTTCGTGAATATACGACTATATCGTCGACAAAAACGTGCACATATTTTCCTACAAATTCCCGGAAAATGTCATTCATTGCCCTTTGAAATACGGCACCTGAGTTGCAAAAACCGAACGGCAGACGAATCCATTCGTACAAACCTTCGCTACAGACGAACGCTGTCTTCTCTATGTCTTGGCTGTCCATTGGTATCTGCCAATAGCCAGACTTCAAGTCCATAGTAGAAAAGATTGTTGCGCCTCGCATCGAATCAAAAATGTCAGAGATATTCGGTAGCGGGTAACTGTCCTTACGGCATACCAAATTTAATTTCCTATAGTCAATACAAAACCGGGTGTCACCGTCCTTCTTAGGAACCAAAGTAATGGGTGAAGCCCATGGTGATGACGATGGTCTTATGACGCCCGCAGCAAGCATTTCTTTTACTTGGTTCTTGACCACATATTGCTTGGTTAGCGGTAGACGGTAGGCCTTCTGCCTTATAGGATAAGCATCTCCTGTTGGTACCGTACATTTCACTTTGGGGACCAATCCTAAAGTGTTTGGACGAGCCGTATCAAAGATATCCGCAAAGTCATCTACCACTTTGTCGATATCTTTATACGCGGTCGTTTCTTTACAACTAGCATATACATATTTCGCTTGTTCCCTATAGGGATACCTAAAGGGATATACCTGACCAAACCATACTACTACTTTGGTCCGATAGTCAATCTTTGCATTTCCCAAGTGCAAAGCATCCGCTCCAATCAAACATTCATGCCTCATACTTGCCACTACCGTACTTGGAATAGGCCGGGCATTTTCAAATTTGATCTGCGTTTCTCCCAAAAGTTCTATTGGGGCACCATTTACGGCTAAGAGCGTTCTTGCTCTTTTTAATGGCCTAGCATCTAACATGCTAAATATCCTTCCGAATCAAGGATGTGCTAGCACCCGTATCTACCAAAGCATGCAGGTACTCACCCTTATCCACTAGACCGTTTCTTTCTAATCTAAGACGGATCAGAAACCGCTCGGTCGGTGGCCTCACCAACGGTTTCCTCCGTCGCCATTTATCGGACTCCTTCGTCCACTAACCACTTCCGCGTACGAATTCCTCTGGCCAGATGCATTTTCCATGCCGTATGAATACCGGCCATAGGCATCTGTCCCTTCGCCGGTTAAGACAAATCCGTCTGGGTCCTCGTACTCGTCACGATCCCTCATCCCGTTGGCAATGTCCCGTCTAACGTTACGTGAACACGAACAAGGCGTGGTCTCCCGTCCTGACTGTTGACCGCCTAACTCGTCAATGTCCATGTCCATATCTACGTCCTCGGTTCGGGGACGCTTATTCACTCGTTGAGGTGTCGGGCTTGCTCGTGGCGTCTGCATCGGACCAGTGGTGGGACAATTATTGATAAAATGTCCGTCCCTCCCACATCCGAAACAAGTTACAGTACTAGTTCGACCTTTTCGGCTGGCAAACATATAACAGTCTTGGGCGACATGCCCCTCCTTACCACAATTAAAACAGGTAATTGGTGGTCGCTGTCCTCGTTGTCGTGGTCGTTGCACGGTCTTCTCATGGGTTCTCCCTTGAGGAGGCTGTAGGGGTTGCGGGAAGTCACTCTTGTAGTGGCCGGTTTGCCCACAATTAAAACACGTTATGTCTTTCTTTACACTGCGTCGGGTTTCCGAACTTCGTGTGTTGACTTGACAGTCACGTGCCATGTGTCCCGCTTTCCCGCAGGTAAAGCATTTGCTGTTGGGACGCGGTCCTTTTGGTTGTTTTGCGGCTCTTGCGGGTGGCGTTCTTACTGCTGGTTGTCTAGGTGACAATTTCTCAATCATGCGACTCTGTTGCGCCATCTGTCTTCGCAATGAGTTCACAACTTGCCATATTCCCCTCTCTTCTTCAGGCTCTAGTGCGTCAATCTCCATACTCTCTTCTTGTCTCCCACCGATCTTCATCGCTTTCAACAAGTCGTTGCATGTCTCTTCCTCCGCTGCTATCTCAATGGCTCGGTTCAAGGTAGTCGCCTTCTTCCGCACTATTCGCTGGCTCAGGCCTTGGTCGTTTAGGGCCTTAAGATATATCCCCATGACGGTCCTTCTGTTGTCGTCGTTTTCTACGGGGTATGCTCGGCTGGCTAATTCACGGTACCGCCGGTTGAAGGTGATGATAGTTTCACTTCACCGCTGGCGGACTCCATCCAAATCGTATTTCACCCTTTCATCCTCATTGGACGAAATAAAGTTGAGGGTTATATATCTTTTCAAGTCCTCAAATGTCACGTCCTCCCTAACCTTTCCTACTAGATAGCCGTCTATGGCTCGGGCTAGTGGTCCTCGGGCAGCTCGGGTCACTATGTAGGCGGGTACCCCACCTAATCTCCCCTCGTTGGCCACCCATGCATGACTGGTTTCGTCGAGGAACGTGCATACTTGCTCGGGTATCAACCCGTCGCATGGCTGGATCCTTTGGATGGTTTCCCGGATCTCCTGTCGGTAGACCCTTTCCGTTTCCCTCCGGTTACTGCTGTCGACTATTGTGTCGGCCATAGCAGTACCCATGGCCTGCATAGCCGCCACTGTCTCGGGTCGCAATTCTAGACGGAGAGGTACATCCACCGGTGGCAGTCCTGGTTCGGTCGGTCTACGGGGACTGGCCATGTTGAATCAAGCTAATGGTAATAAAGACAAATGATCGCTCTTTGTAGCCTGGGTTGTTCAGGGCAGGTGATGTCTGTCGTTATTTTTACTATCGCACTATCGCGATATTCGCGGTGCTGGGTCACCTTGGTGCTCTCCGCCTGTCTTGCTGCCGCTATAAAGACTTGAATATGGTCGGCTACGTCTTTCAGAACTTGCTGGGTTGGGTTTTCTACTTGGGCTTGGGCCATATGTCTCACTACTTACAGTTTGTGTCCTTAGTACTCTCAATCCTGGCAGGTGAAGCCACTGAAGATTTTCGGTCTATCTTCTTATTCGAATTTGATTATCACCGCTACACGGAGAAGACTTATGACGATAGGTTGCTGCGACAACTTATCTCCTCCGAGTACCAGCGATACGATTACTAGGCTCGCCTCTTCTGATGGTGATGAAGATATTTATTTAGTAATCTGGGCCTATCTGACTCTCACGAAGATGCTCAGGTACGGCAAGGGGTTTGTTCCTTGCTTCTGGAGTATAATTCACAAACGCAACTATGATTTATGCTTGGTTAACTAATTGATTATTTATTCGCTACACTAACACTGATATAACAAAGACGACTTTTACTGTCGTAATATAAATGGTACTTTCTACAAATATGAGATGATTTACTTTAATTAACTTATTTCGTGCTAACTCTTATTCGACCTATCTCGAACTCAGAAGAATTACTCCCAACCCGCGTTGGTGTGCTATTCGACTATCTATTGCTACTCGACTATTCACGGAACACGACTGTTACGGAATCACTGATGGTGAAGATTCAAGATTCAATAGACAAAGTGCCTACTATAGACTATTCACATTTTCCTAACTTCTATACATATTACGATATATAGATCTATATATATCGTAATACATAGTTTCTGTTCCTTTCGTCCTTCTAGGTAGTTATAACCACAGTTTGATTGGCCCGCATCCTTCTTGCTTCCAATCAACATCTGCTTATCCCTTCCTAGAAGATTGTACCTATTCTCTTTGGTCGTTCTGACCAATCCCTGTTTGCCTATCTCTCGATTTAACTTTGAAACTTCGTTTCTTTGGCTTCTCTGCCATAGAGTCTGAGTCGATGCTCATTGATCATGACGTCACCCCGACTAATCAAACTCTGGGCTTCTCTTCTCGGGAGATACTACAAAACAGGGTCAAAGCGGTGTTGGCTTGTTCTGCTTTGATGCGATCTGTCAGCTAACCAACATCATTACGGTATGTGTTGTTGTAGCATGCCTTTCTTTGATTGACATATAGTTGATATACAAATTTCGACTGTGTTATTAATTCCTACAGGACGCTACAATGCCTCTGTCCTGTCCCTTGCCTATCCTGGAAAAGCCTGTAGGAAGTGAACGTTAATAAGCACATGAGCTGTATGATCTCATTGCCAGCTGGTGTTGTTGTACTTGCTCAAGGGAGTCGGAATGCCGACCGTCAACAACTACATGTCCGTCTGTTTCCTATAATTCACTATCATCTCTCTCGATTCCCATCGATTCTTATCTATTCTTATCACCCTCTTATTTGCTAAACTATTGGCCGAAACGACTGCTGAATATTATAAAAGTGTGTGCCGATCCCACAGCAACAACTTTTATCTTCAACTATTGACAGATAACATCAACCCAGAACCGTCGGTCCTATTTCAATCTATTCCAACTTCTAACTTATTGTGATGAATTTACTGCTACAGTTTCAATCTAGTTTCTATTCTATTTCTGCGAAACCTATTCTATTTCCGCGAAACCGTATCACTAGCATCAGCACTGGCTGAAGTCATCCAGTGCATCTTCCTATCTATACCTAACTACTATGATGCTTATTCAGTCCTTAGCTCACCTGGTATTTTCAAACATAAATTTCACTGAGGTCTCACTCGCAAATATAAGACGTCTAACGGGGTCATGACTTCCCAAAAGACGATCCGATATCTACAAGGTGACTAATCTCGCACCATCTGAAAAAATCACACCTCGACCGCGACCATTGACTGGAAAATCCAGGTGGAGCCCTCCATATAGGCTAGTTGATGGCAATATTAAGGCAACCATAAAACGGTTGCTGGTATAGCCAGATCATTGCCAGTTGCAAACAATAAGCAAAACTTTTTGTTTTTTGAGCGACAGGCTATCAACAAATTACGTAGAAATCAGAATATTATTATAAAACCAGCCGATAAAGGTTCAGCACGTGTCATTATGTCTAGAGAAAACTACATCCGCGAGGTTGAAAGGCAGTTAAAGCTTCTATGTCACAGTATTTCATTGTTGCAAATCAGTCTCTATGCTATACACATCATCTCATTGTGTCCGGAGAAGTTCATATTTGCGCAATGCCGTCAATAAATTGATTTAATTCCACCGTTACGGTGATCGTCAAATAGCGCATTTTTACAGCCATTTCTGATCTTACCCATCTAGTTTCTATTGTATTCAGTGGGCATCTCATAAATATTCATACAGGGAAATCCCTCTTATCACGTGACATATTATTTTGTTTCGCTTTCGGTGTCAACTTGTGTCAATCTGCTATTGTTGTTAGATGGATGCATCATCGGTAAATATTATTAACGACTGAATTAAATGATAGGCTAGACTAAAATAGGCGAATTAGCTATAAACAGACCAGCAATACTGGTAACGCGTACCGCGTATACGGCGAAGATGGCTTGTGTTACCAGTTTTCGTAACGCGTTCGCAATATTTTTGCAAACTATTGCAGTTATAACTTATTACGAAAACGGGAAGCGCAAACAACGTTCATTTATAAGTGTGTCTTACCAGTATTGTGGTATTTTCGTATGGGACTCAATATGAAAAAGCAATCATATCCTGATTTTTCGTGAAGTCAGACTACCTTGAAATTACAAATAGATGCGGTATGGATATGTACAGGAGTCTGCCGTTTTAGATACGAAAACGCGAAATCAAAAATGCGAAAACACGGTAGCATTATATACTACTAATATATTTGTGTATATTATATCATTATAGTAGTATATAGTGCTACCGTGTTTTCGTATTTTTGATTTCGCGTTTTCATATCTAAAACGGCAGACTCCTGTGGGATATGGGAGGGGAAAGAGAGTGTCTTTTGACAATTTTCGACTGGCCACATGAGTAACAGATCGGATGACTGCATGAGTGATGGACTGACAGACATGCCGACAGACCGAATGACTGACTCCATGAGTGACAGATCGGATGACCAACTACCTGAGTGACGGACTGACAGACTGCATGATTGACAACTCGGAGAGCTGTGTGACTGACAGGCATGCCGACCGACCAACTGCATGAGTAACAAATCAGATGACCGACTGGATGAGTGATGGACTGACAGACTGCATGAGTGACATATCAGATGACTGCATGCGTGACGGACTGATGGAGAGGCTGACAGGCAGATCAACTGACAGACTACCTTGAAATTACAAATAGATGCGGTATGGATATGGGAGGGGAAAGAGAGGGGTGACTTATTGGCAATTTTTGACCGACTACATGAGTGACAGATCGGATAACCGACGGATTGCATGAGTGACAGATCGTATGACCGACCGACTGCATGAGTGACAGATTGGATGTCTGACTGCATGAGTGATGGACTGACGGGATGTATGAGTGACAGATCAGATGCCTCCATGAGTGATGGACTGACAGATAGGCCGACAGACCGAATGACTGACTGCATGAGTGACAGATCGGATGACCAACTACATGAGTGATGGACTGCATGATTGACAACTCGAAGAGCTGTGTGACTGAGGGACTGACAGTTATACCGACCGACCAACCAACTGACTGATCGGCCGACCAACTGCATGAGTAATAGATCAGATGACTGACTGGATGAGTGATGGACTGACAGACTGCATGAGTGACAGACTGACAGACAGGCCAATCGACCAAATGACAGACTGCGTGAGTGACATATCAGATAACCAACTGCCGGACTGATAGACTGCATGAGTGTCAGCTCGGAAAGATGTATGAGTGATGGACTGACGAACAGGCGGACTGACCGACCGACTGTATGAGAGATAGATTGGATGAACGACTGACGGCATGAGTGGAAGATCAGATGACAGACTGAATGAGTGACGGACTGACATACTGCATGAGAGACCGATCTGATGATTGCATGAGTGACGGATTGATGGACAGGCCAACCAACTGACTAAATGACCGACCAACCGACTGACAGACCAACTGCATAAGTGACAGTGCAGATGACCGACCGACTGCATGAGTGACAGATCGGATGACCGACTGTATGCGTGATGGATTGCATGAGTGACAGATGGGTTGAATGACGGACATGATGAACGGCCGACTGACCGATCGACTGACTGTATTGCATGAGTGACAGATCGGATGAGCAACTGCATGACTGGCAGACTGACGGACTGCATTAGTGATGATCGTATGACTGCATACGTGACAGACTGGCGGAAAGGCGGATTGGCCGACTGCATGAGTGACAGATCGGACCGAACTACTGACTGCATGCGTGATGGACTGACTGACCACATGAGCGACCGACCTATCAACTATATGAGTGACCAACTGCATGACAAACCCACTAACTGACTAACTTAGTAACCAATCGACCGACCGACCACCTGAGCAACTGCATGAGTGACAGACTATATGAGTGACAGCTCCGATGTCTGCATGAATGACAGATCAGATGACGGCATGAGTGACAGATTGGATGACTGCATGAGCGACAGACTTACGGAATGTATGAGTGACATATCAGATGATTACATGAGTGGTAGATCAGATGACTGCGTGAGTGAGGGATCCGATGACTCCATGACTGACGGACTGCATGCATGACAGATCAGATGACTGAATGAATTAGAGACTGACGGACTGTATGTGTGACATCAGATGTCTGCATGAATCACAAAGAGGATGACTGCATGAGTGGCAGACTGATGGACTGCATGCTTGACAGATCGGATGACTGCAAGAGCGACAAATTGGATGACTCCATGACTAACGGACTGCATGAGTGACAGATAGGATGACTGCATGATTAATAGACTGATGGACTGGCTGATAGACCAAACCACCCACCCATCGAGTGAGCAACCCGCTGACCGAACAACCCAGTGCCCAACTGACCGCCCGCCTGACTGATTGCATGAGTGACAGATCGGATGATGGCATGAGTGACAGATCGGATGACTGCATGAGTGAGGGATCTGATGACTGCATAAGTGACAGATCGGATGACGGCGTAAGGAATAGAGATTGACAGTCTTGACTGCATAAAGTGACAGATCTGATGACTGCATGGGTGACAGACTGACGGATTGCATGAAAAACAGATCAGAGGACTGCATGAGTGGCAGACTGATGGACTGCATCAATGACAGGCTGATGGAGTGCATGTGTGACATATCGGATGACTGCATGACTGATAGATAGCATGACTGCATAAGTGACAAACTGACAGACTGCATGAGTGACAGATCGGATGACTGCATCAGTGACAGATCAGATGACTGCATCAGTGACAGATTGGTGGAATGACCGACTACATGAGTGACAGATCGGATGACTGCATAAATGATGGACTGACGGACAGGCTGACAGACAAAACTACCCTTCGGCAGTCCAACTGACCGATTACTTGAGCGACGGACCGACCGAATGCATGAGTGACAGATCAGCTAACTGCACGGGTGACGGACTGACCGACCATATGAGCGACCGACATATCGACTATATGAGTGACCAACTGCATGACTGATAAATTGGATGACTGTATGAGTGGCCGCTTGCATGAGTGACAGATCAGAGGACTGCATGCGTAACAGACTGACAGACATGATGACAGACCAAACCACCCACCCACTGACTGACAAATCCACTGGCCAACCGAATGATCGACAAACTGGCCGCCCGACAAACTGCATGAGTGACAGATCAGATGACTGCACGAGTGACAGACTGGCGGACTGCATGAGTGATATATCGCATGACTACCAGAATGACAGATAGGATGACTGCATGCGTGATAGACTGACAGATAGACCGACAGACCGAACGACTGACTGCATGAGTGACCGATCGGATAATCAACTGCATGAGTGACAGCTCTGATAGCTGTATGACTGGCTGACTGACCGACAGGCGGACAGATCAACTGACTGACAGACCGACCGACTGCGTGAGTGACAGAGCAGATGACTGCATGAGTGACAGATCGGAGGACGGCATGAGTGACGGACATCTTGAGAGACCAAACCACCAACCCATGGAGTGGCCAACCCACTGAGCAACCGACCAACTGCATGAGTGAGAGATCGGATGAGTGATGGGCTTCTCGAACGACTAAATGACACACCTGCAGACTACCCACCTGACCAAACGCATGGGTGACCGACTGCATGAGTAACAGATTGGGCGACTGCATGAGTGACAGATCAGATGGACTGCATGAGTGACGTATCGGATAACTGCATGAGTGACAGATAGGATGACTGTATGAGTGACAGACTGGTGGACTGCATGAGTGACAGATAGGATGACTGCATGAGTGACAGATCGGATGACTGCATGAGTGACGGACTGTTCGAATGCATGAGTGACAGATCGGATGACTGCATGAGCGACAGATCAGGTGACTGCATGAGTGACAGATCGGATGACTGCATGAGGAATAGAGTCTGACAGTCTAGACTGCATGGGTGAAAGATCAGATGACTGCATGAATGACAGGTCAGATGACTGCATGAGTGGCGGACAGACAGGCAGGCTGACAGACCGAACCACGCACCCACCGATTGACCAACACACTGATCAACCGACTGCGTGGATGGCTGACTGTAAAACTCGTGTATGCGTATCCTATACACAAAACGTGAATAGACGACCTATATCCTAGATTTTCTATGCCCAATGCATAGAATATGGCTATGGAACTGGCGTAAGTGTGTACAATATCACGTAAAATTGCTTAAATCGCCTGGACCTTAAAACAACCCGCCAGCGTATTACAATTATACCATAATAACAAGTACGGCACCATTTGGCGATTTGGCACAGGGGCGTGATGGGATTGTTTTCCACTTCCAATCCCATAAATATTGTTGAATTTTCTTATTCTAGTGCACAAGTATCTTCATATTATTCAATATCACGCTGTCACCAAGAAGTTGATACATGAGAACACGCTAAAATACGCGAGTAGGAGAAGAAAAATATGTATAGTAGGGTTCACTATGTATTTTCGTTCACAATTTTTGGGGATTTGTAACACTATATATTTTTGGAAAGCATTTTATATGCCAATTTCAAAAACCAATGTTTGCATTTGCATAAATGTCTTCATGGCGGCCATCTTGAATTTTCAAAATGGCCGCCATCTAAATCCTTCGAAATCCAATATATCTGCAACCATGTACCCTAAATTCACAATTTTGATGTCTATATCTGGGTTTTCTGGGTCAACGAATGCATTGGTAACATTTATAATAAACTTCAAGTGCCAGAAATAATGTTTTGTTTGATAATTCCCAAAATAATAAGCAATTCTCACACAACATCTGCAAATGTCGCACCTTTTTTCTAAATCAATATTTGTTACAATATTTAACGGTAACAGTAGCCCATAGTAATCCTATAGAGGGGATAGAATGACGATATAGCCCAATGGCCTGTTATCTACGTAATCACATTGTCATCATGTTTATTAATAAACAAATTATGACAGAGTATGTATATGGTGAGCGGCGTGTCACAATTCTACAATAATGGATGCCCCAGGGTAAGTTTCAAATTCACCAGTAAAAATAAACTGAAAGCAAATTTTTGCAGAAAAGTTGTTCAATTGATCGTCTGCTCATAGATTCGCAATACGCATAATGAGACAGCAATAATCTTCAGGATTATCGTTTGTAATCTTGCAATAAGCATTGATCAAATATATTTTGTCATCAAATTTGAGTAAATCATGAGGGATGTACAGCTTGATGCAACACAGGAGTAAACAAACTGGAAGCTATGCATTTTATGCGAAACAGATGCTACTGTTAAAGGACCAATGGTGCAGCATCCAAGAATAGACTCATTTACCAATTTGTTGCAAGCAGTCGAAGAGAGAGAGAGAGCAACATTGAAAGATGGTTCATACATTGAAATTCAGAAAAGACTTAGACTTTGCACATATGGTGACCTATCTTCACATAAAGCGTGTTGGCATCGCAGTTGTTACTCTACTGCCACTAACAAAGAAGAAATACGACGTGCACGAAATCGCATAGAGGATGCACTATCTAGTGGGTCTTACATTACTAAGAAACGTGGGATAAAGAGGAAAAGTGTTATTGATGAGGCATCGGCATCAACTTCAGTATTTACACGTTCCTCAACAATTCCACTGTGTAAGGAACTGTGTTTCTTCTGCCTTACAGACGATCATAATCAGCAGTTGTTCAAATTACGAACTCATAATGCTGGTAAAGCCCTAAGAGATGCATTGGAAATAGCACAAGATACAGCATTACTTACTAGATTAAATACCTCGCTTTCCCCGTGTGATGCACATGCAATTGATGTCCGGTATCACAAGCCATGCTGGAGGAAGCATGTTTTCCACATTTTACGAGATTCGGACACTACAAGAAATGCTGAGAATGATCTCTCCAGGCAAATGGCATGTCTGATTGAAATTATCCATATTGTTGATACACACACCAGAAATGGGGCTTATCTGTCTATGGCTGACATAGAAATAACATATATAAACATGTTTGACCGTAAATCCTTGGACAATCATTCACCAACATTTAGTAGGCAGTGGCTGAAAGAGAAAATCCTTTCTGAGCTAAATCATGTAAGATCTGTCCTTCAAAAGGACAGGCGCAAGTGTGCCGTTCTGTACTCGCTAGAAGCATGTGAGGAAGAAATGGTTCATTCTGCGATGTGTGAAGCTGATGGTATGGAAGGCATGAAGGCGATCTATAGGGCAGCACAGATTGTTCGAAAAAGCATCACAACATTCACTAAGAATGATGGTGAACCTGGTTCAGTCCTTGTTTCCAGCAATATGGATGACATCCCATGTGAACTATACACACTGATACGATGGATAATGGTTGGACCTGTAGATAGTTTGGATAGCAAAACCAGAGAGTGTCTCGTTGATAGAGCAGTGCTTACATCTTGTCAAACCCTCATGTTTGGACTTAAATCGGATAGGCAAGTGATGCATAAACCTAAAGCTGCCTCTTCTGAAATATTCAGATCCCAGCAAAGAAGAGAAAATTCTCAGGTTCTAGGATTAGCATTATCTGTGCATCACGACACCAGGAATAAGAAGATTGTGAATCTTCTTCATGCACAGAACTGTTGCATATCCTACCACCGTACCATGCTTCTAGAAACAGCAATAGCTAACTCGGTTGTCGAAAACATGAGACAATTCAATAATCTGTATGTACCACCATTTCTAAAGAAAGGGACATTTGTTTTCTTTGCTGTGGACAACACCGATTTTGCTGAGGATACCATTGCTGGTAAAGGTACTACACATGGAACAGTTGTTGCGGTCTATCAAAAAGCTTCTGCACCCGGGGAATCCATTGCACCACCGTTACACATTGGTGATGCAAAGAGCTTATCCATTACACCACAACACACATCTATGTTGCCATGCGTCAAACCAAAGGCTCAACATGGAATGCAAAGTAATTTTGTGTTGAGTAAAACCGGTGTTGCAGACTCTTATCAGCTGACCCATATGGGTTGGGTCATAGCATCTGTTGTTGCGAGTATGGATGAAAGGAAAGAGATGTGTTTGGTTCCTGCGTGGGCTGGGTATAATTCACTCCTGTCATCAAGTAGATCTCTAACCAATGTTGGTGCATTGCCTCTTCTCCGAGATGGCTTTTGACATGGCCCTGTATGAGAAAGCAGTGCAGCTTGTAGATGTCAACGCCAATTAAAAGAGTGGTGTTATCCCAAGACTTGGTGAACTCCATGTCGTCATGGCTGCATTGATAGTTCTCGGTACTTCTATTGAGAATTCCGGAATAGACGATGCATGGATCGAGGCTGATGTCTTCAGCTCTACCACAACAACACAAATCCTGAAATGCAAGCACTACTCACGTTCTCTTCATGCTCATATCTACTCTTACATCGCATTGTATGAACTGGTCTTTGACGAATTTTTCAAAGAGTATCCAAATCTAAGGGATGCATGCATATCAGCTACAGATGACATAGAAGAGGCATGCAGTAAATCAAACCAAGCCAGCCGGGCAGAATCAGTGATGCCGGCTCATAGCAATCTTCTCCAAGTGCTGTCTAATACTGATATGCTGAATCTCTTTCAGACATGGGTGACAAAGAGGTCCCAACATGCGATGTTCAAGTCATTAATGAACTATCTGCACCATGTGGAAACAATCCTTTTCTTTGTCGCAGCATCCCGAAATACTGATCTGACCCTTCATCTTGAAGCTGGAGAAGCACTGAGCAAGTTATTCTTTGCTTTTGATAGAATCAAATACAAACGTCTTTGGCCAAGATACATAGCAGATATGTATGCACTCAAGCAGAATCATCCAGACACATGGCAAGAATTTGAAACTGAAAACATTGCAGTGACTAAGAATGACATTCCATTCACTTCAATTGTTGCGGATCATGCATGTGAGCATCTGAACAAAATGATGAAAGTGCACTCAGGACTAATTGGAATATCTAACAATGCAAATGCGAGACAGCGATTTTCCTCGCTGCTCCAGAACTGTCACGGTTATCCCGGGAATTCAAGTGTCAATTTGATTTGCAAGAAGACAAGGTCAGAGATCACCATGGCATTGGAGCAAGTGCTGTTAAACACGAACACACCACAATCGACAAGATAAAGGCTGCCATACTGACTCATGGTAATCCTTTCACTGCTGAAGGTGACATGATCTACAACATTATCTCACTTGCTTATGTACAACAAGAGTCGTTACCACAAATCCTGGATGTAGACGAAAGAGGACAGACATTATATGAAGAGTATGTGAAAGAGCGCATTAATGGAGAGGTAAGCCTTTGGGCACCAGTGAAGCGTGAGAAAAACAAGATGTATACATCTAGAAACAAAAAGACAACAGTACGTATTCGTGACAAAGCTGTTGATCTCAAGGAAACTAAAGATCTATATGCTAGGCTGATGATTCTCGCAAAGTCGAGTCGAGACATTGATTTGAAGTATTCGATAGGCAACTTTGAATTCACACTGACACCGAGGGCGCTGTTTGCTCCGTGTGGCTCTGTCCTACAGTGCACCGACAAGTCGAAGTTAATCAAGCTCCTGACTGACCTACCACAAACCGAGAGCACAGAGAATTCACTCTTATTTGGTGCAACAGAAGCAACTGCAGTCGCAACTGCCGTCGCAACTAAGGATCTAGTAGGAGAATCGCAGTTGTGGATGGAATGGTTCTTGTCCAGAAGCTGGCAAAGAAACCAGCATCTATTGTGACAGTCAACGACCTTAGTAAATGTTTTAATGACAGGTTATTGAGTCTGACAGCAGAATATGATGAGATCATTCTTGTATTTGATACATATCAAGCAGATTCCCTGAAAAACACGACCAGAGAGAAACGACGACATGGGAAGGATCCAATTAGATATCAAGTCAAAGATGATACCAGTATCAATCATATCCCTATGACAAGATTTTTGTCTCATGACCAAACAAAGAATGACCTTGCACAGTATCTGGCAGAGAAGCCTATTGAGTACAATAAAGACTCATCTACCTTGGTCATAGCACCAGCATCACGCCAGACGATAAGTAATAGAAGCCTACATTTTGAGAACAACAATCATGAGGAAGCTGATACATTAATGATCTATCATGCCATATGTGCAACACAGCGAAATCTTGATACAGCAGAGTTGGTGATTTTCTCTCCAGACACTGATGTCTTAGTGCTGGCAATAGCATATTATGACAATCTACCTAAGAATACGTCTATCTCAATGGTTTCTGGTATCATTAAGCTACGGCCTATATGGAAAACTCTAGGCATGGAGAAAGTAAGAGCATTACCCGCATTCAATGCCTTTACTGGAGCAGACAATATTGGCAGGTTCTCTAGGATAGGTAAATCAACATGGTTAAAGCTTTTCCTAGAGGCAGACAGCGATGTAATCGACGCTCTGATAAATTTATCGAGAAGCACTGAGGTCACAGATGAGCTACTTTCAACTCTGGCAAAATTTGTGTGTGCTGCATACTGTCTAAAATCTATTAGAATCGAGAACATCCCAGAGTTACGTTGGCATTTATTCTGTAAGCAGCTTGCTGATAGTGAAAGTCTACCGCCTACTATTGGTGCTTTGAAACAGCATGTCCTTAGAGTACAAGTCCAGGCAAATGTGTGGGGTCAGGAAGACATTTCACATCATGTGTTTCTGAATCCACTACAGAATGGATACTACAAGGAGACAGGTGGCCAACTAAAGGCAAAAACAATAGATGTTTTACCAGCTCCAAAGTCTCTCATTGAGATGGTTAGGTGTCAATGCAAATTGAATTGTTCCTCTCATCGATGCTCGTGCAAATCCAAAGACTTACCATGCACTGAGCTTTGTCAATGCAGCGCAGAGTGTGAAAATGATGATAACTCAATCGTTGATGTCTCTATATCAGATGATGAAGATGACGCCAATGTTGCTAGGTAGACAGCAACTGATGCAGCACATTGATTGTTGCTTGAATACTTAGATTAAATTGGTGAGATAACTCTGTTATATGCCAAATAAAATTCATCATTGCAACATTATCACAAAAAGTTACAAATTTGCAGATGCTGTCTGTAAATTACATATTAAGTCAGGACTTATCTACCAAAACATGATTTCTGTTATTTGATGTTTATTATAAATGTTACCAATGCATTCACTGACCCAGAAAACATAGATATAGACATCAAAATTATTAATCTAGGTCATATGGTTGCAGATATATTAGATTTCAAAGATTTTCGATGGCGGCCATTTTGAAATTCAAGATGGCCGCCATGAAGACTTTTGTGCAAATGCAAACATTGGTTTTTGAAATTGACACATTAAAAGCTTTCCGAAAATATAAAGTTTTACAAATCCCCAAAAATTCTGAACGAAAAAAGTATTTTTTACACTGTGACCCTGACTAGTAGCGTAACATTCGCAAACTCGTCGCTGTCACGAGAGATTTGTTTACGGGTTGTGACCTACTTGCGACTGGGGAAGCTCTTCTTCTTATTGAATGGCTATTCCGCCATTTCACGAGGAACACCCTCCATATTTTAAATAAAACTCATCCACGTTGCATAGTTTTTATGCACAATTCAATTTCAGTGATAAGACGCTCAACATAGAAAATCATTTCATATTCCATTAGATTGCATAAAAATACGCTATATACGCCTGGAATATTGTAAGTTTGTTATTATTTTTCACTTAAGACTACTTGGTGTGACATAGTACCGAAAACTTGATGATTTAATTTGGCCTCAAAACCGACTTAATTTTATTGAATTACTTAATTTATTGCATACAGATAAGTACATTGATAAGAAACAGCCAAAGTATCTGCTAGGTGAGAATAATGAAAAAATCTAACATTTTATATCTTGCCTAAAATTCATAAACCAATCAGCGCCTGGTTAAATCCATTAACACCACCTAGACGACCTATCATTTCAAACTGTGGCAGTGAGTCCTATGGCATTTCAGAATATATTGATTACTATTTAAAGCCCATTGCTAATAGACACAAGAGCTTTCTCAGGAACACAGAGCACTTTCTTTCAAAATTATCCAAATTGTCATTTCCGAAAGATGCATATTTAGTCACATTAGACATAGATGCTATGTATACCAATATAGATATTGATGCTGGAGTCAATGCTGTTAAGAATGCTTTTGTCAAATTTCCAGATCCAGATCGACCAGACACGGAAATTCTAAAATAATTAGAGCTAACTAAGTCTTAAAGGAAACAATTTCCAATTTAATGGTGAAAGTTACCTTCAAATCTGTGGATGTGCAATGGATAAACGATTCAGCCCAAATTTTGCCATGATTCATGTTGCGGAGTGTGAAGAGGAGGCACTGAATAAATCAACCAAAAAGCCTCTTCTTTACCTCAGGTATCTCCATGACATCTTCATAATATGGCAACATTCAGAAGAAGACTTTTGGGAATTTTTTCGCATTTTAAATAACTAAGATTCAAACATCAAGCTAAAAGCTACTATTAGTGGAACATCAGTTGATTTCTTAGATGTCACGATCTATAAGGTTCCTCAATTTGATTCCTCTGGGAACTTGTTACGGACGTGGAAAAAACCTAAACTAGATCATCTATGCGGTCAATTCAAGCACTGTTATTGAATGAAGTCATGACAGAAAGACCTGGTTAGCTACTATTAGAGTAGAATGGCCGCCATAGTTACTGGGTGTTTTATGAGTGAGGATCAGGAGCCTTCCCATCCAGAGTTGTCGGCATAGAAATTAGGTGGCTGTTGTGTGAAAACACCTAATTATAGAAGCATGTACGTGGTCGAAGGATTAGGCAAGGAAGAAGCCTACGGTCTATCAAACAAAAATATTTCAGAATACGCTGGTTCACGTAACTTCTAAAGAAAAGATAGAGGCAACAAACGCAGAAGATGTAATGTCCAACACCACCAGGCTGTCGTGCTACCCACGTTGAAGACGCATCATGGCAATGTCAGTGAGATTGCTGACTACTCTTGGTACGGCTGCAAGAGTAAATGCATAGAAGTAATCCGACATAGAGCGAGAATATCAAGCACTGGTGGCAATGTAGGTAATGGAGGAGATCCACAACTAATGAACTACAGGAGAGGTTGTCAATGAGGAGGCTGGACAGTCAAATTAATCACACAGATTATGACGGGAAGACCATGCGGTATAATCATACTGGGCAATTTGAAAATATAGCCTGCGATAATTCTTGGAGTGATCATTAGAGCGGCGCTCACATAGCATCCCGGCTGTTTTGATTTTCCGTAAGTTCTTCACACCCGTGATGGGTTTGGTAATGATGTCCAGTCGGAAACAGGTAGATCTTGTGGCGGAGGTAATGCATGCACCCAGGGAATAATTCCAAGAAGTGATGAGCTGGATATGTACGATGTTATCTGCGGTGGAGGATTGTAACATTGAGATTGAAAGTATTTGTTCCGGCGTAGCCATGCTATTTACTATCGAGCTAGGAATCAAAGACAGAGGGGCACGGGCAATGGTAGAGGTCATTGATTAGGCTAATAATTCCAAGCTCCGAGTGAAGCGGGATGGAGTGATACATACAAACGGCTCAGTACCATGGACAACTTCATCCAGCGACACTGTAAAAAATAAAGATGCTATCAACCCTGTCTGTGCTTCAGGCCCCAATCGCAGCATTGGCAAAGTAAGCTACCAAATTGTCATAAATAATTCAGTACCAATGGCTCTTATAGCAACGTGCGCGAGGAAATGGAAGGAATAGCAGCAGAATGATTTTAATTTTTGTCTGTGGCGCCCTAGATTCCGACCAAATCAGAATTTTAAGTTATGTTTGGCATGTGGAGGCATCAGAGGCACGAACACTTGAACACCAGTGAAAACGACGGGATGAATAGCCGTGGAAATTCCAAAAGAAACCCAATCCCAAAGCACACATTCTTGGACAATGGTCAAGCGGGAAGGACACAATTAATAAAGGGATCTCCTAATTCCCCCACGAAATCAATGGGCATGACAATAGGCCAGGATATATACACATAGAATGGGAAAGTTCATTTTATTTAATGGGAAAGACATACAGTATAAAGGTCTAAATCTTTAAAGTTATCATGAATCTATTTATTAACGTTAAAGTTATCATATAGCGATTACAATAGATCTCTACCAATTTACTGCCGGCTACACAAGCAAATACCAACAGCTCTTCAAGCTCCATATCAAACAATCCAAACAAAAAAGATTTTCCCATTAAGAATCACCATGTTCGTTCTCAAGCATCCACTCTGAAGTGTAAGTTATTGTCACGATCAGTCCAGGGAAAGTAACTGTTCGTTCTCAAGCATCCCCTCTGAAGAGTAAGTTATTGTCACGATCAGTCCAGGGAAAGTAAATGTTCGTCCTCAAGCATCCACTCTGAAGAGTAAGTTATTGTCACGATCAGTCCAGGGAAAGTAACTGTTCGTTCTCAAGCATCCCCTCTGAAGAGTAAGTTATTGTCACGATCAGTCCAGGGAAAGTAAATGTTCGTTCTCAAGCATCCACTCTGAAGAGTAAGTTATTGTCACGATCAGTCCAGGGAAAGTAACTGTTCGTTCTCAAGCATCCACTCTGAAGAGTAAGTTATTGTCACGATCAGTCCAGGGAAAGTAACTGTTCGTTCTCAAGCATCCACTCTGAAGAGTAAGTTATTGTCACGATCAGTCCAGGGAAAGTAACTGTTCGTTCTCAAGCATCCACTCTGAAGAGTAAGTTATTGTCACGATCAGTCCAGGGAAAGTAAATGTTCGTTCTCAAGCATCCACTCTGAAGAGTAAGTTATTGTCACGATCAGTCCAGGGAAAGTAACTGTTCGTTCTCAAGCATCCACTCTGAAGAGTAAGTTATTGTCACGATCAGTCCAGGGAAAGTAACTGTTCGTTCTCAAGCATCCACTCTGAAGAGTAAGTTATTGTCACGATCAGTCCAGAGAAAGTAAATGTTCGTTCTCAAGCATCCACTCTGAAGAGTAAGTTATTGTCACGATCAGTCCAGGGAAAGTAACTGTTCGTTCTCAAGCATCCCCTCTGAAGAGTAAGTTATTGTCACGATCAGTCCAGGGAAAGTAACTGTTCGTTCTCAAGCATCCCCTCTGAAAAGTAAGTTATTGTCACGATCAGTCCAGGGAAAGTAAATGTTCGTTCTCAAGCATCCACTCTGAAGAGTAAGTTATTGTCACGATCAGTCCAGGGAAAGTAACTGTTCGTTCTCAAGCATCCACTCTGAAGATTAAGTTATTGTCACGATCAGTCCAGGGAAAGTAAATGTTCGTTCTCAAGCATCCACTCTGAAGAGTAAGTTATTGTCACGATCAGTCCAGGGAAAGTAACTGTTCGTTCTCAAGCATCCACTCTGAAGAGTAAGTTATTGTCACGATCAGTCCAGGGAAAGTAACTGTTCGTTCTCAAGCATCCCCTCTGAAGAGTAAGTTATTGTCACGATCAGTCCAGGGAAAGTAACTGTTCGTTCTCAAGCATCCACTCTGAAGAGTAAGTTATTGTCACGATCAGTCCAGGGAAAGTAACTGTTCGTTCTCAAGCATCCACTCTGAAGAGTAAGTTATTGTCACGATCAGTCCAGGGAAAGTAACTGTTCGTTCTCAAGCATCCACTCTGAAGAGTAAGTTATTGTCACGATCAGTCCAGGGAAAGTAACTGTTCGTTCTCAAGCATCCACTCTGAAGAGTAAGTTATTGTCACGATCAGTCCAGGGAAAGTAAATGTTCGTTCTCAAGCATCCACTCTGAAGAGTAAGTTATTGTCACGATCAGTCCAGGGAAAGTAACTGTTCGTTCTCAAGCATCCACTCTGAAGAGTAAGTTATTGTCACGATCAGTCCAGGGAAAGTAACTGTTCGTTCTCAAGCATCCACTCTGAAGAGTAAGTTATTGTCACGATCAGTCCAGGGAAAGTAACTGTTCGTTCTCAAGCATCCACTCTGAAGAGTAAGTTATTGTCACGATCAGTCCAGGGAAAGTAACTGTTCGTTCTCAAGCATCCACTCTGAAGAGTAAGTTATTGTCACGATCAGTCCAGGGAAAGTAAATGTTCGTTCTCAAGCATCCACTCTGAAGAGTAAGTTATTGTCACGATCAGTCCAGGGAAAGTAACTGTTCGTTCTCAAGCATCCACTCTGAAGAGTAAGTTATTGTCACGATCAGTCCAGGGAAAGTAAATGTTCGTTCTCAAGCATCCACTCTGAAGAGTAAGTTATTGTCACGATCAGTCCAGGGAAAGTAAATGTTCGTTCTCAAGCATCCACTCTGAAGAGTAAGTTATTGTCACGATCAGTCCAGGGAAAGTAACTGTTCGTGCTACAAATGTAGTTTTTGGGGTGACGTTGCTGAAGTTACTGCCAGTGGACCTTTCCGGTTTTAGCTATGCCCCGCCCATCGCTAGCTAAGCTCCACCCACATCTCGCTCGCGTTGGGATCGATCGATCTCTGAACATCCTGACTATCAATTTCCCAAAAAAATACACAGGTAAGCTGTTGAATATTTCGAAACTAATTTGACTGGGTGCTGTTGCTGCCTAAGGCAGCAACAACGCCCAGTCAAATTAGTTCCAAAATATTCAACAGCATGTTTATTAGATAGCAATGAATTACAAAGACATAGAATTCATACAACGTGTCGGATAGTTTGAGATTTGATGACGGTCTATATGGAACCCTTAGTGACGTAATGACTATGACGTCAGCATACACGCGCTGAGCTGATTATGACGTCATACGAGGTCTGATGATGGATGGATACTCTGGAAAGGTGAGTTGTTTTCAACCACATGATAGATTCACCAGTATGGACAACACCTGGCGACTGGTATCCTACTGCTATCCCAGCTCACGTGCCTCGCTCAGCCCCAATACTAACATAAAGTTATAGTCAATGGTAAACAGATTTATGATGTTGACATAGAATATCTTCCATATTGTCCGACAGGGTTGGTTAACTTACATTTACATTATAACTAATGGATGACACCAGTGCATGCCACTATATCAAGAGATGTGGGTGGGACTAAATCTTTGATCTTAAAATGGCTTTACCATCCTTAAATCTGGGCTACACCAGAAACAGAATCTTGATCTCTCCCAGATGTATTGAATATCTATCGTGACATGTAGCCGGCACCAGAGTGATGTAACATATGTAACAGATGACGTCACCACGGGACAAGATCATGACATTGAAATACCAAAACACATATACTTCAGTTGATGAATCCAGTTTCTCAGTCAATAATATGACGTCGTAATCAACTACGTCACTTGTAGGGTGACGTCATAATCAATTACATCATGAATGACGCGATTTAGTCCATCATAATCGCTTAAAAGTCCGTCAAGTTATACGAATTGTATGTCTATACTATTTAATAAACATTAAATTGGCGATACTAACTCAATATTATAGATCTTAACATAGGCAGCAACAACATCCAGTAAAATTATTTTCAAAATATTCAACAACCTACTTGCGCAGTTTTCTAGAAATTGAGATTGAGAGAGTGCGGGGATCGATTGATCGATTGAAAAGTGTGAGTGGAGCTTAGCTGTAGATAGGCGGGCATAGCTAATATTGGATTCCTCCATTCAGTTTTGGGTTGCTAGCACGTTTATAAACAGCAAACAAAGACTGAATGCGCCGTATTTATATTGTCAGAAATATAGAGGAACGGTTCAATTAACGTGTCATACATAGGGTCAAGTTCGACTCGCTAACTATAGTAAGTTTGCTGGTTTACTGACCATGCGCAGTTGCTATGCCCAGTCGAACTTGATCATAGTCGACTATAGTTCGTCGGTACCCGGTCCCCTATTGTATTACTATTGCAGAAAATTTGGAGCCGGGTACCAATCTCCATTAACCATTTCGGTCATCTGGTTTGATGACCTACAAAAACGGGTTGTTTTTGTCCGCTAAGACGTCAAAAAGCGTCCATGTGGCATAAAGTGGGAAGGAACATGGACTTGGGAACATTGACATACAATGGGAAAGCATAATTTCAGCAAACCTAAGTTATTTAGTGAAATATTTACACTTTTATATGCATTTATTCGTGGCAAGCGATCGGTGAGCGCCATTTTGAAATGTACGCAAATATCGCACTAGCCATCTGAACCGAAGTCGGGTGCTCGGTTGACTATAGTTGACTAGCTAGTTAACTATTTTAAGTTCGACTGGTATTCTAGTTAGCTATAGCTAACTATGGTTAGGAGTCGAACTTGACCCTAGTCTTAATGGCCAGCGAGTAGCGACTCCAAGCAATGCAAAAACTGACCATGAATCACACGTGGATATATATATATATATATATATATATATATATATATATATATATATATATATATATATATATATATATATATATATATATATATATATATATATATCAAGTCACATTTGGATTGCACACAACAAGTTAACACAACCACTCTTACAGTGACCGTGAACTCCGATGACCAATCTTCAGCACACTAGAAGCAAACCATGCAGCCTTATTACTCTTACAGTAATACACACAAATATCTCGTACACAACCACCTTGTATAATATGCAATTATTACCCCATCAGTAATGTCACATGGCCATATGCTATTATTTGATTGGTTAAGATCAGTGATGTATGATCTGGTATTTCCCTCACGCGAGGGCAATACTACTCGGTATCTCGTCTTAATGCGCAGATTAATTATGACGTAACAATAGCCACTGACGAAGGTCATGACGTCATAAGTGTTGATGCATTCTGAAAATGACGTCATAAAGTGTTGAAAATTGGCAATATTTCATATAAGATACAACTCTCTTCTCTCTCTCGCTCGCTCGCTCGCTCTCTCGCTCGCTCTCTCTCAATCTCTCGCTGACGTCTGAGGGGTAATAAATTCGTTACACCAGTGTTTTGTCGGGAGTACATGCTGTTAGCACAAGTGCAAACAAATATATAAAATGTATTTCCCTCGCTGGGCTCGGGAAATACAATGTGTGCACGTGTGGTAACAGCCTGTACCCCCGCCAAAACACTGGTGTAACTAATAATACCCACACACATGATGTGAATGTAAACAACAACGTGCATGCTCACATGGATACATGCAGACCCATATGCAACCCCAACAGACATACGTGCATGCATGAACATGCACACACCAGGCACACACTGACACGTATGCAAGCCGACCAACAGACATGTGTATGGGACACACACTAACACGCATGCAAGCCCATCAACAGACATCCGTACGCAGACACACATGCACGCTCATCAACAGACACGCGCACGCAGACACACTTGCAAGCCCATCGACGGACATGCGAACCCTGACACACTTACAAGCACCTTAACAGACACGTACACACAGAGACACGTGCATGCCCATCAACGGACATGCGTAATATGAAGAATCGATTGGAATAATCCATCCCCATTATTGTAACCAAATTAATTGCAACTATAATGAACTAAAGAGGAACTATAAAACAAAATCTAATACTTTTCATTCTCACACCTATCTGCCAAGGGTAACAGCACAAATGACGATGAATCACCAGCTCCAAGAACAGGAAAATCGGTAACCCTCTAAGTAGACCAATGTCTTGTGACTACGCCCAAATCCTGCCACTTAGCAACAACACGGTACACCACGGTACACCAATTCTATCAGCAGGGGTCTGAGATTCTTTCATGTCCAAACCGGGCGTATCAGCGATCACAATCACAGACGTATAACGGTGTTCAGCCACCGCCACATGAGTAAAAAGACATCATCCACACCAGCAGTACATAGTACTCAGTAAAATAACAATAAAACATAAAAATAGTTATTTACAGTAAAATCCTAATAATTTACAATATTGCACTTCAATAACCATAATAATGAATACACAAACGTCAATAATCATTCAGATTTTGCAAAAACGTCAATTATCATTTAATCATACACTTACGCCAATAATCATTTAACATTGTGCCACCTGCTCTATGGCGATGGTATGACGTGACATTTGAGGAAACCCCCCAAATTCCGTCACCAAAACAAATCCCTTTGTATAAAATTATCGGATATAACTTAATTCTGTTCCCGGATTGCATACTAAATAAAAGATATGTTTAAATTGGCATTACTATTAATTGATTGAACTTTCTGTCGATACCAATTTTTGTTACATTCAAACAGCGATTCCCATCAATACTTTAATTAAATATCTCTAATAATTTTATAATAACTTATTTACACGTTATTATTTTCATGTGTGTTAGTATGGGACGAGGGAAACATACCTTTAAACATTATCGTAAATTAGCTGTGAAATTGCTCTTGTTAAAGCAGAGGCGTAGGGATAGCCCCCTCCCCCCCCCCCCCCCGCCCACGCCCCGGCAACCCCCGCAACTGCAACGGGGGGGGGGGGGGGGGGGGGGGGGCGAGGGTTTGGAAGGGGCCCGTCTGATTCAATGGAAACAAAAAAAATTGCGAGAGACAGAAACTCATTCGGTACGCCGTATGTCAGCGTGTTCTCCCTTTAAGAGGCTTAACCATAAATTGTTGTCTGCTTCTGGCTTCCCTGTCATTTGTACAGCTTTGATGTTATTCCTAACCATACCAGTGACAGTTGCCAGGACCGAGAGATTATTCTCAAAACTAAAATTAACAAGAGGCCCAAGGGCCTGTGGCGCTCACATTGGACCATTAGCATTTGAACCAATTAGATTTAAATAGGCATGATGGATAATTTCCGGAAAATCCAAGAGGGCCACCCAAAAAATTGACCAATCAAAATTCTCATTTGATTTCTTGAAGCCTATCGCCATAGTCATTCCACCCAAGTTTTTTTTATATCGACCAGTAGTAGTAGTAGTAGTAGTAGTAGTAGTAGTAGTAGTAGTAGTAGTAGTAGTAGTAGTAGTAGTAACAGCAGCAGCAGCGGCAGCAGTGATTTAAATGGTTCTGGAAAATCATTTCAAAATCCAAGATGGCCGCTGTAATAATGAGCCAATCAAATTCCTGTAAACAATTTCGGAAGCATATAAACATAGGATCCTTCCCACCAGGTTTCATTGAAATCTGTCCATTGCTTAAGTAGCGTTTAAAAGGATTTCTAAAATAATTTTGGAAATATAAGGTGACGAAAAAGATTGACCAATCAAAACACTCTTTATCATTCTGGAAGCCGATCAGCATAGGATCGGGCCATTGATTAAGGAACACTAGCATTTTAAAGGATTTCTGGAAAGTCCAAATGGCCCCCGGAAAATTGACAAATCAAAGTTTTGAAGCTTATCCCCATAGAGTCGTTCCAGCCAAATTAAGTCCGTCGAGTAGGTAATGAGAAGTAACATTCTGACAATTTCCTGTAAATTTGTCATAAAATCAAAGATTTTGTCCTGAAAAATTAACCAATAAAAATTCTGAATGGATGTTCTGGAGTCTACCATGATATGGCCCGTCTAGCCAAATCTGGTTGAAAAATATCCAGTAACTAAGGAGAAGTAGTGTTTTGACAATTTCCGATAAACTTTTCATAAAATCAAGGATTTTGACCCGAAAAATTGACCAATCAAAATTCTGAATAGAGGTTCTTGAATCTACCATGCTAGTGTCAGTCTAGCTAAATTTGGTCGAAATATATCAATCAACCAAGGAGAAGTGGCGTTTCGACAATTTCTGGTAAATTCTTCATACAATCTAAGATTTTCACCCAAAAAATTGTTCAGTCAAAATTCTGAATAGATGTTCTAGAACCGACCACCATAGAATCAGTTTAGCTAAATTTGGTTGAAATAGCATGTTGACAATTTTTCATAAATCTTTCATCCCAAAATATTGACCAATCAAAATTCAGAAAAAGCGATTAGAGGGTACCAGCACAGGATCCTTCCAGCCTAATTTCGTAGAAATCGGTAAGACCGTTAAGGAGCAGAAGCAATTTGATGGACGGCCGGACGACAGATGGACGGTGGAGTGCCGCCATGGCATACGCTCACTTGGCCTTTCAGGCCATGTGAGCTAATAAAGAACTATTTGAGATGCACGATGTCACAGGACAGGTTAAAGGGCCTCAGTTTACTGAGCATTAAATCAGAATGTCCATGTCAACTGAACATGGAAGAGGCACAACTGAAGGCAAGAAAACGGAAGTTTTAAAGTAGGTACACTGTAACTGATGACTGGTCTGTGAACAGATTGATTGAAATATTGTACGTTTGTAATTCATATTGTCTTGACCTCGAATGAGATTATTTTTCTCTTCTATGATTCACCTTTGATTGGCTTTGAAATGCATCAAAATCAAATCCAGGCCCCGCTCCTCTAGTCCTATTTTGCATGAGGCTCCCACAGTTATATCATATACATACTCATAAGCTGTTGGGTGCGTCTCCCTTAGACTCTCCCTCCCTCTCACGCACGCACACAGAATCGCTAAATTCCACACTGACCTCTGGAGACCGGAAATGCAACATTCCATCCGAGGCCATACAGATTTCATAATTTTGACACACATACCTTCCGCTAATCCAATTTCTGGTTTGGTTTTGAAAGGAGGTTTGTGGAGGGTGGGGAGGGGAGTGGTGGCTTGAAATTAGTATTGCAGTGGGGCCCTGGTCAGCCTTGCTACACCACTTTGTCAAAGCGTGAAACTCGGCCACCGCTAATCACTTACTGAACAATTACCGTATTTCACCGATTACTTATCATTCTAACACATCGCTGATTACACAATGATTCGGCATTAACTATTAGGAGCAACTATGGTCAATGTCAAACCAGTAGATGCACATTTATCGATATATTGGACAAGCTTATATCAACATTATTAAACAATGTTAAACTTGAGAGTTAATATATTCATATACAGTGGTCTATAACCTATAACCCCACCACACACGCGCACGAATGCACGTACGCTCGCTCGCGTACGCACGCACATACGCACACAATGGCCTACCACATCTACAAAGGATGTAAGTCGTCGCAGACATGGCAACTATCCTTCAGCACAGATAAAACACATGTTCTATATCTTGACAGGAATAACCCTCAAACTAAATACTATATGACAGATACGCCTGATGTGCATCCTGCATCAGCAAAAGATGTAGAAAAAGACTTGAGAGTGCATATTGACATAAAGCTCTCTTTTGATAGACATATAGGTAAGACCATATCCAAGGCAAAAAGCACAATAGGACTAATCAAGAGAACATTTACCAACATTGACCCATCTACTTTCACACACCCTATACAAGTTTCTAGTGAGACCTATTCGCGAATACTGCAATTCAGTACAATGCTTAGAAACAAAACTGATCCCAGAAATCAGAGAGTATAGCTAAGTGGAAAGATTTGAATCTAATGCCACCGAAACAGATGGCTGGAAGAGATTTAATTGAAATGTTCAAGCTCATCAGGCGTCTATATAATTTTGATAAAGACTACTTTTTTCCCAGCTACATATATATTAATCAATATCCTTTATATATCACCATAATGTTACCATCAAACATATTGTCTTGTATTATTCATTTGGTCAATTCATGTCTAGCCATATCTATATGTACATATGATTTTTTAATTTGATTTGATTTGATTTATTCTCTTGGTAAATGTAACAATTACAAATATGATACTATGATAACAGAGAGTCCACTAGATGCTGTGCCTATTAGCTTGTAGATCTCTGACATAGGAAACAATTAGTACATTTATGATAATACAGTATACATAACAACAAACAAATTATACATGCTTTGACATAAAGCGACATAAGGCATTATGACAATACAATATAGATAACAACAAACAAATTATACAGGATTTGACATAAAAAGTGACATACGACATTTGACAAACATGGTTCGCTTGTTGATTAATTTTCGTAGAGTGGGTAAACATATTTCACACATTGGGGTGGGCTAGGGGATGGATTGTGGGGGGGGGGGAGGGGGCTGGAGTTCATCATGTTTCTATTATTATTATTATTTTTATTATTATTATTATTATTATTATTATTATTATTATTATCATCATCACCACCCTCGTTCCATAAAAGAAAGAGAGTAATGTGAGCATGTCTGTCTATGTGTGAGTCTTTTTCTCAGTTCGTCTGTCATGTCTGGATATCTCAGAAATCTACTTATCTGTTTGGGCTCAGGCTTTTTACACAGTGTAGGAACTTGCGGTGCAATAGAATCCCATACCCCGTGATCTGAATAGAAGAGCCCGGATTCAGGTCGGATCAAGGTCTGTATCTGTGTACATCTTGAGGAGTGCTGGTCCAATTTGACTGACATTTTAACACCGGGTGGCTGTGGCCATACACCACGATTCCAGAAAACATGTTGACAGAACAATAGCATGGTATTGGAACGCTGTTTTGCTACATAACACATAATGTGGAATGTTAGGGTTATGCATGTGGAAATTTTCCAGCATCGCTAGATCCAATGTAAGCATGAACAGCTTGTTTTTGATAATGCTGCAATGTAGAAAAGTAAAATCACCAAATCTGTAACATACATCCATATTGTGGTTGTCTATAGAGTTTAAATTAGTTTCAGTAAAAAATTCAATGTCGAGGTCATATGGTCATTTAACATTTCCCGCAGCTGCAAATCACCAGACAACAATTACAATGAGTAAAATGCTCCCCACTCACTGAATATTCCGAAAACAGCCTGACAGAGAATTGTTGGTGGCTTAGCAACCCACAACCCCCAGTCAAATCTTCTTCAAAACATCCGGCAAGTAGAGATATAACCCTTGGGATCTGTGATCTGCAGAACTCAGCAGGCCGGGCGTTCACATAAAATAAATAATAAATAAATAAAATTAAATACATTATGGTTATTGATCAGAGATAACCCAACAATGGCCAAATTGATTCAAGTACCAAACAGTTTTGGTCATGATGTAAGGAATCTTCTATACACATTTGAGTTAGAAGACATTGCTGCATTACGCAGCCATGACCTGCACAGCAATGCCCCCCAAAATTCCAATTAGATTTCAACAAAGATATCAAGCCAATAAAATATTCTGATTCTGATATCTACTTCCTAGAACGATCTTTAAATTGAATTGAACTGAGTAAGCCATACTATAACAAAAACGCTGAAGCAATAACAAGCCAATGGCTTATGCCTCGTAAAATGATGATGATGATGATGATGATGGTGATGATGATGGTGATGATGATGAGATAACCGCCCAACGACGAAGCTAATCCCTGACATACAATACATCAGTTATGAAGGGAGGCTAAGATCATTAAAATTGATCTCTCTGAAGTATCGCAGGACATGTGGAGACATGATTGAGGTGTACAAACTGAGGAGAAACCTCTACAATGTTGATTCATCAAATCTCTTCGGCGAATCCGCCAAAAGCATCACCCGTGGTCATCGCTTCAAACTAGGAATCTAAAGCTGAAGTTCAAGTTCAAATTCAAGGTTATATATTTCGATACAGAATATACATTTACAGATTCACAACAGGTAGTCCACCAAAGGCAAAGCCTATATAGCGGTGGACCCCTACATATAACAACAATATAGGACATTCGGACTGTATACTGAGGAATATAGGATAACTGGTAGAATAGGTACTTTAAGAATACATAAAGTTAACGTGTTATAGCACATTTCTTTTACAAACAAATACATCATTCATTTATTCAACCTATAGTGTTATTTAAAGTTAGCCCCATTTGATATTCATGAAATTGATTGGGCCTTTCATAGAGAAAATTAACCACTGGAATGGCTGGCTTGAGAGCCAGTCATTCCAGTGAAAATTTGTCTAAAATAGTCTTTGCTTGGTCTGTGAATGGACATTTCTCAAGACCACTGCATAAGCCAGGTTTTTTGCTGATCTATTGGGATTGATTTGTCACATAAATTTGTTGTTGATATACATATGAGCACTATGTAAATAAGCCAGACAGCTGATCATCGCATTATGCGAAGATCTTCTTTCAGACTTTATTGCTTGCAAAGGTTGCAATAAGGCCATCAAATGTTAGTTCCAAGAGAAGATCATTTTCTGTGCTCAATAAGACCAATGCCTCGGTCCGCTGTTGTGTCATTGTGGACTGAGGTTTGTTCTTGATTCGAGCCAGTTTAGAACAATTTGTCACCGGGACTGTTAAGAATAACCGGAGCGCTACTATAAATCATCAGATTAAAGCAGTACACGTAAAATCACAATGATGTTTTACGTGTACTGCTTTAAATCTGATGTTGTTGATGGCTTGATATCTTTAAAAAATAAATAACTCGATTTCAGATAGGCCAGGCAGGCGGGGCCCCGTTGATAATCGGGGCCCTGAGCACTTGATCCTTCTGCCTATGGGTTAATATGGCCATGGTTAACTGTCTCGCTGACGAATTTCTTCAGTATACATTTTCCATGTGGTTTAACTCTGGGTATTCTGAGTATCTCTAAAACAATTTGACAGAAGGTTGTTGGTGGCTAAGCCACCAACAACTTTCAGTCAAATTGTTTCCAGAATACTCAGCCTATCCAGAGGCATTGTCAATTGAAATTATTGTCCGGTGGCTTGCAACAGTCCAACAGTTAATGGTCGTATGACAATTTACAACATATTTACAGGAACAGACATGCCAGAGGGATGTGTGCTTATCTTGCTTCAGTTAATAATTCTATATTACATATTCTAAATATCATTGACAAAGTATTAGTATTTTTTAAGGCTGTGGTGATAGAAGTGGTAGTTTGGTGGTTGCCATTATGACAGATATTATTATTATTATTATATTATTATTATTATTATTATTATTATTATTATTATTATTATTATTATTTGTTCTGGTGACTGGGTGCAAGTATGAGAATAGTATGCCATGATGGGGAGTGTTTTGCAGAGTCTAGTAGTTTTCTATAATCTTCTTTTTGATACTCTGCTTAAGAGACTGTAGCGTTATGATGCCTGTGCGTGTGCTTGTGTCTGTATTCTTCCATAACTGAATTGCTTTGTATGAGGGGTTTTTTTGCGCTGCTTTTGTTTGGTGGTGTGTTGAGGGCAGGTTATTTCTTGTTCTTGTGATGTGAGGATGTAATTGTGTATTTAGCGTAAGGATGTTAGATAAGGACGAGGGTATGTTGCGATTGTGGAAGTCTCTTAAGATTGTATATAATTGGAGCCTTCCAATGTCCTCAAGTTTTAAGACCGTTTCTGATTTAAAGATATCCTGGCCACCTGCTGTTTGTGAAAATAGTTTAATAGATTGCTTTTGCAGAGATTTAGTTTTTTAGTCTAGCTTGAGATGTATTAGTCCAGATAGCATCATGTTACCCTGGTAGTAATAATTTCAATATGCTTCTCCCAGGTTAAATTTTTGTCCCGATAGACTCCTAAAAACTTAGCATATTGGGCTTCTTGAATTATCTGGTTGTCGAGATAAATGTTTGTGAGAGCGTCTTAGATTTTGTGAATAATATATAATTAGTTTTTGATACATTTAAGGACAATTTGTTTACTTTAAACCAGTCTATTAATTTCGCCATTTCATTATTGACATTTTTGTATAGAATTTCTATATCCTTGTGGCTGCAGAACGCATTTGCATCGTCTGCAAAAAGCTAAAAGATCCTCACCGAGCACAACAGTACCTGCATCTAGTCCTAATATATTTGATTTTGCTGGACAAATAAAAGAAATCCAAAAGCGTCTTGAATCACTGAGTTATCAAATGAAGAATCTTCAATCCAACCCTCCCCATGATGTAGAGTGTAGTAATACACGTCTCTCCAGCAACTTACAAACGGATACCAGTTCTAACCAGGCAAAATATCAATATCCAATATCCAGCAGTGTAGCAACTTCACAATCCTATCAAGCATCAAGGCAATTTCAAGCTACTGGTAGGCAGACAAATCTGAATATAAATACAAACCAGCAAACCTATCAACCAACCACAGGACATTCTCAAATGAGACAGAAATACAATGGTGATAATATGAACTCACAAGCCTATCATCGTCCAGAAAATGTCCAAAATAAGCAGAGATATAATAACCAGAATACGAACATCACAAAGGCAACAGGTGATATCTCTTACCAGAACGTGACTGCTACAGCTCAGTAGTATTCCGCTATTACTCCAACAAGGGACCAGAAGAAACAATTCCTAATTATAGGGAGCTCAACGTTGAGGAAGTTTAGTGGATGATACATGTCCAATGACACCATGATCATCAACCTTAAAAATCTAAGAGGTTCTCATATTATCGACATAAACGACCACATAGACAGTTATCTTTCTGAAAGTAGTCATGATGCAATTGTTATCCACGTCGGAAGTAATAACATCGTGAAGCGTAATTCACATGAAATGGTAAGAGACTACACAGTGCTGCTGCATAGGATCCGTGCTATCTCACCGCACATACAAATATTTGTATCCTCACTACTACCCCTGAATGCACATGAGAATAGTCTAACATTGGAATTTAACAGCATGCTGCTTAAACTGTCAGAAGCACAAAATGCAATATTCATAGACAATTCCCAGCTCTTCAATGACCCTAGTGGAACAGTTTACACAGAGCTATTCAATGACCGCATTCATCCAGATGTCAATGGAACACGCGTTTTGTCATAAAACATTACAAACTATTTAAGCTCAATTCTTATAACGTCACAAACTGCATACATGGCCCGTATGGTACAGAATGTAGACAATCATTTCATCCAAATTTTCGCAATGGGAGGATGCATGGGAGGAGTCACCAGAGCTACAACCCAACGAGCTCTTGGGTCAATCAGGCTCCCACCTATCACCAATCACAGTACAGACGAACCCAGTACTATCACAATTTTCAAACTGTGCAGTATATGGCCCCTATGCTACAGAATGTAGACAATCATTTCATGAATCCATATTTTCACAATGGGAGGATGCATGGGAGGAGTCACCAGAACTACAATCCAAATAGCTCTTGGACCAATCAGGCTCACACCTACCACCAATCACAATACAAACCAACCCAGTACTATCACAATTTTCAAACTGTACAGTAACTAATGATCCTGTAAATAGATGTAATGCCATACATATCCAACATCCCAATTGTAGTAACTTTTGCTTTGATATGTCACTTTGTGGTAATGTAGATTCTCTATTAAATGGAATGTTTTAAATACAGGTAATGTACCCGATGATTGTATCCTTAAGGAAAGTTGTTTCTCTATATCCACTAGAAACCATTTCAATGTACTTTCAGACGAATGTGTAAATAATGAACATGGCCAAAGCCTGACACAATCTCAGGTCAGCTCGAAAATCAGAGGAAATAAACCAAATAATGTAAATATGAAATGTACAAAGTCAATTAATGAGATTGCTATCCTCTATGCAAATGCTGACGTCTTTACACGTGAGAAGAAATTCGAACTTCTGCACCTAATACAGGATGACTCACCAGATATAATAGCTATATTTGAAGACAGGCCAAAAACTACAGCACTCAACCTAGTATAGCAGACTATAATCTAGATGGCTACAACATTGAAGATAAAAAATATTACTACTACAATAGGAAGAGGTATCCTACTATGCATAAAAATCTCTTTATCTTATAAACTATTAAACATTAACCAAAATATGTTCGAAGAACGCATCCTATGCGACATATGTTGTAAACATGAAACACTGCGTTTGGGAGTGTTTTATAGAAGCCCAAACTCTATTAACCAAAACAATAATGAACTCTGTCATATTTTAAAGGAAATACACACCAATAACCTGCACTCGCTTATCCTAGAAGATTATTAATTGGCTAACAAACGCATACAACACCTTTAGCTCTAGCCTAGACTTTACGTTTAAGGTTATTGAGTCTGTAAGAGACTGCTTCTTACAACAGCTAATTTCAATGCATACTAGATGGCGTGGGTCCGACAAGTCAACAATATTAGGGTTAGTATTACTCCGACCTGGTGGATAATATTCATACAAACGCGCCACTTGGAAAAAGTGACCATTCCACTATGCAGATGAAGATTTGCTTAAATGGCGAACTTTACTACTACAAGTAAAACAAGGGTATGTTATGATAGAGCAGATTATAAAGCTATAATCAATTTCTTAAATATAGACTGGAACACATACCTAAAAGAAATAAACTATATTAATGATATGTGGTAGACCATATTTGGAATGTGCCAAGATGCTGAAAATAAATTTATTTTATCTATTTAAGAGAACAATAAAAACAAAAGGCATAAATATCCTCTTGACCAAACTACAAGAGCCAAAATAACCTTAATATATATATATGATGAATATTGTAAAACAAGAAACCAGGTCTGAAGAGAAACGAGAAAAGCACAGAAACAATATGAAAAAAATATTTCTATATCAGCCAAAAATAACAGCACATTTTTTTAGAACTATGTGCAATCCAAGACTAAAGTCAGATCAGGTATTTAAGATCTGCAAATACCTAGTGGCATTGAGCATGATATGGAAGTGCCATTTACAAACAAAATTTTAAAGAGGAGGCAGACATCCTAGCCAGCTATTTCAGATCAGTATTTACAACAGAACCTGATGGTGATTCCCCAACTATTCCTTGTAGATCTCACCTGTCAATGGGTACATTAAAGATCACACCTGAAATTGTAAAAAAAAAACTTGTAAATCTCAACACTTCTAAGTCCCCTCGGGCCTGATAAACTTCGTCCAAGATTCCTTTATGAACTAAGCCACGAACTAGAGCCACGAACTAAGCCTGCCATTATCAATTCTTTTTAGAATTAATCACTAAGCCTGGGAAGATTACCACATTGTTGGGTAATTGCAAACATTCCACCAATTTTCGAAAAAGGAGATATAATCAAACCAGACAATTAATGTCCAAGTAGCTTAACATTTGTTGTTTGTAAAATAATGGAATCTATACACCTGTGCAAAAGTTAAGCACCAGCAAAAACAATAGAATGTAGAAACATGATGGTACAACTAGGCTGCCATACTTTTTGTCCCCGCGTTAGCTGACATAATTCCAAGTACGAAATGCACATGCATGCATGACTTCACGCCGCTTGATGTCCGTGCGTGGCGGGAAACGGCACACGTGTTCAGTTATGTAAAAGTCCAGTTTGAGGTGTAGAACATTACATACAGATTTAGGCGACAAGATTAGGAATTTTGTGTTCATGACCGTGGTTTATTTGTACAGAGAGAATTAGCTCTTGATTGTGAACCGCTATGGCAAGACGAAGGTTAAGTGATCGTGTGAAATGGCAAATCATAGGCATGCATACCACTGGTATGTCATGCAGAGAGATTGGCAGACAGCTGAACATTAACCATACTGTAATCAGTCGTTTTATTGCAAAACATGGGCAAACTAACGAGGTGAAGGACAGGCCTAGATCTGGAAGACCGAAGAAGACTACTGCCCGTGATGATCGAGCCCTAGTACGCCTTGTTAGGAGATCTCCATTCACCAACAGCAGAGTGCTCAGCCAGCAATGGGAAATGCGCAATAGAGTGTCAATGTCTACCATCAAAAGGAGACTGTATGCTGCTGGCATGAAAGCTAGGAGACCTGTCAGACGTCCTCTCCTCACTGCACACCACAAAGAGGAGCGTCTGAGGTGGTGCAACGAAAGAAGACACTGGAACATGAGATCCTGGAGACGGGTACACTGGTCCGATGAAAGTCGGTTCCTGCTTCATGCCACAGATGGTCAAACTCGTGTATGGAGGTCCAGACGCACGGCGTACGACCAACGTAACATCATGGAAGAAGTTCCATTTGGTGGAGGTTCCGTTATGATATGGGGGTGCATCTCATTTGATTGTAAGCTGGATCTGTTGACTGTACCTGGAACACTAAATGGACAAAGATATCAAGATTCCATACTGGATAGAGTTGTGGTCCCTCATTTTGTAAATCATGCACCTGGAACCCACCCTATATTCATGGATGACAACGCCCGACCACATCGTGCTAGAGCTGTGCATGAATACCTCCGCCAGAATGCCATCGAAACCCTACCATGGCCAGCAAGGAGCCCTGACATGAACCCTATTGAACATATCTGGGACATTCTGGGAAACATGGTGAGAAGGAGGGATCCTCCTGTGCAGAACCTACAGGAATTAACAGACCCACTCCATCTTGAATGGCAACGAATACCACAATGGCATATCAGTCGGTTGGTGACCAGCATGAGACGTCGTGTCCAGGCCGTCATCCAGGCACAAGGTGGATATACCCGGTATTAATAATGACAGTCTCAAACTCGTGCACAGATGTTAAACTTCGTTTTCAGACACCATTAATGACAATCTAGCCACGTGTGTCAACTGTAGGGCAATAGTTGTCAGTTGTGTCAACGTAACCATATTCAGGCCTCGTTTTCAAGTTCAAACAAAAACATACAGTGTTTCCCCACCATCATAATCAGCATTCCTCTAGTTGCATTATTACCTCTTGCACTAAGATGGATGGGTACATAAATGTTTATGCTATTGCTTTCTTCATAGCACATGAATATACCCTCGCATGTGCGTAAAAATAGGGTGGTGCTTAACTTTTGCACAGATGTATATTATCAAAGACACGATCATGGAACATCTTAGGATTAATAATACGCTATCAGAAAAACAGTATCGTTTTATAAGCGGCCGATCAACAGTTCTCCAACATTTGATTGTTCTTGAAAAATGGCTACTGACCCTGGACACGGGGGAGGGAGGGGGGGGGGGCGGGGTGGGGATTGATGTGATTTTCTGCGACTTCATGAAAGCATTTGATAAGGTTCCACATAAACGTCTAATTAAAAAACTAACTGCATATGGCATAGAAGTTAATCTGTTTAACTGGATCCAATCCTTTCTAACTGGAAGACAGCAACAAGTAGTTATAAATGGAATCATATTTACACCAACAGACGTAACAATCGTTATCCCACAGGACTCAGTTTTAGGGCCACTACTGTTTATAATTTACATTAATGATCTTCCCGATGTAATCAGTAGTTGGTCTGAAATCTTTTTATTTGCAGAGAACACCAAACTCTTTAGATCAATCTTCAACCCAAAAGACTGTAACTTGGTTACATTTTTCATGTAACTGAAGTAACTTGTAACTGAAGAATTCAGTTACAGTAACTGAAATGTAACCAGTTACATTGCAAAAGTAACTGAAATTTCAGTTACTTTTCAGTTTCTTTGCAGTTACATTTCAAACTTGTAACAAATTCATTATAACTTTCTTCATTTGCAGCATAGCTACTCTGATACATGTGCCACTCCAATATCCCAATTTCAATGTAATCATTCAGGTAAGCTGTTGAATACATTGAAGCTAATTTTACCTGAAGATGTTGATGCCATGGGCAGCAACTTTATTTTCAAGCATCAGTGATATTTATTTTTTTAATTTGTCAGTCAGTCCATTGGTAAATTTTCAAATATTAATCTTGTAGCCTGCAAAATAGATTTGCTGGGCCAAAAGCTAGATTTTCTTGACCAATCTTGGCAATTAAACGGTTAACTCATTCTATATCTGTATGTGATATTTACTACATGCTATTATTCTAAAATCTGCTTGTTAGCCATAACAATCTTACTGAATGTTATTGGTATATCAGGCAGCTACAAGCTTTAGTCAAAATCTTATAAAGCATTTATGTTAAGCTACTTTAGAAACAGGCTGTTTACTAAATCATTATAGAATTATGTTACTTACCTTTTAAAGCTCAAATGTTTTGAAAACTTTTAGTTTTCTCATAGTAAATGTCCATTTCCAGACAAATATAAGATTATTTTAGAAAACTTACCACTGGAATGACTGGATTTGTTATTGAACCAGTTATTCCAGTGGTAAATGTTAAAAAATAACCTTATATTTATCTGGAAATGGACATCTCTCAACACCACTACGAAAGCCATTTTGTACAGCTTTAGTGCTAAAGCGTTAAAAGGATTAAAACCACCAAATGTTGAATTGTAAAGAACTGTTAAAATCTGCCACAGTATGTGTTAACAACAGCATGCCCTGTTCTTTTCTTTATATGCTATTCATTAGGCCAGCTTAGAACATCATTGTTCAGCAATTGTACTCAAGCTACGGTCAATTCACATAAGTGTGCTGATAAAACTCAAAGGACAATGCCATTGATAAAGTCAAGCCATCAACCATTTTGGTATAGTATACAAATTTATAAAGGCTGCGGAATTAAATTAGTGTAGGCCTATTGGAAAAGCTGGTGACTATTTTGAAACTAATCCGACCTGAAAAAAAGCTGTTACTGCCATATGAAAGAACAGCTTTTGAAAGTAAAGTTAGTTTAAAGTACTCAGCAGATTATCTGATCAGAATGAATTTATCATTGCAACATATGAAAGTAATAAATTATTTTCAAAATATTTAAATTCCTATTTTACATTAAGCATGCATCAAAGCTGATGGACATTTTGAAGCTAATTTCACTGGAAACTGTTATATTTCCACATGGTATATAGTGGATTATCTTATCATAGAAAGTCACTGCTCTAAGAAAATCTGTTGAACATTTTGAAAATACATTCACTGAAAAATGCTGATACCTATGACAACAATGCTTTCAGTCAAATTAGTTTCAAGACACTCAACCAATTATTTCTTGCAATAAAATTAATCTTTTTTTATCTGACCTGCATGGCTGAAATGGTTAGAGGAACAAATATGTATGCACATTTTTACAATGAAAGCATCTTATTATTTTGGAAACAAGTTGAATGAAATTTGTTATTGCATATGGCAGCAACAAAATTCAGTCAAATTAATTTTAAAATTTTCAGCAGATTTCATATTTTATATCTGAAATGGATTCAGTTCTGTCAGTAATATTCTATATATCAGCGGTTAGGGTGGTATTTTGTTTCTACTATATATCTGAAATTAGTTGACTACATTACAGTTTTATGATGACATTCATGTTCATGTAGTTCTTCTTAGTATTTATCAGACAAAGTAACTAATGTAACTGAAATGTAACTTTAGTTACATTATGCAAAGTAACTGAAATGTAACTAGTTACATTGCTAAAAAAAAATGTAACTGTAACTGTAACTGACATAGTCCAATGTAACTGTAACTGTAACTAGTTACATTTAAATGTAACTGACCCCAGGCCTGGCTTCCAGTCAGGTTAGCTTCAAATATCCAACAGCTTAAGTTTTACATCATAAAGTATCTGATTTCGCAGGCATCTGTAAGCAAAAGGGTTAAGTAAAGAGTTGCATAATGTTTTAGCCTGAAATAGACTCAGCTAACTGAGTAGCCTGTTTTTTAGATTCACCTGTTTACCAATATTGTCGGTAGATTATCCTTTCTTGTGTTGGCCTGAGTATACATTAGCATGATATCTGAATTAATACTATTGTGCTAATTTATGTTATATCAATGTTATAATTAATGCATTTGAATATGCACATCACTGCTTATGATTGTAATTTTATTAAATGCTGTGTTAGTTTTATTCTGCTTTGTTATGGTGCATGCGTGCTATGCTTATTTTTTGCTTGCAATGCCTAAATTTAGTTCACCTTGCCTATTTTTTATTTTATTTTTTTCTTGTATACCAGTTATAATTTCTTTTTTTTTCTGTTTTGATTTCTGCTATTTTTACGTTCCATCTGTTACCTGGAACAGAAAAACAAACATCAGCCATTGTCAGGATAAGAAAACCATCAAGTAGCCAGTCCGCTAATTCTACCCATCCCTTCCCACAGTCTAATGCCCACTAAATTCCCCTGCTCTACTTGTAAAAAATCTGTTAAAATTAACCAGAAGGCATTACTATGTGACTTGTGTAATAAGTGGGTTCTGCAGCGCGGATCCACCGGACGGGTACACCGGCCGTCTCAGCAAAGCTGGGTACGGGCCGACTGTGCTGGATTCATTCCGAAGCGCGACCCCGTGGGTAGAGCAATAAGCGTGTATAAGCCTATACGAGTGACATTTCGTTAAAAAAAATGTTCGTTAGGACGCATGGTGCACATGCGCGCTAGACCGCGTCCCTGACAACACATGTGTCGTGTTTGGGAGCGAGGGTGTACCTATAGTATACCGAAAAGGTACCCGTTGTTCTTGGTATCCATTGGAACCAGAATTTAACGAGCTTTTGAAAACTGTAAACCATTTGAAAATCGGCCAAGAAATGGCTGAGCTATCGTCGAAACTCCCAGTGAAATTATAATTTAAAATATTGCTATTACGTTGTAATCGCGTATATATACATAGCTAGATACACAGTGATTTGTGTGCACGTGACCTAATACGTCACTGGGTAATTCTACAGTAACTACCAAAAATGGTAGAGGTGAAGGTGAAAAGCAAAATGCATTGTTTCTATGTTTGTTGATGTTGATGCATTCTAGGGATATCTCCCCTTTAAGAAATAACACCAAGCAGTGATCAGTTGCAAGATACGAATGTACTGCATTCTCTTTAATACCTCTAATACAACTATAATGTCATTACCGCGACCAATGTTAAATGATGTGACAGTCATATGCAATATATATAGTATCATCTTTTTATGCACCATGTCACCTTAAATATTGTCACCGAAAATATACAACTGGAAATTCAGAATTATTTTTAAATGTTCTTAATTTTTTGTAGCAATTATATAGAAATGCGAGAATTAGCGCAATTCTATCACAACGTTTGCTTTCTAGTCTCCAAAACCAAGTAGAACTGAAGAGGTTATACGCACATTTTCACTAATCAATACTACTTTTATTAGTAGACACAGAATAAATGCAGTTATTAGTCTATGACTGTAAAAAAATGTACATTTATGGTTTGGTCGCGGGTATGACACCGGGTCGCGGTATTGACGTGTGCTCATGGTAATGATTATTATAGAATGCTTATGGTTGGAACACAGGGGGAAATGAATGAATATTGATTATTGTTGATTTACATATGACAGAAAAGTAGTTATATCATTTTACAAACTTTAATAAGGAAACTTGTGGCAGATTTTAAGCATGATGATTGCTATGAGAAATCCCATACCCACCCCGACCCCACGATGCAATCAATTATTACGCAGACGGAATAAATCTATTTACATCTAAATTAACAGTCTATATTAACAATCTAAATTACAGTATGCTGCTAGGGGCCGCTTATATGACATACTACAGATGAAAACGACTGCTTGTTGCTTCTGCGGCCTACTTAAAATATAGTCGACTAGAAGAAGGCAGCAACAACTTCCAGGCACATTAATTTTAAAATATTCAATATCTTAGACATATGGTTGATTCACAGTAGCCCATCTCTAGCTATGCCGCATCTATTTCTATCTAAGCTCCGCCCACGCTCTGTATTTGCTGGGATCAATCGGACCTTGATTTTGCAAAATCCCACTACCTATGGAGCTATACAGGTAACCTGTTGGATATTTTGAAACTATAATTAACTGGGTGTGGTTGCGGCCTAGCAACAATGCCCAGTCAAATTAGTTTCAAAATATTCAACATAACGTTTATTATACAGTAAGGGCATACAATTCGTACATGTGCATGGCTAGTCAATGTTCATGACATACATAAGTATGTCATTTCCTGCGACATTTTGATTCACAACCTACATGTGTTGTAATTGATTATGAGTCATGACGTCATATACTTGAGTGACAGATCGGGTCTCTCCATTGACATACTTGGAATGTATCTCCAAATGATTAATATGTTGATGTGTGGTCAATATTTTGTTGGATGCAAGTGGCTATAGACTAGTTCCGTTAGAGTATGTCCTAATCCAGCGATGAACCAATGTGTTACATTAAACTAACAAGGAAACTATAGATGAGCCACCTCATCTTATTGTATAACAACCTGTCTGTTAAATATCTTAAGACTAATTCGATTGGACAAGATGTAACAACAATTTCTAGTGTGTACGCACATTGCAGGAGTGAAAGGGTAAATATGTTGCTGATATTGATAGGAATAAGGGCGTTCATTTATTGTATATAGATTGACCTTTTTAAAGTTTTAGGAGAGAACGCCTTGTACTAATCAACATCATTTCAATAGCCCATATGTCCATGCATATTCAGAAACATGGATCTGCGTGCGGTCTATTTAACTAAATTATTCTCAACTTTGACATAATCACCGTCTGCAAGTTTAACATGTCTTTGGGACTTCTCTAGTGGAATAGGTGGCGCTATTGTACAGACAATGCTTGTAAAAGGAATCCAGAGTATATCATCATTCTTTGGCTTTTTGAATGTTTTCTTTCCCTTAGATAGGCATGTCTCCAAAAATGAAATTTCACAATCATTTTCTGACTCATCTATGTCAGTTACTATGCCAACGTACCAGTCAGCCTCATACATAGTGGCAACCCACCCATTGTACTTTATAGTGCCTTCCATCTCTTTGTTAATGAAATTATCTGAGACATTAGCTGACCCGACTGACTGTTGTTCTGTTTCTATTACTATGCCTGTTGTAGTTGGCGGTAAATCAGTGTCTGGAATCAACACATATTTCTTAGGGGTGTAGCAAGTGCAAAAGGTAGGTTTTTCACAAAGCAACTAACAATTCGAAATGATGCCTCTCCATGTTTGCTTGTTACAATTTGATGAACACCCGTGGTTCCCAGGACTGCTGATATATTTAACTAACTTTGCTATTTCATTTTCATATACTCTATACAGCTTTATACGTGTACCTGTTTGCACCATTGACATATACAATTGATGGGTATTAGATATATCTTGCCCTTCGGCCACCAATATATCAGCTGATCTTTTGATAACCCCCCAACACCATCAGCGGCGCTTTTCCCATGTCCAGCTTCTAGGAAGTTCCACGTTGCCATATTGAATCCATGTATGAAAATAAGTTTTGAAAACAACGCAAAATTCTTTGATGCTTTAATATTAGCCAATACTGGCTTAAGGTGTGCCCAAATGGCCGACGGATCATGATGCATCGATTCTGATACAGAACAAAATGACTGTACGTTGTTATCCTTAAAATATAGAACTCCTGTGTGTAAGGTGACCTGATTGTGTGATGCTCCGAAGTGAGCACTTTGACTTTCCTTATGGCCTTTACAACTGTAGTTCTCAGAAAAATTGATGTGAATGACTAATTCGTTGTCTGTAAATGATTGCTTAAGTTGTCTAATCGTTATATATTGATGATAAATGTTGAAAAGGTGCTTTAATGATTTCTTCATGTCAATCTTAAATGCTTCAATAAGATTCTTTACAGCTGCCTCTTCCTGATCTTTTACAGCAATCTGTACAGTGATGGGAGTTTTCTCTCCAGTTCGACCCACCTTTTCTCGCTTTTCTTTCTTGCTCCTCCACACATTCCACTTTACTGTACTGTCTCCATCAAATCCTGTCTCTAGATGCAATTTGTGGTCTTTGCAATGTTCACATTGTTTGTACATGCATTTTTGCAGCTTTGTATCGCAACAGAGCCATGCTGAAATGGTATCTAAATCATTGCAAGCTAGTGCACCAATCTTATGTAATGCACAGGCCATAAATTGTAAGTTTTCATGCATCTTGCATGCACACGTTTCTCGGTCCCGAATGTTTGGCTTCTGGATCCAGAAAGGTTTAACCCTGCAGAACATTGAATACGATATACATATATCTGTGTTTACGGACAAAAACTTTAAATGTAAATTTTGCAAACTTTGGGACAACAAACGTCGTTGTTTCTTTATTTGTTTGTAGGTAACCGTATCACGTTTGCCTGGACGGATCCAGGTGTTAAAGGGTTATGATAAATGACTCACTGTCAAGGTAGTTGCAAAATATAGACTTCTAAGAAGCGTTTTCTTTCCAAATTTGTCGAATATAAAGCAAAGATTTAGCTTTCGATGTGCTCTCCAAGTGGGAATAGTAGTCTACACTGTGAACATCTAGTGTGTTACAATCTGAAGCCACAATCTGGACCATTAATTTCGAAATAAAATTTAATCTATAATTTGGATGTTTAAATCTGGATAATGACAACAACATTTCTTAATGTTAAAATCTGAAACAAATCAGTCCAGTAGTTCACAATAAATAACACTGACAGACAAACAGCAAGACAGACATACAGTTGAGCCGGGCCACATTCAATAAATATGCCTACCGACCTCCAGTAGCTTTTCTTATATTTAGTCTGTTTAACTAATTCATCTGGGTCAGTACATTCAGCACCCCACTCCACCCACCCACCCACCTCCAAACACGCACACACCACTCGACAAGAGTGGGTCGAGGCATATGCCTACTCTCGTTAATCAACTCAGAGTGGATGGTGGTGACAGTCAGCTTTAGTTTTCTTTATTACACCCAGACTATCCTTGCGATGGCATGTGAGGGGAATTGTTTTTATCAATACATCATGACAACGTCAATGGCAGTAGGTTGCATGCGTGCATGTACATACATGTAGTCACATTCTAGTTCCCCAGCTCTGGGTTGCCCACTACCACCTCACATTCTGGACTCATTAAAGGTCATATCTTAATTTACAAATGTATTTTGTGAAAACATGTCACTACCGCGACATGGTAGTCACTACCGCGACCCAGGTGATGGTCGCGGGCGTGATGGTCGCGGTAATGATATATGCACTCCATAATGGAGATTCCCGCTATTACAATGGCATAGCTGGCCTATGTTCTGTGATCAAGCAATACCAGATCGTATGCCGTTATTGTTGGACATAATTAACAAACAAATTTTCTTTATATTATGTTAGCTGTGTGTAACTCGTGGTAATGACGTCTTAATTATCGTAACTTTACCTTAGATCGAAGTTCCTATGTAATGTAGATATAGCTCGTCGTCTGCTAACGCGTATCGAGAAATGGCTTGACGTGCGTGCCTGACAGAGCCAGCGAGAGTTGTCTCCCTTATATAAAGTTGAAGCTCAATGTTAATTACTGATGGTCGCGTTCCATGACATTGAGCACAGGGACGCAGATTGAAGGCTATTTTTGTCAAGATTATTATTATGCACAGAGATGTGCATATTTTACTGTATTCCACTTAATTAAAGGGTGTTGAAACAATATAAATCCATAAAGAATATGTTTTGGAAGCACTCATATCTTGACGAAAAACTAAAAATCATATCAGAAAAGCAATCCAGGGACATGCAGATTTGAGGACCCCTATGGTGGTTTTATAATCATACTAAATAAAAAAATTATGGAAGATTAATTTTTTCTGCTGAATATGATCACACAATGGATATGTAAAAGCTATGCATTCATGTTGTACACATATTTGTAGTTGATATCGATAACAATCAATCCTACGAGATGGGACACAAAATTGGTAATTACCATAGAATTACCCCCACTACGCACACACGCACGTCCGTACGTATATATATCACGTACAGCCATATATATATATATATATATATATATATATATATATATATATATATATATATATATATATATATATATATATATATATATATATATAGTATAAAAGGGGTGAAATTCGAGGATCAGGACATCGTTGGCGTGGAGGCCGACCCGTCGAGAACTGTCTGGAGGTGCGGCCTAGACGAGTGGATCGGAATAGCTGCGGATAACACGATACCGAACGTCCCCCGCGGTTCCTGGCGGCTTTCAGCTCACCCACACGTAAAAGAAGTTCTCTGACTTCCCGCATTACATCGAATTTTGGATGCTCCCGGACGGCCATCCGGGAGCAAAATAATTTAAAGCCATGGTTCCCGAATCCAAGACACTCTAAGTGGAACTTCTGTGGGAAGGGCCCTTGCAGCTCAGGATGTAATTCTACATGAAGTAGAGCAGCGATTTTTCTTGGTGGATGACTCGCCGGATCTGCCGACCACAAAGAAAGTGGACTTCACTTCCGCACAGCATGTCGTGTGTGATACTTTTAACTTTCTGACCACAGTCAAGTAGACTTTGCCCGGTGCGCCACAAGAGCTATGCGACACCCCCCGCCCCGTGTGCTTCAATGTGTACATGCATTAATTACATTATGTAAGTAACCCTCTTTGTTAATGGGTTATGCTTAACTTTCTCACCACCGTCGCTGGACGGAAACTTTATAACTTACTGTATTGACCATGTATCAGTTGCTATGCTTATCTAATAGACATTCTTCAATGCTCTGTTTCACTGTCCTGAGTTCATACCGCTTCTACCCTGGAATCATCATGCGGAGACCTTCCTGCGGAAACCAGTTGCTGAGATCTGCATGCAGAAACACGTCCAGCCTCAGGAATATGTTAGCGCCTCAATTTCAGTAACACATAGTAGCCTTTTCCATACGGATGCCTATTGATTATTCAAGTAGCTATACATGGTAAATTTAATTATGATTATTCACCTTCTATAGGGTACTGATGCCAAATAGGTACCGTCCCAGTCTTAAGACCGCAATTTATAATTTCTTTATTACTGTTCATATTATCCTTGTTTACTGTAGGTGTTTTGACTAACCGCACCGTATAAGTCTATCAACCTGTCACTACCTCGATTTTAATCACTTTATAAATTGCCATTGTTCGGTACATTGGTTAGTTATATATCTGGCAGGTAGCCATTGTGTTGATATGTTTTGTTTATTTATAGAAAACTTAGGACCGCAGTACGCTAGGAAATACTAAACAGCAACACTTATATTCGTATCACTTACTCCCACCATCAACAATTTTACACTGAGGTCGCTGACCGTGCTCTAAGTATTCGAGCCCGGCATGTTACCGATTAACCTTACTATTCAGCTCGATAGGTTAACAGTGGTTAGGGACAATTTCTTCATTAGCAGATGCATAGTGTACGCCTCTTTTCCGGTTGTTGCAGTAATCTAGCCCTGCACCCCGGCAAGTTTGTGTAAAATTGACCAAAAACTACCTATAGGCTCTCATATTATATTAAGTTATTCTCACTTTCCACGATCCACCGCGCCATATAGCTACTTAAATGTTTGGACGTCCCATCCGCACGTTGGACTGATCCGGCCCTGGGAAACTATCAGAGGTTTCCGAGCCATGATGGCCAAAGTGCGGGTTTACATACATCTCCCCCGTATCTTTGGATACTTGTTAGTTAGATACAAAGAAGGAAAGTACTGTGAAAACATATAGTTATAATCGTAGAATGATATTTTATTTACCAGCCTGATGTGCATATTGGGCATATTGGAACTTAATCCGAACATCAGGTCAAAAGTTAGATCCATAGGACCGGTAGCGGACGAGACACGCATCTCCACCCAACTCGTTGTAGTGTCTGGGCGGGATCTTGGAATCCGCCATGCCCTCACGGGAATGACACTCGCGGTGGATATTCACCTCTCTACCCCCACCTCAACGATATGTCAGTAATTAAACTTGCTTGTGTAAAATGTAGCCATCGTCTGGTGATGTTTTATGTGTTTATGGAGCAAGGTAACTGGATTTTCATCAAGTTCGGTTATGTTGCAAAGTAATATGTACGCTGGCTGTCCATGGAGGTTGATGCTTTCTGACACAACCTACTGGAAGTAGGGCATCTGCGCCCATGGGATAGCCATGTCTAATGATAGGTAGGAATCCCTGCCACTTGCAGCCAAAACTAGTTATTGTTTCTAACACTCAAATGGTAGGTTAGGAATAGCAGAAGGGCCACATAAATAAAAGCGGCGCCTACCTATGCAGTATCTTAGAATAACATAAGACGGGGACTTGTGGATCTTTCGGGAGTCGCTCGCTTCGTCTTCACATAAACCAGCATGCATCACGTTAATTATATTTTCACTGGGAGGGTCTTTTTCCTCAGCATTTTTCTGTTGAATAAAAGAGTGGCCCTATTTGCCAGCTCTTTTCCTCCGCTTCGGCATTGAAAGCATTTTCCTGTGCACTCCCCTCTCACCCTCTCACAATAGCGAGAAATCCTGGGCTGGAGGCCCGCGTGAGGCTACTACCTCTCGCGTCATCATGGAAAAATTCGGTGACGGAGGCTTGCGCAAGGCACTTTCCTCTCGTAGCATCAGGAATCTTTCTATTTAGGTTGGTGGTATAATGGCTTATATTAGGTTAATCAGCGATCTCGCGGTGTGGATACCTCTCTTGCGGAGATACCTCTGTGGATCCAAGGATCTGTGTGGTACCTCCGGTGACACCACGCACAAAGTATATCAGCTGGCTCTATTTTGTGTGTTATTGAGCTCAATTACTATCAAACGATTCACCTTGTTTGTATAAATATATTTATATAGTATTTTATTTAATTGCTCCATATCTCTAATTTAGTATGGAAAGACACACCGGTGACACAAACAGTTGGGCTGACACTGGACAGTTCAATCTTAGCGGCGACGGTCTCACGGCCCCACCGGAACAATTGAGTTCCACCGGCCTTCGGAGCCAGTCTCTGTATTTCGCGGAGTGTCATCACACGGAATCCGGAACCCCAAGGACCGGAGCTGACCAGCCATCCCATTCGTCATGCAAATGCAGCACAGTGGGCGGCTATTTCGTGCCGGAATGACCCGACAGATCCCCGCGAGCTACAAGTGGCGCCCGATGTGGGGCTCAAAGACCCTACAGCGAGCTTCATTCACCATCAACAGACAGTCAGCTATCCCTCGATTTAGAAGTAGCCTCATATGATGGACGTAATGCTTGCGTGCCCACCGGCAATGTAGCGAATTTTCATGATGCGAAACAACCAGCACTGTATCTACAACAGTTTTCGCCAATAAGTGAGGGACCTTCTGAGGGACCTTCTGCGATGCCTCACAGGCGGAAACTGACTTCCTAACCTTATCGGATATCCGTGATAGGCCAATATCATCAGGGCCGGACCGTGGTCGATGGCAACAAAGACCCCTATGGGGGGCATCACTTTACGCCTTTACATACATTTGCCCGTTTCATCAATTGTTCAGCCTGGAGTCCATTGTGGCCATTTGGTGGATGTGATATCACTGGAAATACCCACACCCACAACAACACCCACAGCAACTACCGATGACCTACCGGAACAGCTACATGATTTTTACTTGCGTGCCACAGTTGGCTTGATACAATCTCAAAAACAACATACGGACATTACTTTACAAATATCGTGATAGTTTCTCATTGGGAGACATGGACCTCGGAGAAACTCATCTCATGCGATACTCCATCGATATAGGAAATAATCGACCAGTTCGACAGTCGGTACGATGTCTTCCCATTCATAAGGAAGCGGAAGCTCATCAACAAGTGAATGACATGTTGTGGACTGGTATTATAGAACCATAAGCATCCCCATGGGCCAGTCCCATTGTACTAGAAGGCAAGAAGGACGGATCATTGCGGTTTTGTATAGACTACCACCGCCTTAATGATCTTAGCATCAAAGATGCCTATCCGTTACCCAGAATAGATCAGGCCTTGGATTCCTTGTCCAGATCCAAGTCGTTTTGTACCCTTGATTTAGCTAGTGAATACTGGCAAGTGGCCATGGATGAAGCTGACATGGAAAAGACCGCATTCGTATGTAGGGTTAGTCTTTTTCAATTCTGCAAGATGCCCTATGGCTTTTGCAACACTCCTGGAACATTTGAACGTCTCATTGAGCAGGTATTAAACACCCTGCAAGGGGAAATCTGTCTGTGTTACATCGACGACGTAATCGTCTTTGGTTCTTCGTTTGAGCAAACCATAACCAATTTGGACACCGTGCTTTCACGTTTCCGCATGGCCAAGTTAAAGAAATGTCATCTCTTCAGACAGTGTCGAGTTCTTGGGACACGTCATATCTGGTGATGGAGTGGCTACTCAGCCGTCAAAAACAAAGGCAGTAGCAGAGTGGCAAACGCCCTCTTCGGTCAGGGAAACATGTAGTTTTCCGGTCTCTGCCAGTACTATTGCAGATACATTCGTCATTTCAGTGAGATTGCATCTCCCCTTTATAAGATCACCAAAAAGGATCGACAAATCGAGTGGACGAGTGAGTGTGAAGGTTCCTTCAGGGCGTTGAAGTAACTCTTGATGACGGCCCTGATTCTCGCTCATCCTAATCCTAACCTCGATTTCATCCTGGACACTGACGCGTCGGCTTATGCCATTGACGTGGTTCTATCTCAGGTCACAGAGGATGGAATGGAGCAGGTACTGGGTTATGGTTTGCGGACTCTAAACAAGACCAAGAGACGTTACGCGACCACAAAACGAGAACTACTTGCGGTGGTACATTTCGTCAATTATTATAAACACTTTCTGTATGGCCACCCATTTACTCTCCGTACAGACCATGCCTCACTACGCTGACCTTACAGAAACCTTAAAAATCCGGAGGGCCAGGTAGCGAGATGGCAGGAATCCCTGCAGGCCTTTAACTTCAATGTTGTTTACCGTCCCGGCAAATTACATGGAAACGCTGATGCCTTCAGCCAAATTGGGCTCGAGGGTGAACAAGAAGAGGCCGCAATCGTGACACAGTCTACACAGCCATCTCTGGAGTTCCCCGAATTGCAGTGCACAGAGTGGAACCCGGAGAAAATTGCACACAAACAAGCAACAGATGCACAAACATGACACATATACACGTGGATCCAGGAGGGGGTACGTCCTCCCCGGGAATCTGTTACACCACTATCCGCAATGGCCAAATACTACTACCAGCGGTTTGGAGAATGCCACATTCATGACAACATTCTCAACATCAACAACCGTCTGGTGATCCCGGAATGTTATCGTCAAACGATTCTGTCACAACTACACGATAACGCGGGACATCTAGCCATTGAAAGAACGCTTATGCAGATAAAACAGAGATTCCACTGGATCAGGATTTGCGATAGTGTGAAGGCATGGGTTGCCAAATGTATCCCATGTCAAAGACGCGCTGTTAGCCAGCACCATTCTGCACCACTACAAGTAAAAATTGTTGGTGCACCGTAGGAGCCAGTGGCTATTGACATGCTCAGACCCTTGAATATGATGGATGAAGGAAATAAGTACATCCTCGTATTACAAGATTACTTTACAAAGTGGGTAGAAGCATTTGCTTTACCGGACCATGAGGCATCCACAGTAGCGGAGGTCCTGGTAAACAATGTATTCTGCCATTTCGGTATGCACTATAAGCCACACTCTGATCAAGGAAGTAATTTTGAGAGTCGGCTGATCTCAGAGCTCTGCAAATTGTTTCATATCGTCAAAACAAGAACAACACCTTATCACACCTGCAGCGACGGTATGGTCGAAAGATTCAACTGTACGCTAGCGGAAATGTTGACAAAGGAAACACGCCTTGATTGTAGAGATTGGGATCTACGACTCCCATATGTGCTCATGGCTTACCGCACTCCAGTACATTCCAGCACGAGTTATACTCGGTTAATGTTAGGCTGTGAATTAGCCTTGCCCCTGGATCTGGCCATGTGCCGGATAACAGAGGAGAAAAATTCACCTTCTCTCTACGTCGAACTCATGCGGCAGCGGATAGAGCAGACCCATGAGTTAGTGAGAGCAACCTTATCTACTGCACACCGACGTCAAAAGACGTGGAGATCCTTATGAAGCTGGAAAGATGGTTTGGGTACATGTTTCACGATGATCTGCTAATGTGCCAAGTAAACTGAGTTACCAGTGGAAAGGCCCCTATGTGGTAGTAGGTAAGACATCGGACATGACTTACCGCATCCACGCTTCCAATGGCCTGACCTCGGTCTTCCACTTCAATCAGCTAAAACCGTGTGTCAGCAACAACCCTGCACTAGAGCTCAGGCATGGCGTTCCCTGCGACACCAGTACCCAGACAGATGTTTCTATGGAAACTAGTATTCCCAACATTAGCGCAGAGCACCGCGGTGTCAGTTCGACCCTTCTTCTACCAAGCCAGAAGTCTGGTGAACAAGCAGCTAATGCTGAGGATGATGACGAGATACGTACTCGCCCTCTCCCTCCTCTGGGAAGTCGTATCTGAAGACTTTCTCGTTTGTTTTGTCCAAGGGGACGGATGGAAAAGTTGTTCCGCTGACATCTTCCCACTTCCACCCACTTCATGCTATACACCCCATTATAGAGTTACCACAAGCGGAAGCTGAGGCGGACACAATCCATGCTTCCTGTGGGGTGGAACATGTAGTGAATAGCATGGAAATGAAGAGGCCAGATGAGGCCTTGGCGTGTTTAGAACGACAGAACTGCACAACTCGGTGTACCCGACCAAGCCCCAAAAATGCGAGACCACTCTCCCACCATGCGGAACACCAATCCGCCACTGCACCAATGCCACATATCCAACTCGCATCCCTTATCTACACACCAAGTTTGGACATCATTGACCCAGTCCATTTCACACTCCACTCGTCGTCTGTTGACCATCAATCTTCAGATATGAGAGACAGCTGCTACAGAGGAGGTGGCATCCTGCACCGCACCGACCAACCAAACCCCCTGTGGTGGGAAGGGAAGCAGCCTGTTCAGCAGACTCTCGGCACGAATTTTCCTATTACCTAAAAACTACGACACGGTACCAACCATCATGTAACGGGAGATGACCACCCTCCCACATCCAAGGACAACCCTCACCACAACTGTCCACCACTCGACCTCGCCCCCCCCCCCCCACCCCCTCGCCCCTTGAGCAGTCAGAACATCACACCAGAGACAGAATGCCAACCGCATACAGAACACACTTGCCTTCAAGGCTGGATACATCAACTCATCATTGCGCGCACATCACATACATACTCGGTTATGCTAAGAATAACAGAGACCTTCACCATTGGCAACAACATCATTTAGCAGCACCTAGCGGTTTTAAATTAGAAAGTTAGAGACATAATTTTCCGCACTATTCACTCTCACACAGATGCGGTAAGCTTATCGCTTTCCACAAACCCGACATCCTGCAACAGCAACAGACTCGGCATTCACCAGCGTGGAACCCTGGAATACACCCACACCACACTACGTCAGCATCATACAGCAGCCCAGATTTCACTACAACAAGACACTATCGTCATCAACACCAGCTAACATTTTTCCGCAATCACCTTTTTATCCAGTTACGGAAAACTGATCATATGAATAGAGGGAAAACACTGCAGCCATCTACAGTACGTGCCCATGAGCAACCGTGGTGGTGCCTAAACTGCAACATATCATTCTTTCCATATAACAACATCAAAGACGACACTGATTACATACTCGCAATCACCAACCCACGTGTAAATTACAATTATTCAGAACATATCCAAGACCTCATTCTAAACCCATTTAATCTAAATACTAATAACTACCGTGAAATTAATTCAAACGATGCTAGAAATGATTTAAACATACCATCACAAAACTATGACTACACACTGCTAAGTAAATTTAATGATGGCATAATAGAAAATAAAGAAAACACTACATTCTCACTTTTTAATGCTAACACACGCTCAACCCTGAAGAACAATGATAAGTTACACAATTTACTAGATATGAGTGCACATGAGTTTGGACTTATTGGAATTACGGAGACATGGCTAAAAATAGATTCACCCTTGGTAACAAAGATAACTACACATTTATTGAAAACACCGAACTAACAAGATTGACAAGGATGGTGGTGGCGATGCAGGCATGTACATAAAGGATAACATTCAGTACATTGAACGTGAAAACCTCTCCATAACCGAAGTACACATTGAGACAATATTCATCGAAATTCCAATACAAAAAGGCAAAAACAAAATCATTGGTATAATTTATAGGCTTACTGGCAGTGACTGTAACAAATTAATCGAATCACTAGGCAAAATTCTAGATATAATTCAAACTGAAAACAAGACGGCATACCTCATGGGTGATTTCAATATTGATCTGAAAATAGAACTGTTGTCAAACAAAAGACTTCATCAACCTGTTAAATACTTACTTTTACTATCCAACAATAACCAAACCAAATAGATTAACCGAATCCATGGCCACTGTCACTGACAACATATTCTGCATTATCATTAATCAGAATATTAACAAAACCCAGGTCGGAATTTTTTTAGCTGACATTTCAGATAATCTACCAATATTTTTATTATAAAAACAACAAACATTTCAAAAGCAATTTGAGCGCAAAAGGTTTGAATGCAGAGATTACTCATAGGTCAATATTGAAAATTTCGAAAGGTCCATGTCAGAGGTTGACTGGTGTACAATAATAGACATACATTCTTGTGAACATACCTACAACAAATTCCATGATATCTGTACAACCTTATGAAAGAAAAAAAGAGGTATAGGCACAACCCTACTAAGCCGTGGCCCACGAATGGACGTACAGCTGCCTACCACAAAAAACATCAACTATGCTTGACATCATTAAGGGAAAAAAAGCATAACGAAATCCTATTAAAAAAATACCGAAATAAATTAGATCAAATAATAAAAACGACTAAGAAAACATATTACCATTGCAAATTTGAGCAGTCAAAAAATGACATAAAAGTGACATGGAACTTATCAAATCACTTTTAAATAAGACAAACAAAGCGCAACAAACTCAATTTCTCTGCAATAACAAGGTCATTACAAACAAACTCGAAATTGCTAATGGATTTAATGATTATTTTGTCAATATAGGCCCAGAAATTTCAAATGAAATTCAATCAACATCTAACAGCGAATTTACCGACTAGCTCACAGGCATCTTTCTTTAGCCACCCTACCAACACATAAGAAATTCTTACCCTCTTAAACCATTCAACCCAACAAAAAGTGCCGGTATCGATGGCTTTAAATAGCATGTCTTTAAAACCTGTGCAGAGGATATGCTTAACCCACTCAGCCACATCTGCAATCTATCCTTAGTGCAAGGTATCTTCCCAGCAAAACTAAAAATAGCCCATGTTACACCAATATACAAAGCCAAGGATTCTACTAACTTTTCAAATTACAGACCAGTCGCCATGCTTCCACTTTTTTCAAAACGCTTAATGTATAATAGACTGATAAACCATCTGGATAAAAAAATCAATTTGATATAAATCGCAATATGGATTCCATGAAAAACACTCAACAATACTTGCAATAGTAGAAATGACAGAAAAAATCATTAGAAAAAAGCAAAGCATAATAGACATTTTTTAACCTCTCGAAAGCTTTTGACACAATTAACCATCAAATCCTATTAGATAAACTTGCCTATTACGGTATAAGAGGATGTGCAATTGACTGGATTCAGAGCTATCTAAGTGAAAGAACTCAATGCATACAATTAAATACAACATGCTCTGAAACCGGAAAACTAACTTGTTGTCTTCCTCAGGGATCAATAATTGGCCCCCTGCCGTTCCTTCTATATACGAATGACTTACCAAATCTCTGTAAGCACATGCCACTAATACTGTTTGCTGATGACACCAATGCATTTTGCTGCGATGAGAACATAGATAGGTTATATGTAAAAGTAAATTAAGAAATTGAAGAAATTACGAATTGGTTCTCAATAAATAAACTATCACTAAATGTTGATAAAACAAATTATATGTTATTTACAAACATGTCAAAACTAAAGAAAAATTAAATTCCTAAAATTTACATTAACAATAAGGAGATCGAAGAAGCCCCATTGGCTAAATTTCTTGGACTATACTTGGACAAATATCTGACCTGGGCTAAGCAAATTGAAATAGTTACGGCAAAAGTGGCCAGGGGCGTAGGTGTTATCCAAAGACTAAAGCCATACATGATACCAGACACTGTTAAAACTCTGTACTGCACACTTGTCCTCCCTCATCACACCTATTGCAATGCTATCTGGACGGCAGCACACAAGAGCAAACTAACAAAACTTCAAAACTTCAGAAGAAAATGCATAAAACTCTTTACTAAACTAGCAATGGGCCAGAATATATTCAAAACGGTGAAATTACTTAAACTCAAAGACATAGGCAAATTACAGATGTATAATATTGTTAGAGACTTTCACCACAATGCATTGCCACAAACAATAGCCTCTAACTTTATATTCAACACTGACATCCACACGCACACAATACTAGAAATAAACATAATCTACATACACAATCCACAAGAACAGAAACAGGAGCACAAAACATTACAATAACAGCCACAAAATTATGGGACAGCACCAGCACAAAGATACGAGAACAGATCCTAAATAGTAAATCCTTTAAGAAAGAAATTGCCAGGGTGTCCATAATTGGCGGATACTGATGTGTAGTAGATCTGTACTTGTCAATGCTTGGACTGACTGATAATCAACCCTAACTCTAAAAACATCAATCGTCAAACCAAAGCAAGCTACTACTACTACTACTACTACTACTACTACTACCACCACCACCACCACCACCGCCACCCAGCACCTCCACCACCAATTCAACTCAGGTGAATCCAATCTGCACGTGACAAACTAACCCAACGATAAACTGCAGGAATAGAGCTTGACTTTGCCAGTACACCAGATTGACAGGCTATACATCCATCTGTTATCATTTGACACTTTTGATACCCCTGACAACATAGACCCTCCAGACTATCCAACACACTGTGACCATGCACAACACACTAATCACCATTAATGCAAATACCGAATGCCGGATTAACCCTTTTCAATACTGCAAAGCCAAATAAACCTCAAGACCTAGCAAGATAATATTTGTCTGCCAATGCTGGTTCTGTATTGACTAGGAACTGTTTCTACCACTGGAACTGACGGTTGTTGGTCAAGATAGCCCAGCATATCAAAAGAGATTACTAATAAGTGTCTAGTAGTTGATATTCATGGAATGCAACATGAAAGGATTAATGGGTTGAATGTGTTTAACCTAACCAAACTGGTTGTGGGTGTTAGTCCAATGTCTAACAGATAAAACTGGTGGGTCAGTTAGCGGAGAGGCTCCACATAGCACCAGTAATAAATTTCAATCCACGATATGTGAGCTGGTCAATGCTGAATCTTTTGAGACTGTGTAGACTGGAACCTCGTGCTTTAAATAATGCAGCAGCGGCTTTCAGGCTAGCGAGGCCCAACATATCCAGACATTGCATAGATAAGGGAAATAAAGGAACGGGCCAGAGGGGTCGAAAGTGTCAAACCTAATCCTTTTTCTAACCTAGCAGGCAGATCTCATATTTACTCTGTACCTGCACTGGGCGATTACTGCGAGTATGAGTCAATACCGCCTTACGTATTCCAATTCTGTATCAATGCTTTTTACTATTTCAAGCATTTTATCAATCTATATTGACCATAAGAAACTCGGCTCAAATACAAGCTGACTTATTACTGTTGTTATTAATAGTATTATGTATATTATCAAGTTATTATGTGATGCGACTGTGTCGGTTTGTCGGCTTGCCTACATGTATGATCTGTACGCCAGTCAAAAAATCTTTATCCAGGCCATATGTCATCTTCCTAGTGGACATATTCGGCATCGACAAAGTCTCATGACTTCGCTTCTTCCCTAAACCTAGCCCTTGTCACTCTGATGGCAGGGTTACCAATTTTCAAAATAAAGCAGAGGAACTGGTGTTACATTCTCTAGGCAGGTTTGGTGGAAGATGCTGCAGTCATAAACGGCAAGATCATCCGCCAAATTTGCTAAATATTGTGCGCCGGTTTCTCTGCTTTAGATATAATAGAAGATGGAATATTGCCATCAGAGTGGTAGGTGTTAACAAATTTAGCAGAGCTATACCACGCTGAAAACCATGAAATGAACCAAAATAGATGGTCCCTATCAGATCCCAATTAGATTGAACGTTAATCTGATATTCCTTTTCTCCATGGACATATTAGATGTCGACAGTCTACTACAAAATACTTATCTACAGTCATACCCACTAACAACTTTCTCCCTCTAATACTGCTATGTTATTGTTGAGCAAACACCCCCCCCCCCATCCCCTCCCACCCACTCCCAATTTACCATATTAAAAATCCTGTATTTACAGTAAATATCCTAGATGGAAAACAATTACAAAATATTATGAAGATCGTTTATATGTAGAACTCTCTAGGACAATCATGACAAAATGGTACAAAAAATATATGTTGTACCATCCTGTGTTTACGCCTACACAGGCGTTAATACTATATTACAGATGTTTGCATCAGCTGTCACCGTATATATTGTAATGTCTTGTTTTAAGTGTAGGGAGGTCCATTCATTCATAGGCTCTGCCTTTGATGGACTTCCCAACTGTGATGTATATATACTATATATTAAGCATCAAATAAATAATTTTTTAATCTTGAATCTTGAGCTCCTGATACAGCGCCTGACACTCAGAGTGAGTTCTTTTATGGCACCACACGAGACGGGACCAACGGCTTTACATCCCCTCCAAACATCATGTGAATGACGTGTGGAATGGCGCTGGTTCTTTACACCTTGATCACATTCCTGAAGGGGGTCGAACCCGGCTCTTTGGATTCGAATTCCAAGCATGTGCGGCACAGTGGTCTTGCCAACCGAGCAACTCCGTGAATGCCAGTCAAGTCGTCCCAACTACCAACGCATCCCATCTAGGAAAGTCAAGTCGTCCGAAAAAAATAAGTCCACTCGCCCCAATTTCCAAACACGCGAGTCGATCTATTATGTTAGGACGAGTTGACTTTCCTAGATTGAACGAGTTGACTTATATAAAAAGGGGCGGGTTGGTGATTGGGACGCGTTCACAGTATTATTTGATAAATAGTGTTCAATCATATGGATTGAAATTTGTTTTGAAATATAATTTCTTTTATAAATAAATGCTGTATCCATTAATTGAATCATAGAATATTAATTGTGAAAATTAAGTCTTAAAATTTAATCCGCTGTGTACCGTTATCACTAGGCACATGCCCCTTTCATAGATCACTGACTACTAGTAGGCAGGGTTTTCCTTACAACTAACTGCCACAAAGGTATGGCTTACTTGGGGTGCTTGTGTGTTTTTTCAACTTATTATCCATTTGAATCCGAAAAGCAAAAACAATATTAGCATACGGAGGTTGTAGTTATTTTAATCGATCCCTGCACTTTATGAAACTCAATTTGTGGAAAACTACACAGATAAATTGATGAACATTTTGAAACTATCTTGACTGCATGGTGATGTTGATGACTATGGTCTGTCAAATTATGTTCACAATATTCAACAGTATATTTATTAAATAGTAAAGACATACAAATTACAGTTTGTATATTCGATTAAGTGTGCATGACGAACTTATCTACATAGTTTTCAAGTTTGTTTTGGAAACATTGAAGTTATTTCTGAGCTGTACTGTATATGTAGTTATTTTTGTTTTCGTCACCTCCGTCTGTCTCAAGATTCTTGTAGCTTCCCCTAAGTCAGTCATTTCTTATATTACGTCCACTATTATAGCTGTACTGTATGTAGATACTATGTTTTCGCCACGTCCGTCTCAGACATTATGTCAGCCTCCAACTGACTTTCTGCTGTTAAACCTTCGTTGAAGAAAATTCTCGTAGAAAATGACCATTTTCAGACCAAGAGAAGACTATTGTTTAGGGTTTGCTGATATGAGTGTTTAAAGAGTTAAGTAACGTTTTGACTATTTTATTCTAACATTAATTCATAATAGACATAAAAATATATATTTACTTAGTAAATACGAATTACTTCTTATAGATTAAACGTGGCTTGTGTTTGTTTGTTATGTAATGAACGCCATTCAAACGATTGGATGTAATTCACCTGGAAGCGGAGTGTTTCATCACATCAGTGATCTCCATTATCGTCGCCAGTCCTTTATAAGCCAATGCTCATATCCATCCTTACCTGAGCAACCACGTGCCAGCAGATTGGGGTTTCAGGCTGAATATTTTGAAACTGGTTTGACCTGAATACGCCGCTATATATATTCCATAAATCATTTGTCATTTCCATCCTGTGCGGTTTAAAAATGACTATTTGCAGACCAGAAGAATATTTTTTTTAATTTACCACTGAATTAAAATGACTGGCTCGGTTATCAAGCCAGTCCTTCCAGTGGTAAATTTTTCAAAAAGTCTTCTCTTGGTCTGCAAATGGATATCTCGCAAGACTACTAGAGAATACATTTTTGGCTGATTTGAGTGTTAAAAGGTTAAAGAACCACCATCCTGCGTTACTCTTTCAGTTCTGGGCCACAAAGACAGTTACTCTCTCGAGGTCTTAGAGAGCCACCATCCATATTGCACGCAATAGATTTTATGAAAAATATTTCCTAAATGTTTAATGAATGAACGACTTTGTTGATCTCTCTATGTGGTCCATTAAGACAGCAAATCGCAACAACAAATGACTGTGGTCCATTAAGACAGACAGTGATTCCTAAAATAAACCGCCACAATAAGCTAGTCACCGAGTGATAGTATATAGTTGCTGTCTCTGATCAATGAATCAGTTGATTCAGGCTGAATATTTTGACAGTTCAAAATAAAATTCACAGTTTCAGCGCTAAGACAAACCCCGCTAAGACGTGAAATAACAGAGCATAATTACAGGAAACCATGTCACTAATGGGCAGGTGCTATAACAACAGAAAGAATACAGTACGTACAACAATGGCACAGGAGTGTCTGTCTTTGAACCAATGAGAAGGCACGTTAATTCCACTTCGATTTCCATGCAGTGTTGGCTTTAGATACGAGATCAGTCTGTATTTGTACTCGGGCTCTTTTAGACATATTTCTAACCCTGCTTTGTCACTCTAAATTTTGTTTAGAAAATTTGAACATCTGAAAACAATTCAAAATTTTATTCAAGTCTAATTTTCGTAGTAGATCATCCAGCCTAGGCTATTTTGATTCGTATAGGCCTATACCTAAATTCGTACATAGCTAAATAAGATTTCTTAGCTCTTGATTCAATACTGTCTATCGTTTACAATCTTGAAGATGAAAGAATATTGTGTCAAATATTCTTCATCTTTTAGATTTTAAACATCTCATAGTGGCTAAAATAAAAGTATGATGACATATTATGGACGCTGAACTAGATGGTTTATAGATTAGAAATTCTGTCGAATCTATATTACTATTTTAGCCATATTTAATCCATTATCCATAATAGATAGGTATGTATAGTAAGATAGACGGAACTCTTGGAATATCTATTTTTAAAAACATCTGATAACTTGAAATTCTGTCGTATATAGAAAGATCGCCCTCGGTACAACTCACCCTACTTCTAACCTGTCTTAGGTCAACTTGTCCAATTAGTGCTCATATGCGAATATACGTGGTTATGTTATATCATTCGGGATTATAGAGCATATATGGTGTGATTAATAATCATAATCATAATAATCACAACATGTACAGCTTTGTAGGACATTGTGTCCTATTATCAGCTAATTCAATAAATTTGGTAATGAGCTACATTATCTGATAGCCATTTTTGGATTACATGGTTTGTCTAGAGCTCGATAATTATAGTATACTGGATGTTGAATAAATAGTTTATCTAGTATGGTTTTAAAACTATTTAGAGATGGAGCTTCAACAAGTTCAGGCATCAGGGAGTTCCACCAGTCTATGACACGGTTAGAGAATTAGCTTTGTCTGAGTGATGTATTTGCTCTTAGTTTTAGTATTGTAAATTTATGATCTCTAGTTCTCTTTCTTGGACGGATAATTAGAAGTTTCCTAGAGTCCACAGTATACAGGTTATGCATGTACTTATAGACATTTATAAGATCCTGTCTTATTCTTCTGTATACTAGACTTGGTGGTTATAAACATTCTAATCTTGCCTGGTAATTTAGATTTTTTTCAGCGGGACACCATTATCGTAGCCCGTCTCTGAATTTTTTCAAGTTTTTCTGCTTGTTTCCATGTGTTTGGTGACCATACAGGGGCAGCATACTCCAGGTGAGAGCGATTAATGTTGGATACAGTTTCATGAACTGGTCCTCATCAATATATTGGAATGTACGCCATATTATGCCTGCCATTTTATTAGCCTTGGAAGTTATTTTCTCTATATGGCTCTCAAATGTCAGTTTTGTATCTATTGACACGCCTAGGTCATTGATTATATTTCCGTCATGTAATTTTAGGGGTTTCCCATCATCTACCATTTGATAGGAATTATTAAGGTGATTATGGCCTGTGTGCATTACAGAACATTTTTTAGGTTTAAAGCAGACGTGCCATGTTTCTGACCAATGCTGCAGTGGGTTAAGGTCTTGTTGTAGTTCTTTACAATCATCCGTGTTATGGTTCTATAAGCTTTTGTATCATCTGCAAATAAAGAAATGTCAGATTCAATCACAGATGGTATGTCATTGATAAAAATAGTGAAAAGTACTGGACCAAGTACACTGCCCTGTGGAACTCCACTCAAAACATGTGTCATGACGAAAAGGCGCCATTTACTACAACCCTCTGTTGGTGATTTATTAAAAAGGATTTTAGCCAGTTCAGTAGATTGCCTGAAATTTTGTATTGGCTTAATTTACTTAGAAGGTGTTCATGACGCACCGTGTCAAACGCCTTCATGAAATCAAGATACAGGACATCTATATCTTTACGCCTGTCTAGAGCAGTCATCCAGGTATCTAACACTTCTAATAATTGTGTAACTGTAGATCGCCCAGCCATGAAACCATGTTGATATTCAGTAAAAAAAATGTTATCTATCATGTGGGCTACGACTTTGTCCCTCACAATGCTCCCCAGTACCTTACAGGAAATGGAAGTAAGGCCAACCAGTCTATAGTTATTTGACTGTCTATTTTAACCCTTCTTATGTATGGGTATGACATAGGCATACTTCCAATATGGCGGTACTGAGCCTGTGTTTAATGATTTTTGGTATATAAGTGTCAAGGGACTTGCTTTGACATCTTTTAATCTTTGAGTAGCCGAGGATGTAAACCGTTAGATTCTGGGGATTTATTTTGCTTTAAGTTGCCTAGTTTTTCTTTCACAGTATCCAGATTCACTTTAATGTTGCTCAATGCATTGGTTTCTGTTTTAAATTTCACAATGGGAATATTATTCATATTTTCTTGTGTAAATATACTAGAAAAAAGTCTATTTAATAATTCTGCTTTTTCTTGGTCTGTTTCAGTAAGGTTACCATTTATCTCTTCAAGATCTCCTACACTTTCTTTTATTTTTAGTTTATTATTGACATAGCGCCCAAATGATTTAGGGTTCTTTTTAATGTTAGTCACAATGTTTCTTTCAAAGAGCTTGACCACCTTTTTATATTGTGCTTTTACTTGATTTCTCACATGTGCATATTTGTTATAATGTTGTGTACCTTGTGTGCCCAAATATGTTTTCCAGTACTTTTCTTTTTTTATTATTAACCTAAATAATTGTCTATCAGCCGTGGTCTTTGCTTGTTTGAAGGAATTATTTTTGTATGCGGTATATATATATTGGCATTGCTTGACTTAAACTCTCTTTTAACTTCACCCAGCATTCATCCAGTGACAGTCCTTCAAATTGCGTCTCCCAATTCTGGTCCCATTCCCTACATATTAAATCAAAAGTAAAACAGATATGGTCACTTTTTCCCAAGCCAGGAAAAGTAGAAATATTTTCAACCATATACTGTTCATTTGTGAAGACAAAATCTAAAGTACTTGGTTCGTTATTTGCTCCTCTTCTTCTTCTTCTTCTTCTTCTTCTTGATAATGTAGATCCCGCCTCTTCAAGGCGCACATCGAAAAAGTGACTAAGTACATGTTGTTGTCTATATAGATAGACAGGGGACCACGAGTCTTCAGCAGTCTCAGTATCAAACAATATGTTAAGTATATGCAGTCTCTAGCTATTTGCTCAATTTCATTGACAAGTTGATTAGATGGATGGATCAGGAAAAGTGGGTGCAGCAAAACTTGAACCATAAGGTTTGGAGTAGGATCATTGACACCAAGATCAGATACGATTTGGCAAAACCTTCTGTTGTAAGGGACACGGGCCTCATCAAGCAATCGGCACTGACGCAGGAAGTATGTTCTAATTTCAGCTGCATCCATACACAGCAGGCACATTGGGTCACTCAAAATGCTGGTTGGGATTGCCATAAGATATCTGTAGATGTAGGTGGCGGTTAAAATCCTAGCCTTATATGTGGCTTTCTTTGTTTCATGAGTAGACATCGGTACAGTTGACCAGACTGGGGATATTGATGATAGGTCAAATTGGCCTCCAGACCAATAACGCAGCGAACTGAGCTCTTTTGCTTGACATTGTAGGCTTTCAGACAAAAAGAGTGCGATGGCATGGTTAATAATAATAGTAATAATAGTCCATTTGTAACGCGCCAAAATCCATGCGCAGCATGCTCTAAGCGCTTAGAAAGCTTATCTAGAATATTCTAGAAAAAATACAGATCAAGGTGTTGGATAAAATTTTTGAAAGTAACATGTCTTGAGTCTAGATTTAAATGTGCTCAGGTTTGGGGATGTTTTGATGTCCAAAGGCAATTTATTCCATAGGATGGGAGCTGAGTAAGAGAATGTTTTTTGGCCATATGTATTCATTCGGAATTTAGGAATGTTAAGTTGTTTTTTGCTTTCTGATCTGAGTGAACGGCGGGGACTGTAAAGTACTAAGAGTTTGGCGAGGTAGGCCGGTGCAGTACCTTCTAGGCATTTGTAAGTTAAGCAGAGGTTAACACGTTTTTTCCAGTCCTCTTTGCTAGGCGGTGCTGCTAGAAGTTCATGTGTGGATGGTAGGTTATATTTCCACAAAATGTGTAATATCCAGGAGAACCAGCATCTGTCATCCACAGTTTTTAGTGAGAGTTGGTGAAATGCGAGTTCAAATTCCCTTCTTGTTTGGTCGCTGATGACATTGGTGGAAGAAAACTAGGGCACGTCTGTGCATCTCAGCTGTTACTGGCAGCACACCAAGTAGGGCATAAATAGCTGGAATTGCTACTTTATCAGAGAGACTCTGTAGTTGCCGCAATAGCTCACATGCAAAATACTCTAGGGATGAACACTCCCTCTCAGAACACATCCAGATTTCTGTTCCATTACTGTTACTGTGTTGTAGTCCCCCTGTTCATCATGGTAATGCTAAACGAGTTAGCCACACCGTCACCGAGTTAGTAGTTATATGAAGGCATTGTACAAAGTTCAACACACTATTAGTCTTTGATTAATCCATGCACCAACTTCAAGAATCAACAGGAAACTATATACAATGTCATGAATGTACATTTCGTCCGGAATTACTTGTCTCGACTGCGTAGGTTGGATGTGGTAGTTCCGTGTTTAGATTTCTGCTTGCCGAATTTATGTAGGCAATTAAGATCTCTAGCTCTGAAGTGATGTACTCTATAGCAGAGCCAGCGAGATGCAGATTCGATGGTTTCTAGTAGTGACCGCTTGGCAGCATTAGACAGTACTGAACATTTGTTTGGGTCCAGCATTAGACTGAGCAGTGTATCATCATTGATGTTGATAGATACTAGGCTTTCTATGAGCTTCCGGTAACAGACTGCACTGGAGTGAGCATTGGTGCATCAGAACAGGAAGTGTGCTACATCTTCTGGTTCTTTGTGGCAGCTTGGGCATAGGTCAAACTCTCGTCTACCAGTAAATTTGCTTCTCGCACCTTGAAGAGTGTAGCTTCCAGTGAGAACTTTCGCGTTGATGACAGCACGCTGGACATCGTGAATATTGGTGGATGTGGTCCAAATTCTGTGAGCTCTTCCAATCCCACAGCCATCATTACTAAGGTGTTTTAGTGTGCTCTATGTATGGGCTTCTTCTTGCAACTGAATTGTCCATACAGAGTTGACATTGGAATGTATTCTCGAGTTCCATGAGCTCTGATCTACAGGATCCTCTATGAATTGCAGAGGGCTACCGAGATTGTATTTGTAGAATAATGTTGCAATCATGGAGAACCAGCTTTTGTCAGTTGGGCGATTGACGATGAGTTGTTTGTAGGCTAATTTGGCAATTGTAGAGTCCTTTTGATGTGCTATAGCAGCGAATAAAGATAGTCGGCGGGCATCATGTTCTGCTTCGAAGGGTCTTGCTCCAAGAAGAAGGTACACAGCTGATGTAGCACATGCTTTGGGAAGATGCTGTATATGTTTCAGTGTGGTTCTGTGGAAGAGTTCTAGTGCTTCTTGTTCTTTTTGGTTGATCCAGTTTGATTCTAGGCCATGCATATAACATGGTAGGACATACGTTGTATATAGTTTGTAACAGGAGGTGGTAGACCATTTAGCCCATGAAGACGAGCTCCAATCAGCATTGCATAGCATGCGACGACCTTTGCTAATTCTGTCATTTATGAAGGATGAGACTTGAGCTGAGCTATTAACATTCCTAGTTATGCCAAGATGAGTGAATTCTTCACAGACTGTCACTGGGACTTGATTAATCCTTCAGCATTTCCTTTCGTTCCATGTATGCTACTGATACTATTGTTTTGGTTGGGTGGGGATGATAGCGTTCCCTGTTGGCATAGCTCTCTCCTGCTGACAAGTTGAGCTGCATGTCAGTTAGGCGGTCAGTAAGGAGAACCAGGTCATCTGCGCAGACAACTCTGTCTACGTCGATAGTGCTGATTTTAGGCCTGAATTCATTTGACTGAGATTTAGCAGGAGATCATTGATGTATGCGTTGTAGTCGTAGGCACTCGCAACACCTCCTTGTCTCAAGCCTTGCAGAATATCAAAATGCTCGCTGACCTGCCCATGGTGTTTTTCTTGTTGTCAGATTTCTATGTAGGAGGCGAGTATGAATGTAAGTGATCCAAATTTTCCGAGACACTACTGGGTTTAAGCCATTCTTGCCGTGAAAGCCGGCCCCAAAGCGCATGTTGGCTGTCTTTCTGGCTGTTGCAATATTAGCTTTAAGCCGCTGTTGCATAATGTTATGAACAGATCCCAGGATAACCCCGAGATGGGTTGCATGGTCAACCATGTCAAGTTCGTAGCTGTTGTAAGTGATGGCGGATTTCTGTAGATCGGCTTTACTATCACGGTAAATGATGACATTGGTCTTTGACATTCCCATAGTATAGCGGTTGTCTGCACCCCTAAATCCGCGGAATCCGCCTTTCAGGGTTCAGGAAGATTACTTAATTTTTGCAATGGCGGATTTAAAGCAGCAGATGCAATCACCACCATTATCTCCTGGTAATTAATGAATGTAACATTTTATCATGGTCAGACAGCTCAATTCGGAATCCCTAGTTCTCTAGCATTTAAATATATATATTGCTATCAGCGTAGCAAATGTTATTCTTGTCGGATAAGAAAGTTTTCTGCTAATGAGTCTTGTTTCCGGGATTTGTTATTATTTAAAATGGGGCAAACGAATTGGGGAAGTGCGAGTTTTGCAATATTACAGCACAAATTTCATCTCTTGTCCAAGATAGACTCGGCAAAGAACGTCGTACCCTATACATGATGATGGGAGCAGGACTCCATGGACTAATGGCCTTCCTCCACTGGCATAATATGAAAGTAGGCGTTGCCTATAGTATATTATAGTGGCTATGCTATACGCTAACGCAGACACCATTTATTGCTTAAATAAATAGGACGAATTTGTATATGGTCGAAATGTCCTAAATATCTATGCCCATATATAGTACATTTGAACCAAATTTTTCATCATGCTTGGAGGGCATTCCAGTATGTCCAGTCCACAATATTCACAACACTGCATACAGCATATGCCCATTGTCAGTGATATCCGCCAGCATTGTTGCATCTTTTAACATTAAATATTTGCACCAGTCCAATGATGTTATAAAATTTATACCGACATATCGCGGTGCTCCTCGCTATTTGGGGAAATACAAACAAGTTCAACTATGACGCCATAATGAAATGTCATCCGCTAGAATTTTTAAATCGTGTTTATCCATACATAAGTTACACAAAACGGGAATTAATGCATGTGTGCATAAAAACATGAATGTACATTCCATTTGGGTGCGAATGGTGTGATACCGGGCCTTAAGAGTACACTCAAGTATCAACTCCTTTTGGACCAAGACACTACAGGAAGAGGCACACACTATATCCTCTCTGAAACATCTTAATGTGGACAACTGTAAGATTGGAGTAAGACAACATATGGACTATAACAACCAATGTACGAGATGTCCAACGAGCTACCATCAAAGCAAAACTCATACCCTCCAGAGTGCAAGAAAGAGATTCACCAATGGTCGCGAATCCGATATATGCCCACTATGCCACTCAGAGCCAGAAAATATAGATCACTTCTTGTTTCGCTGCAAAAATGCTTATCCTAGTGCAATACGCTACAGAAAACATAGAAAGCCTTCTCGAAAGCAAAATCAATGATGACTTGCTCGTCAGCCTGACCAGACCTGCCAAGTTTCCCGATTTTACCGGGAAAGATCCCAGAAATAGATGAACAAATACGGTGTTCCGAATTTTGTATAAAAGTACGGAAAGCCCACCCGTTAAGGAATGCGGTGTTTGTAATTTGAGTACGGCTGGGCATAATTGTGGAGCTGTTTATATAATTTAAGCATAAATTTGACAGCTATGGTTAAAAATTACATGCGCAATTGCAGGGTTCTGCCCAGGATGAAATTATTGCTGGACATTTTTACGGAAATTTTATAAAGTTCCTTGAAAAAAGCTTAATTTAAAAAAAATATGTGAAAAGTGGTGGTTAAAAAAGATAGTTTAGTCTTTAGTGCTGGTTAAAATTGTTGAGTGGTGGCTAATCCCGACCAGTGTGGGCAGAACCCTGGCAATTGCATAAGACACGCTCAATCGATCACGTTAAGCCAATGCTTTTAATAAGATTGTCTGGCATTGGTTTCTTGACACTGTCGTAGCCAATTAGAATCACATTTTATAAATATGTGACGTTCAAGAATTTCTTCTATATAAGCCATATTTGTATTTTCATTGGCTCATGCGACAAAATCAAATTGCGACTCTTATAATTATTTTCTCTTCAAATCGAACATACTCGTACTATTTCGTGTGTTCCCGATATGCGATTTCACGTACTGGCGGAGTGTCTCTCCGTCAACCAGGAACCAATCTTGATGTGCAAATTAGTTCGCGAATATGAACAACATTCACGTTGTTGTCTTGTAATACAATTTAGTTTCACGCTTTTTGAAATAATCATGGCAAGTGCCTGTAAATCTGCGGCGTCTAAAGCCAGCGCCGAAAGTTACGGATTTCTTTGGTTCAAGGTAAGAATATTTACATTTTCACATTGATAGTACCAGAATCATTTAGAAGCGTAGTAATTTTATATCGCCCAACGTTAGATGATCCCAACTTTGCCCTCGTATCGTGAGGCCTCTTGTGTTGGCTCGTCATCGAGTGAAAATAATGAATTCCTGTTGCTATGGCGATCATTTAGAAGCGTGACAATTTTATATCGCCCAATGTTAGATGATCCAAACTTTGCGCTGAGTCACGGTAAAATATTATTGACTGTCCGACAGCTCTTTCGTATCGCGAGGCCTCTAATGTTGCCGCATTATCAAGTGAAAATAATGAGGATTCCTCCTGTTGCTATGGCGATATGATCAGCTATGGTAAATTTAAATTAAATTATTGTATGTGTATATGTGCAGGGTTTAACTTGTTATTTAAAGGTGGGGGTGGCCCTCAACAAATAAATGTGGTTGTCTCAAGCTCAACTTTGCATGATAGCTGTTGAAAATTTTGAAACTAATTTGACTGGAAACTATTGCTGCAACAGTTTCCAGTCAAATTATTTTCAAAATATTCAACAAAAAATGTGCTGCTGTAATGAAATTCATATCTGGTTTGCATCCTGAAAAACACAGCCACTCCTAGACAATATACGGTTCCCAGAGCCACTCATAGACAATATACTGTTCCCAATCTAGATTTTGGGGCTAAATACCCTCAAAAAGTCCCTCTATAATGAGAAATCCTGTGTATGTGTGACATACTGTGCGTGTTTCTGTGTATGTTGATATTTCTGGCTATATTAGATTAAGATAACTCCTATGATCTTTTAATAGTGTGTTTTGATTGGATAGCTGTTGAATATTTAGAAAATAATTTGACTGGAAACTATTGCTGCTTAAAGCAGCAACTGTTTCCAGTCAAATTATTTTCTAAATATTCAACAAAAAATGTGCTGCTGTAATGAAATTCATATCTGTGTGTGCGCGCGCTGTGCTTTGACATTCTTGTGACAATTATTTATATATGCAGTTTGTTATTGTCCTCGGGTCTTCCACTACTGCGGTTGCTTCAGTTCCACAGGCAAAAGTGCACACGCTGTGTTTTGATATTCTTGTTTTATAAAGTTTATATATTATGAACTTAGTAACTGTGTTTGTTTTTTGTCTGATTGAAAGTCCCAAAATGAGGTCTGGAAAATTTGAAATTGAGTCTGGAAAAAGTCTGGAAAAGGTATGGAATTTAATTCTGCTGAAGGTGTATGAACCCTGTCATTAGATTATGCTGGAAAACTGGCTGTATGTTTAGTGACTAAGATTGCATCCAAGTATCAGTGTGCTAGAACAAAAACATCCGTACTAATTCGACACATGGCTAACAAACAGTCAGACACTGTAGGTGAACAAATGCGGACAAATCCATTCTCTCTTGCTACTGATGGTAGCAATGACAGCCAGGACAAATTCTTCCCAACTGTTATAAGACGTGATGAGTGATGGTTTAATACACACTTCTTTATTAAGCGTACCAACTGTTGATGAATCTGCAACTGGAGAGAATATTTTCAAGGTTCTCATGAGAGAATTTAGTAGTAGAGACATTCCTTGGAGGAGCTGTGTATCGTTTGCATCAGATAATGCTTCTGTAATGACTGGCAATAAGAAAGGCACCATTGCCTTCATTCACAAAGAAGAGACAAATATTTATCTGTCCGCGTGCCCATGCCATTTGTTGCATTTGGCAGCAAAGAAAGGATCAGATTGCATCCCAGTAAATGTGGAAGAGATTCTAGTAGACATATATTATTACCTGAAAGCTCCAAACGCCAGGGTGAACTAAGCGCCATTCAAGAGCTGTATAGCAAACAGCATTATAAAGTCCTCAAGCATGTGCCAACTAGGCGGTTGTCCTTACAGCAGTACAATGATAGACTACTTCTACTGTGGAGACCACTGACGGACATTTTTGCCAAAGAATCTGCAGATAATAAGGAGAAAGACAAAAAACTCAAAGGTGAATGTCAGCCAGCAGACCGTAGATCGAATTAATGCCTTTCTAAACTCGCATACAGCTCGTCTCTATTGTCATTTCCTAAGCTATGCTCTTGCTATCTTCAACAAGGTAAATCTTACTCTACAGTCTCAGAGTCCACAGTACACGAAGGATTTGTCTGGGTCTCTACAGAAACATACTGCTTAAGTTTTTGAAGCCGAGTGCTTTCACAGGAAAACTGGCAACAGAGATTGATATTAATTTATCCTACTCACAGAAAGCGGTCAAGGGCATTGTGATCGGAGAACGGGCACGCCAATTCATGAGCGAAAATAAATGGAGTGTTAAGATCGCGTGTGCGAATGCTATATGGCTGCATCTAAATACATGATCGCTAAGCTGCCAATGACTGATGAACTTTTGCGCTATGCGGAGATAGTAGACCCAGATATGAAGCAGAAAGAGTTTAGCAGCTGTAGATTCTTTTTAGAAAAGTATCCAGTTCTGATGCCAGATGGAGTATCGGTAGACCAGCTAGAGGAAGAATTCTCTAACTTACAAATTGAGCCAGAGGAGACTATATGTCATTGATCAAGGCAGAGAAGCGAGTAGAGCAACAGTGGACAATGATTGCTGGTATTAAGGATGCTGCAGGTTGCTGTAAATATCAGAATCTTGCTTCTATTGCAAAGGGTATTTTACTATATGCATTCTCAAGATGAAAGATGGTTTGTGTTATGAGCACAAGTATTCCAGGAAGGAGACGAAGTCGGCTAAAGGTGCTACAGCCAAGTTTCTGACTCTACCTTAGTTCTATAAGACAAGACTAGTATAGAATGTTCTCGACGTTGTAGATAATGGACTGTTTTAATTTGTGAGTTTGGTTAATTAGTTGTGCATTTATTTTATTCTTAACATTGGAGATATTTTTGAGTTTGTAAACTTGTTAGTTGTGCATTTACTCTGAAAACTTTAGATTTACCTGCCAGCCTGTGGTTTTCTACTCAGCCAGTGATTCTCTACCAGTTCATGTAAGTTACAGTGTAAAATTAAAGCTGTAAAACAGTGTGGTTATTTTAACCTTTTTATAGGCAAACCAGCCAAAACTTGCTTCTGCAGTCATCTTAGGAAATGACAGTTTGCAAGAAAGGAGAATACTATCTATGAAATTTTAACACTGGAATGACTGGCTTGATATGAGAGCCAATAATTCCAGTGGTAAGTTTTTTTTAATAGTCCTCCCGTGTACATGGACATTTACCAAGCAGCATCTTAAGTTTTCTTGACCACTTGGTTATGTTACGATTTTTTAATGCTTTGAGACTAAGTTAACTGCATATTGCTGCTGATTCAGGCAGCATACATGTCCTGTCCAGTTAAATTGGTTTCAAAATATTCAACAGCTTATCTGTATGTCATGGTGGATGGGATTGACAACTGAGGCTCCAGCGATGCCTGAGTAACTCAGTAACTGTGGAGTTTGTAGGTAAGCATACAAGTCCACTGTTGGATATTTTAAGCCGACGACAACCTCCAGCCAAATTGGTTTCAAAATCCTCAACAGTTTATCTGTATACTTTCCTCAAGATTCAGTAACTAATATTGATTATTAAAACATTGTTTTCTGGTGAAATGGGTGACCATTTAGTGAATTTTCCCAGTCAGCTGAAGGTCCAGATAAATCGCCAGAAATGCACGAAAAACCATCTGAGAGCATCTAGATTTCAATATTTTCAAGGGGAGGACCCCCCGGATCTCCCGTCTGGTTTGTCCCCATCCTAGAAATTTATTTCCATGGTTTGGCAGGTCTGCCTGATGCTCGATCCTAGCAAAGAAGCTACATCTAGAGCTCAGAAATCTGTCCAATCTTTCTCTACTTCAAACCATCGAATCTGCATCACGATGTCTGCGCTATAGGGTACACCACTTTAGAGCTAGAGACCTGAATTATCTTTTCAAAGCAAGCAGGCAGAGGTGGACTGGTCTGAATCTGTCTACAAAGTTGTGTTACATGAACACTGGTACACTGTACATCCACCCGTCTTAGTAAATGTACATAAACTCTTATTATTTTATTTGCTATCAATCTTCTATTCTCCTGACTAACGTTGCGATGAACAGTACATAACCTGAATAATACTAATTGGTGACGGTGTGGCTAACCAGTTTAGCATTACCCTGATAAACAGGGGGATCACAACATACAGGGGTGTAAAGTTAGATTCTTTATGGTAACCTACAGTAGGTCTCGCAAATGCACTTATGGCAACCTCATGGTAGGTTACGCAATAATACATTTTATTTAGGTAACCCATGGTAACCTTTGGCAACCCATGGCAACCTTTGGTAACCTAGGTCAAGTTCGACTCGCTAACCATAGTCAGTTTCATGGTTTACTGATCATGCGCATTTGCTACGCCCAGTCGAACTTGATCGTAGTCGACTATAGTTCATTGGTACCCGGTTCCCTATTGAATTACTATTGCCGAAAATTTGGAGCCGGGTACCAGTGTCCATTAACCCTTTCTGTCGTCTGTCAAGAAAAATCGACCATATGGCATAAAATAGGAAGGAATATGGGCTTTGGAACATTGACATACAATGGGAAAGCATAATTTCAGCAAACCAAAGTTATTTAGTGAAATATTTACACTTTTATATGCATTTATTTGTGGCACGCAATCGGTGTCCGCCATTTTGAAATTTACGCAAATATCGCACTAACCATCTGAACCGAGGTCGGGTGCTCGGTTGACTATAGTTGACTAACTAGTTAACTATTTGAAGTTCGACTGGTATTCTAGTTAGTTATAGCTAACTATGGTTAGGAGTCGAACTTGACCCTACTAATATATAGGCTACCCGGTCAGCAGTAAATCTGTACTAAATCATGAAATAAATAATATTGAACTTGAACGGCGAGTACCAGATAGAGCATGATACTGTGCCTACGATAACGTGTAATACCGCAGTATTCTAGTGGCTTATTTCCTGAGAATATGATGATGATGAACTTAATGCTTGCCCGGGGAAAGTGAAAAATATGGCGGGCAAGCCAATCTCGTATGTATATGCCCGCCATATCCCTCACTTAAACAAATAAAACTCGCCCCAAAATTGATTTCTGAATTTAGACCCTTTTGGTACAAAGTTGGTCCCATGATTGTAGGTATAACTGTAGGTCTCCCTTCCCAGTACCTATATTAGTTACTGGTAGAGATAGATACGCTGTCTAGTATATCGGTTGCATTCCCGGGCAACTTGTTATTTTTGGAGGAAATATCTTTCTAGCGCTATTTCTATCTGTCAGTGGCCAGTAGATTGCATTATCAGCTCTGGTACAGCTGTCCGCTGTCCGCTAACATAAACATTCCATTCTTACAGAAAGGCGCGATCCCGGTTACTAATTTCAACAATAAAAATTGTCACGAATCAGCCTAGAGGTGGGGTCTGCTAATTCACCAGTAATGAGAAATGTCTCGCGTAACCGCGCAGTCGTAGTTAATAATAATCGATAATGCGCAGTCATATTTTATGATTGGCTCGCAGACCATCCGATGTCATTAGGCATGAATGAAAAATTACTATCGTAGTAAAATTTTGATCACATGACTCCTTGTCATTCATAGCGAATTAACCACATGATTTATTTCAACCAATCTCTGTGTGACTCTCTCGATCAACATTGATGGATACCGGCGGAACAAAAAATCTAGGCACTACCGCTTTTAAATGCAGTAAAGCAATATCTTAGCGCCCACTTTGATGGGTTATATGACCCAATATATACACCTGTGCAAAAGTTAAGCACCAGCAAAAACAATAGAACGTAGAAACATGATGGTACAACTAGGCTGCCATACTTTTTTTCCCCGCGTTAGCTGACATAATTCCAAGTACGAAATGCACATTCATGCATGACTTCACGCCGCTTGATGTCCGTGCGTGGCGGGAAACAGCACACGTGTTCAGTTATGTAAAAGTCCAGTTTGAGGTGTAGAACATTACACAGATTTAGGCGACAAGATTAGGAATTTTGTGTTCATGACCGTGGTTTATTTGTACAGAGAGAATTAGCTCTTGATTGTGAACCGCTATGGCAAGACGAAGGTTAAGTGATCGTGTGAAATGGCAAATCATAGGCATGCATACCACTGGTATGTCATGCAGAGAGATTGGCAGACAGCTGAACATTAACCATACTGTAATCAGTCGTTTGATTGCAAAACATGGGCAAACTAACGAGATGAAGGACAGGCCTAGATCTGGAAGACCGAAGATGACTACTGCCCGTGATGATCGAGCCCTAGTACGCCTTGTTAGGAGATCTCCATTCACCAACAGCAGAGTGCTCAGCCAGCAATGGGAAATGCGCAATAGAGTGTCAATGTCTACCGTCAAAAGGAGACTGTATGCTGCTGGCATGAAAGCTAGGAGACCTGTCAGACGTCCTCTCCTCACTGCACACCACAAAGAGGAGCGTCTGAGGTGGTGCAACGAAAGAAGACACTGGAACATGAGATCCTGGAGACGGGTACACTGGTCCGATGAAAGTCGGTTCCTGCTTCATGCCACAGATGGTCGAACTCGTGTATGGAGGTCCAGACGCACGGCGTACGACCAACGTAACATCATGGAAGAAGTTCCATTTGGTGGAGGTTCCGTTATGATATGGGGGTGCATCTCATTTGATTGTAAGCTGGATCTGTTGACTGTACCTGGAACACTAAATGGACAAAGATATCAAGATTCCATACTGGATAGAGTTGTGGTCCCTCATTTTGTAAATCATGCACCTGGAACCCACCCTATATTCATGGATGACAACGCCCGACCACATCGTGCTAGAGCTGTGCATGAATACCTCCGCCAGAATGCCATCGAAACCCTACCATGGCCAGCAAGGAGCCCTGACATGAACCCTATTGAGCATATCTGGGACATTCTGGGAAACATGGTGAGAAGGAGGGATCCTCCTGTGCAGAACCTACAGGAATTAACAGATGGACTCCATCTTGAATGGCAACGAATACCACAATGGCGTATCAGTCGGTTGGTGACCAGCATGAGACGTCGTGTCCAGGCCGTCATCCAGGCACAAGGTGGATATACCCGGTATTAATAATGACAGTCTCAAACTCGTGCACAGATGTTAAACTTCGTTTTCAGACACCATTAATGACAATCTAGCCACGTGTGTCAACTGTAGGGCAATAGTTGTCAGTTGTGTCAACGTAACCATATTCAGGCCTCGTTTTCAAGTTCAAACAAAAACATACAGTGTTTCCCCACCATCATAATCAGCATTCCTCTAGTTGCATTATTACCTCTTGCACTAAGATGGATGGGTACATAAATGTTTATGCTATTGCTTTCTTCATAGCACATGAATATACCCTCGCATGTGCGTAAAAATAGGGTGGTGCTTAACTTTTGCACAGGTGTATATTATTACTGGAAAGTTCCGAGAGTAATACCACGGTATACCACCCGATATTTAAGTGCTTCAGTACATTGGAGCGACCGAGAAAACAGGTCTATATGTCAGGAAAACTGGTGCGTAGTAATTTTATTTCCAGTGAATCGCATTTTCAGTAAATTGTCAGTTTAAAGCGTACAAGCTAAGAAGGGGGTCTATCTACTAAATTCCTTAGAGCTGGTTGCGCATTTTATTGTGGCAGACTTGCGGGTCTCACAATAACCCGCAAGTCTGCCACAACAAAAAGCCGTTTGGCGAACATATTTTGATGACACAAATCAATTATTTCATGTAACTATTATGTCTATCATATGAAAACAATTAATATACTAAGCGTACATAGTACCGAGAGCCTAGTGTGCTGAATTTTTTTATGGCAAACGAAAATAGGTATTTTATGGAGAACGGATACAGGTCTCCTAAAATCGTGTTTGCGTAACCTCCACGCGAACGCGTTCAGCCGTTCGCCACAAATTTACACCCCTGACATAGTAACAGTTACAGCAAATGGTGTATGGCGAAAATGGCCGCGCCCATGACAAAAGTGCTCGCTAATATGGCGATTAAGCTTAGGCTTTCATTAGGCCAATCGCCAAAGTTGTATCAACTAGTAAAAAAATATGGACTAATGTGAAAATAGGCGTTGCCTATGAGCGAATGCAGACATCATTTGATGTTTAGCGTGGAGTATCCGGTTTCGGGGTGCCTAAGCATATATATATGGTCACGAGTCATGAACTGGTGCCTTAATATAGTGGCGACGTTACATGAATTCCTTAATTCCTGTTTTCAATGGCCTGGATTTCTCCTTTGCCTTGACTGAGCTTATCATGCTTGGTATCATCTGTTTATATTTTCTTGAAACTAATGTGACTGGGCGCAGTTGTAAAATATTCAACTGCTTACCTATATAGTTTTCTGGAAATTGATAGTCAGAGAGCTCGGAGATCGATCGATCCCAACACGGACGAGGTGTGTGTGGAATTTATCTAGAGATGTGCGGGGCATAGTTAAAAATGGAAATGTCCATTATCTGGTACATATACGCACACATGTATGCATACATATATATCCCTTTTCATTGAATAATAATCTTTAGAAAATGTTAATATGTTGTGTTTGTTCTTAGTTTCAGCAACAGGCGTGCGTTTGAAGGGTCACCCTGTGCAGATTGTTGTTACTGGAGAGGACCACACATTTGAACTCGATGAAGGTTCATTGGAGGAAATCTTACTTCATCCTGCTATTCAGGATAGAAAGGCTGTAGTTGTGTCCGTTGCGGGAGCATTTCGCAAGGGAAAATCGTTTCTGCTTGACTTCTTTTTAAGATACCTTAATGCGGAGGTAAGCCATGCCTGTCCAAATTTGCGTAACCCATTTTAAGTTCGCGCAAAGGTTACGCAAACATTTCTGACACAATCCATTTTCCGTTCCCTCAACTGGTTTCATGTTGTACATAAATACATGAAAAATGGTTACACAAAACAGAATGGGTTACGCAAAACAAATTTGCGCAACCCCAAAATGGGTTGCCCACATTTTCAATTTGGACAGGCCTGTAAGCGTAAGAATTATTAGCTCACCTAGCCCAAAGCTTATGGCATGGTGACCATCCGTCAATCAACTTTTGCCGTAAAACATATCTCCTTATTAACTGTTTAGCAGATTTTAAACAAATTTGGCTGGGTGATAGGCTTCTGAAAATCTGTCTGATCTTTGTTTGACCAGTTTGTCCGGTGCTAAAGAGAATAGGCCAACAGTTGGGAAATATAATTAGGTACATGTACTAAGGATCATTCAAGTTTGTGCAACTGAAGTTGATACCTTTAACAACCCAGCCATGGAACAATCAAAATTATACTTTTTAGAGTTAATGTACATTAATTTTTCTCTAACCGTCAATGTTTGTGATGATAGATTTTTGGTTATTTTGATTTTTGTCTCGCCTGCGAAGCAGGATCGAGACATAGGTATCACCTTTCCGGCGGCGGCGTAAACTTTTAAGTTAAGTTTACATCTCAGGAATGCCTGGTCCAATTGGAACCAGACTTGGGTGCATGGTAATATACATCGAAAGGAAGCAGCCCGCCGATAAAAAGGCCATGAGGTCAAGGTTACAGGCATCAAAGGTTACAGTATAATCTTTGTTGTCTCGCCTGCAAAGCAGGATCGAGACATAGGTATCACTTTTCCGGCGGCGGCGTAAACTTTAAGTTAAGTTTATATCTCAGCAATGCCTGATCCAATTGGAAACAAACTTGGGTGCATGGTAATATACATCGAAAGAAAGCAGCCCGCCGATAAAAAGGTCATGAGGTCAAGGTTACAGGTGTCAAAGGTTATAGTATAATCTTTGTTAATATCTTACGTTAAGTTTTTGCGTTAAACAAAAGTTATTGCCTTTTATCTCAGCAATGCCTGATCCAATTGGAACCAAACTTGGCTACATGGTGATATACATTGAATGGAAGCAGCCCACCGATAAAGCAGTCATAACGTCAAGGTTATGGGGTCAAAAGGAAGCAGCATGATGATGCAGACATTATGAGGTCATGGCTATGGGGTCAAAGGTCACAGCATAATCTTTGTTAATATTTTACGTTAAGTTTTTGCATTAAACAAAAGTTATTGCGTTATATCTCAGCAATGTCTGATTCAATTTGAACAAAACTTGGGTACATGGTGATATACATTGAATGGAAGCAGCCCACCGATAAAGCAGTCATAACGTCAAGGTTATGGGGTCAAAGGCCGCAGTATAATCTTTGTTAATATTTTACGTTAAGTTTTTGCGTTTAACAAAGGTTATTGTCTTATATCTCAGCAATGCCTGATCCAATTGGAACCAAACTTGGATACATGGAGATATACAGCGAAAGGAAGCAGCACGCTGATGCCGGCATCATGCGTTCAAGGTTATGGGGTCAAAGGTCATGGTATAATCTTTGTTAATATTTTATGTAAAGTTTTTGCATTAAACAAAAGCTATTGTCTTATATCTCAACAATGCCTGATCCAATTGGAACCAAACTTGGATACATGTTGATATACATCGAAAGGAAGCAGAGCGCTGATGCAGGCATCATGCGTTCAAGGTTATGGCGGTCAAAGATCATGGTATAATCTTTGTTAACATTTTACGTTAAGTTTTTGCGTTAAACACAAGCTATTGTCTTATATCTCAACAATGCCTGATCCAATTGGAACCAAACTTGGATACATGGTCATCATGCGTTCAAGGTTATGGTGTCAAAGTTCATGGTATAATCTTTGTTAATATTTCATGTTACGTTTTTGCGTTAAACAAAAGTTATTGCCTTATATCTCAGCAATGCCGTATCCAATTGGAACCAAACTTGGGTACATGGTGATTTGCATTTAATGAAAGCAGCATGCTGATGCAGACATCATGATGTCAAGGTTATGGGGGTCAAAGTTCACGGTATAATCTTTGTTAATATTTTACGTTTAGTTTTTGCGTTAAACAAAAGTTATTGTCTTATATCTCACTAATGCCTGATCCAATTGGAACCAAACTTGGATACATGGAGATATACATCGAAAGGAAACAGCATGCTGATGCAGGCATCATGCATTCAAGGTTATGAGGGTCAAAACTTCTCAGCTTATATTTCACGATTGGTTACGCCTATTGCAACTGAACTTGGATACATGGTTACCTATAATGGTAGGAAGCAGCATGATGATGTTGGGCTCACACGGTCAAAGTCACTGACCTTAATACAGAACTGTTATTTCAACATTAAGTTTTTGCGTTTAGAAAGAATTCTTGGCTTATATCTCAGGATTGGTTAAGCCTATTGCAACTAAACGTGGGTACATGGTTACCTATAATCTTAGGAAGCAGCATCATGATGTTGGAGTCACAAGGTCAAGGTCACTGACCTTGATACAGAACTCTGCTTTTTCAACATTAAGTTTTTGCGTTTAGCAAAACTTCTCAGCTTACATTTCAGGATTGGTTATGCCTATTGCAACTGAACTTGGATACATGGTTACCTATAATGTTAGGAAGCGGCATGATGATGTTGGGGTCATAAAGTCAAAGGTCAAAGTCACTGTGACCTTAATACAAAACTGTTATTTCAACATTAAGCTTTTGCATTTAGCAAAACTTCTCGGCTTATATTTCAGGATTGGTTAAGCCTATTGCAACTAAACTTGGATACCTGGTTACCTGTAATCTTAGGAAGCAGCATGATAACATTGAGGTCAGATGGTCAAGGTAACTGTGACAAACAGGAGACAAGCGAGACATTTAATTCCGCGGAATTCTTGTTAATATTTTACGTTAAGTTTTTGCGTTAAACAAAAGTTATTGCCTTATATCTCAGCAATGTCTGATCCAATTGGAACCAAACTTGGGTACATGGTGATATACATAAAAAGGAAGCAGCATGCTGATGCAGACATCATGCGGTCACGGTTAGGGGGGGTCAAAGGTCACAGTATAATCTTTGTTAATATTTTACGTTAAGTTTTTGCATTAAACAAGTTATTGCCTTATATCTCAGCATTGCCTAATCCAATTGGAACCAGACTTGGGTACATGGTGATTTACATCAAAAGGAAGCAGCATGCTCATGCAGACATCATGCGGTCAATGTTATAGGGGTCAAAGATCATGGTATAATCTTTGTTAATATTTTACGGTTAGTTTTTGCGTTAAACAAAAGTTATTGCCTTATATCTCCGCAATGCCTGATCCAATGGGAACCAAACTTGGGTACATGGTGATATACATTGAATGGAAGTAGCCCACCGATAAAGCAGTCATGATGTCATGGTTATGGGGGCAAAGGTCACAGTATAATCTTTGTTAATATTTTACATTAAGTTTTTGCGTTAAACAAAAGTTATTGTCTTATATCTCAGCAATGCCTAATCCAATTGGAACCAAACTTGGATACATTGAGATATACATCGAAAGGAAGCAGCACACTGATGCAGGCATCATGCGTTAAAGGTTATGGTGTCAAAGGTCACAGTTTAATCTTTGTTAATATCTTACGTTGAGTTTTTGCATTAAACAAAAGTTATTGTCTTATGTCTCAACAATGCCTGATCCAATTGGAACCAAACTTGGGTACATGGAGATATACATCGAAAGGAAGCAGCACACTGATGCAGGCATCACGAGGTCAAGTTTGTGGTGTCAAAGTTCACGGTATAATCTTTGTTAATATTTCATGTTAAGTTTTTGCGTTAAACAAAAGTTATTGCCTTATATCTCAACAATGCCTTATCCAGTTGGAACCAAACTTGGGTACATGGTGATTTGCATTTAATGAAAGCAGCATGCTGATGCAGACATCATGAGGTCATGGTTATGGGGTCAAAGGTCACAGTATAATCTTTGTTAATATTTTACGTTAAGTTTTTGCGTTAATCAAAAGTTATTGCTTTATATCTCAGCAATGCCTGCTCCAATTGGAACCAAACTTCGGTACATGGTGATATACATTAAAAGGAAGCAGCATGGTGATGCAGACATCATGCGGTCAAGGTTATTGGGGTCAAAGGTCACGGTATAATCTTTGTTAATATTTTACGTTAAGTTTTTGCGCTAAACAAAAGTTATTGCCTTACATTGTATATCTTAGCAATGCCTGATTCAATTGGAACCAAACTTGGGTACATGGTGATATACATTGAATGGAAGCAGCCCACTGAAAAAGCGGTCATGATGTCAAGGTTATGGGGTCAAAGGTCACAGTATAATCTTTGTTAATATTTTACGTTAAGTTTTTGCGCTAAACAAAAGTATTTGTCTTATATCTCAGCAATGCCTGATCCAATTGGATACACGGTTACCTATAATGATAGGATGCAACATGATGATGGTGGGGTCAGAACGTCAAAGGTCAATATCACTGTGACCTTGATACAGAACTCTGCTTTTTCAACATTAAGTTTTTGCATTTAGCAAAACCTCTCAGCTTTTATTTCAGGATTGGTTAAGCCTATTGCAAGTAAACTTGGATACATGGTTACCTATAATGATAGGATGCAGCGGGATGATATTTGGATCACAAAGTCAAAGGTCAAAGTCACTGTGACCTTGATATAGAACTGTGTTACCACAAGCCCGTCAACACCTTAAGATCACAACTAGTACGTCCAAAAGATTAACTGACCACAGATGAATGCTCTGGAGTCATCTACAAGATCGAATGTGACCAATGTGAGGGGACATACATAGGCGGAACCAAAAGGCCTCTCAGCACCAGAGTCAAAGAACATCTTAAAATCAATTCCAACTCAGCTGTGGCAGAGCATACAGAATCCACTGGCCACGTCATCCCCGCCAGCAGTGCCTCGGTCATCAACATTGAGACCAACTTATTCAAACGGAAGGTTAAAGAGGCCATAGAAATCTACAAGCATCAACCAACCATGAACAGAGACGAGGGCTACCGTATACCAGCAGTCTACCAGCCCATGCTGTCACGTGACTCCACAAGAACTGACCAGAGTGATGTTGCCCGCGACCGTCAGTTAGTGCTGAAGAAGTGACCGAGATGGTCACGAAAGCTATACTCAAACAATTTCTACATCCCGGAGAGGTAACTAATTTTTCCTTATTATGAATCATCCTGGGATCAGAACCAACTTTTTCGGAAATATATTTCCAACCCATTTGTTTTACTTTCACACCGCGTTGTTTTACCATTCACAACGGGAAAGTGATGCATCCATTATTTTAAAATAGACCCGCTATGTAGGCATCATGCACATGTTGCAGACGCATTTTATGCGAAGTTAACTCTGAGCTGTACTGTATGTTTATCTGAAATGTTTGGATCGGGGGGGGGGGGGGGGGGGGGAATATGCCGTCTTCTGATGGCTCATGTTTCCCTATGTTATCTCTCCTTGCCTTCTCACAATTTAAGTTATAGTAATTATTATTCGTTCTCAGTTTTTTCTCCCTGCACTCTTTCCTATCTGTCAGATTACTTCGCAATTCTAATTAGCTATGTTTTGGTCATTATTCGTCCCACGTTAGAGGCGCAGTTCTATTCGGGCCATTCATCTTTTTGTATAGTACACCTCCTCCTTTCTATGTTGGCAGGTTGACATACTTTCATGACTAGGAGAATTTACTTCTTGTGCTATCTATAAGTATCTTTCCAGAATTTTCTCCGTTCTTTCAGTATCTGTAAGTTTTATCGCCAGCCCTCGTAGTTACGGCAGTCTATTCGTTCTAGTCTCATTTCGTCTCGGTGACATTATCGCTTTTTTCTCCATCCATTTTTCAAGGCTATTTTCTTATTTTTAGCTAAAACCTTTTATTTAGAGTCATGTTCTTTCCTGCCATTGCGGGATTGGTGATTTTGGGCTCAAAATTTATCCTTTTCGTTCCCTTCTTATCTACTTCCGGTAGCTGTCAGATTGTCATCATCATTCCTGTCACTTTTTATATAGGTCGTTGACAATTCGCCACGTATATATTTCATTCCCTTTTTGTTTACATGGAGTGTATCATTTGGATATGATATAGATCTTAAACATAGATGAGTATTATAATACGGAAAAATTAGTTACCTCTCCAGGATGTAGAAATTGTTTGAGTGTAGCTTTCGTGACCATCTCGGTCACTTCTTCAGCACTAACTGACAGTCGCTGGCAACATCACTCTAGTCAGACCGTCAGTTAGTGCTGAAGAAGTGACGGAGATGGTCACGAAAGCTACACTCAAACAATTTCTACATCCTGGAGAGGTAACTAATTTTTCCTTATTATGAATCATCCTGAGTATTGTTTTAGCTAATTCTATCTGGCGATATCTGGATTCTCCCCTCCCATATGGTTACTATGGGATTTCTATTTACCACGAAATCTGGTTAAAACACTATAAATAAATTTATCAATAATGTTTCAATGTCTACAACTTGGAATAAGGATATAGCTCTTATAACTAAGAAACATCGCTTTTCACTCGATTTCAGGAAACATTACTTTCCAATAGAATAAATCGATGCTTGGAAGTCGCTATCTGATCTCATTGTAACATCCTAAATTATTTAAACAGACTCAAGAACAGTTTGGACTAATACTGAGATAATCAAGAAATAACTTAACTATTAAACATCCTAACTATTGTCAGTCTAGCCCTAATTGGAATATTGAGGCTTTTTAGCCTTTATTCTTCATTTATGTCTTTCTTTATTCAGATATTAGGTATCATACAAGTATATCTTCCATTGGTAGACTTCTTATCTCCTTTTTTATTAGGTCTTCTTGATTTATTTTTTATGTGTTATGTGTATAACTGATGTGTACATTTCATTTTGTAATCTCTCCATATTTTGTCTTATTTGTTGCAAAAGATTGCTTTTTTATACAATGATATCATATTATGGTAAGGTTCCTCTGGTTTGTGCCTCTTGTGAGTTTGAGATTTTTCTAATATCCAAGTTTGTTCTATAGGTGGATTTCTTACAATCCTTATCATAGTTATAGATTTCTCCTTACCAATGCTCTCAGTTTTGCCTTCTATCCTTGGAGGAAGTCGGTTATCCCTCTTCTAGGACCATTGGGTTTCTTTTATTTTGATTAGTGTATTGTTAATACGTTTTCTCACGGTCATTACCCGCTCTGTCGGAGGATCCACCTTCTCTTTTCTTCTCTCTTATTCCTCATTGGATCACAGTTCCCTCATTCCCAGTGAATCATCAGGCATGGGATTCAGATTCCTCAGAACGCTAACTATACATCTTGGCTTCCAATTTCAAAATGGTTCGGTCCAGTCTTTAATTCTTTCTTTATCAGGTAGGCTTATGGACCTTTCTCTAGTCCTGAAGGACTCTTATTTCTAGTCCTTTTTCAGCCTTCCTTTCAAATCCCTTGACCTAGTATGGCAGTGCCACTTCCTAACTGTCAGCCTCTCCTTTTCCCCCTTTTGTGTTCACCCATAACTTTCTTCATGTCTGCTTGTCTTAGTTTTTAACCCCTTTTTCAGTTCAGGTCTACTTAGACGATTAACTCTTCAAGGGTTAATTCCCTATGTCTCTGTTCTCGGACATCTCGGTAGCTATCCAAATATGTCTTCATCTAGGCTGGATTGTGAACATAGGAAATCTTGTCTATCGCCAAATCAGATATTCACTCACTGAGGGATCCTTTTCGATCTTGCTCTTTGCTTCCCTCACCATTGTTAAGGCTCTTATCTCTACTATCCAGTGGTTTCAGTGTGGGCCAGTTCATTTCGGCCAGGTCTTTCTTCATATTATAGCCCTGATGGTGTCGGTGGAAAAGGTGTTTTCTTGGGGGCCTATTTCAGGTGAAGGCCTTTCAGCTTTTCCTCATGTTCCTTGGGATCTATTATCTGGACCTCTAGTTCCTTGTTTCCTCCTTAAATTCCATATTATGAGTCTCAGTTTTGGAAAAACATCCAATCTCTGCTACTAGATGGTCCATTTCATTCCCCTTTCCTCAGGTTATTTGTTTACACAAACTCATCACTGTGACACATTCCATCTCCTCAATCCATCTTCTTCTCGGACGCATCCCTGGAAGGACAGGGATCAATCTGGGATTGCAGGAACATTTCAGACACTTGGTCCCCTCTGGAAGCCTCTTACCACGTCAACCTTTCGAGTTGTGGACTGTTTTTCCATGCCCTAGTCCTTTGGGATCCCATGATACACGGTTTATCAATTCTTATCCGCTCTGACAATTTCACAGTAGTCTAGTTCATCAATCATCAGGGAGGGATCAGGTCGGTCATTTCTGCCAAGAGTCCTTGATAATGCTTCACTGGTGCAGAGCCCGCAACATTTCTCTCCGTGCAGCTCACATCCCAGTTTGTTTTCAGTTCGGTCATCCCCACATAGATCTTTTGGCTACTCTCAAGAACCGAAAGATATTCATCTTCATATCTCCCTTTCCGGAAGAGATGGCCCTTTTAGTCGACCCTCTAGTCCAATCTTGGAACAACATGTTCGCTTATGCCTTTTCCCCAACAATTCTCATTCCTCTGGCCCTAGGAAAGATCCGGCAACATCTTTGTGTGGTTCTGTTAATAGCTCCGTTTTGGCCAACAAAGTCTTGGTTTCCGGATCTCCTGGACCTTCTTGTAGATCTCCCTCTTCTATTACCTGTTTCCAACAATCTCTTGTCCCAGAACAGAGGCAGGATTCTCCATCAGAACCCAGAAATCTTTCACCTGTCAGTGGAAGCTGTCGAGTTGCCCCTCCTTCGTCAATCTTTCAGTCAGATCTCAAGAACTTTTGAAAAATCTCTCAAAGCCTCCACTTGGAACATTTTAAGGCTCGATTTGAGTTTTGTAAGAAATGGTGTGCAGACCATTCTATCCTGCCCTCTGAGGCCTCTGTGATTTAGGTCACAGATTTTCTGATTTTCCTTTTTGATCAGAAGAAGCTCTCAGTTAACACTGTCAGATCCTACCGGTTTGGTCTGAAATCTTTCGTCAAATGCCTTATTGACCCTTCGGTCCAAATGCAAAAACCTTTCCATGATCTCATTAAAGGTAGGTGGAATTCTCGTCTTCCCTTTAAGAAACCCCTTCCTTCTTGGAACCTTTCTCTTGTACTGCAGGTTCTTGCTGGGAAACATTTTTAACCCTTAGATTCTGTTTGTTTAAAACATCTCACTCTCAAAGCAATCTTTCTGTTAGCAGTAGCATCAGCTATCTGATGCTCGGAAATTCATGCCTTATCTGCTGAATTGGATAGATTTCAAATTACGGGTAATAGCATTATTCTCTATCCAAGGGCAGAATTTCTGTCCAAAACTCAGTTAAATTCTTGGGTAAACCCATTATAATCCATAAACTTTCTTCCTTATCACCAGATGACTCTGTCTGGTGCCCTGTTAGGGCTCTTAATATTTACAAATTTGTACTACCTCCAAACGATCCGACGATAAACATCTTTGGGTTACATTTGCAGAAGGCGTTGATCGTCCTGCCTCTTTAACTACTATTTCATGTTGGATCGTTGATACCATCAAAATTTGCCATGAATTAGCTTCTCCTGGGGACTATTCATTAGTATGGGTTAAGGCCCATGATGTTAGGGGCCTTGTCACCGCTTGTGCTCTTTTTAATGGATCCTCTCTTGATGACATCATGCAAGTAGCTAACTGAAAATCTGAGAATACCTTTATTAATTTCGATCTCAAAGATTCTGGTCCTTCCTCCTTTTTCTATAAGAATATTCAGAAGGTGACTTCAGGGGCCATGACTCGTATTCCTTCTTCATCTTTATCTTCTCATTCTTCATCGTCTTCATTCTTATAAGACATTTATTTGGGGTTAGTGTAAGATCATTACTTCTTTCTCATGTGTGTATTTCACCTCATTCATATCATCTCTTTCATCACCCTTTATATTTATTTATTTCATTCTTGCATGATCAGCTCGTCTTTCCTGCCTTCTTAGGGTTGTTTAAAGTCCTGCTTTTCTACTCTCTTCCTCCTTTCTTTCTGAAACCTTTCTATTAGGGTTCCTTATGGTAGTTATTCTTAAGTATTATTGTCATTCGTACTATCTTTCTCTGCTTGTTAGCTCAACTGGCCTGAAAGGCCAAGTGAGCTTATGCCGTGGCGACCATCCGTCGGTGTCCGTCAACTTTTCGTTTAAACGACTTCTTCTCAAGAACCACTGGGCTGACTTCAATTATATTTGGCAGGAAGCATCCTTAGGACATAGGGATCCAAGTTTGTTCAAGCGGAGCCGATCAGCCAATTTGGCCGGTGGCCATCTTGGAATTTGTACAATTTTTAGAAACCTCTAAAAATCTCCGAAACCGCTGGTGGGATTGAAGTAAATCTCATGAAATATGATCTAGGGCCAGAGCTGAACAACATTTGTTAAAGGGAATTTGATTGGTCAAATGGTTCGGTGGCCATCTTGGTTGACCTAGTTTTAGCGAAAATAACTTCTCCAGAACCCCTGAAGGGATCAGGCCAAAATTTGCCAGATATGATTAGGAACTTAGGGCCATGAAATTTGTTCAAGAGAAGTTGCTCCATCAAAAAACATGGCCGCCGTGGGCCAATCAATATATAGCATGTTTGGCGGCCATATTGGATTTTTTTGTTTGATGGATTTTGAAGCCGAAATTGGTTTTGTATAGGTTTTTGGGTATTCTGATTTGAAATTTGCAATTTTCGAAACTGTCGGATAAACGGTTTGGTGGCCATCTTGGATCATTTTCCCGCCAAAACCTCTCATACTAAAAGCAATGGGAAATTTAAAATATCTTCTCGAGAACTACTGGGCCAATTTCAATTATATTTGGCAGGAAGCATCCTTAAAGCATAGAGATTGAACTTTGTTCAAATGAAGCTGATCGGCCAATTTGGCCGGTGGCCATCTTGGATTTCGGCTGATTTTTTGCTCACCTGGCCTGAAAGACCAAGTGAGCTTATGTCGTGGCGACCGTACGTCGTCCATCCGTCAACTTTTCCTTTAAAACGGCTTCTTCTCAAGAACCACTTGGACGATTTCAATTATATTTGGCAGGAAGCATCCTTAGGGCATAAGGATCCACGTTTGTTCTAACGAAGCCGATCGGCCAATTTGGCCGGTGGCCATCTTGGATTTTGACCGATTTATAGAAACGTCTTTAAAAATCTTGTTCTCCGAAACCGCTTGAGGGAGTGAAGGAAACCTCATGAAATATTATCCAGGGCAAGAGCTCAACCACGTTTGTTCAGGGGAACTTGATTGGTCAAATGGTTCGGCGGCCATCTTGGTTGACCTAATTTTAGCGAAGATAACTTCTCCAGAATCCCTGAAGGGATCAGGCCAAAATTTACCAGATATGATTAGGAACTTAGGGCCATGAAAGTTTGTTCAAGAGAAGTTGCTCCATCAAAAAACATGGCCACAGTGGTCAAAATATAGCATGTTTGGCGGTCATATTGGACTTTGAGGCTGAAATTGTTTTTGTATGGGTTTTTGGGTATTCTGATTTGAAATTTGCAATTTTCGAAATTGTCAGATAAATGGTTTGGCGGCCATCTTGGATCATTTTCCCGCCAAAAGCTCCCATACTAAAGCAATGGGAAATTTAAAATGTCTTCTTTTCGAGAACTACTGGGCCGATTTCAATTATATTTGGCAGGAAGCATCCTTAAGGCATAGAGATTCAAGTTTGTTCAAACAAACCTGATCGGCCAATTTGGTTGACGGCCATCTTGGATTTCTACAGATTTTTAGAAATGTCTTTAAAAATCTCCAAACCCGTTTGAGGGATCAATTCAGAACTCACGAAATATGTTCTATGGTAAGAGCTGAATCAAGTTTGTTCAAGGAAACTTGATTGACCAAATGGTTCAGTGGCCATCTTGGATGACCTAGTTTTCGCAAAACTACTTCTTCCCCAGAACCGCTGAAGCGATCAGGCCGAAATTTGTGATATATGATTAGGAACTAAGCGCCATTAATCTTTGTTCAAGAGAAGTTGATCCGTCAAAAAAGATGACCATTGTGGGCCAATCAAAATATAGCATGTGTGGTGGCCATATTGGATTCTTTTATTTGATGGATTTTGAGGCCGAAATTGGTTTTATATAGTTTTTTCGGTATTCTTGTCTCAAATTTACAATTTTTGAAACTGTCGGATAAACGGTTTGGTGGCCATCTTGAATCATTTTCCCGCCAAAAGCTCCCATACTAGAGCAATAGGAAATTTAAAATGTCTTCTCGAGAACTACTGGGACGATTTCAATTATATTTGGCACGAAGCATCGTTAGGGCATAGAGAGTCCATTTTGTTCAAACTAAGGCGATCGGCCAATTTGGCCGGTGGCCATCTTGGATTTCGACCGGAGTTTTTTTTTAGAAATGTCTAAAAATCTTCTCCAAAACCGTTTGAGGGATCGATTCAGAACTCACGAAATATGATTTAGGGCAGAAGCTGAACCAAGGTTGTTCAAGGGAACTTGATTGACCAAATGGTTCAGCAGCCATCTTGGATGACCTAGTTTTTGCAAAAACGACTTCTTCCCCCAGAATGGCTGAAGCGATCAGGCCGAAATTTGTGATATATGATTAGGGACTAAGGACCATTAAAGCTTTTCAAGAGAAGTTGATCCATCAAAAAACATGGCCGTGGTAGGCCAATCAAAATATAGCGTGTTTGGCGGCCATATTGGGGTTTTTTATTTGATGGATTTTGAGGCCGAAATTGGTTTTATATAGGTTTTTGGGTATTGTGATATCAAATTTACCATTTTCGAGACTGTCGGATAAATGGTTTAGCGGCCATCTTGGATTATTTACCCGCCAAAATCTCCCATACTAAAGCTACGGGAAATTTAAAATGTATTATTGCGCCATCTTGGATTTTGGTCGATTTTTTAAAATCTTTTCCAAAACCGCTTGAGGGGATGAATTCCAAACGCATGAAATATGATTAAGGGCAAGAGCTGCACCAAGTTTGTTCAGGGGAATTTGATTGACCAAATGGTTTGGTGGCCATCTTGGATAACCTATTTTTTGCCAAAACAACTCCAGAACCACTACGCGGATTGGGCCGAAATTAGGCATTGATTGCCATTAAAGTTGTTTCAAGGGAAGGAGCTACGTCAGAAACATGGCCACAATGGACTAATCAAAATGTAGTGTGTTTGGCGGCCATATTGGACTTGCAAAAATGTTCACAAACTCATTTAAAAGACTACTCCTAAACCACCCACCAACAATTTTGACACAAATGCATAGTGCTCCAGGTGAGCGAGACAGGCCCCGTGGGCTTCTTGTTTAATTTTCAAGATTTTTTCGGATGACGCCCTAAGTTGTGGGATCCTAGTATATGGTAACATCGCGTCTTGTGTTAAACTTTGAGCAAAGTCAGACCAGTAGTTTTCCATGAATCCAGAATTTGATCCAATCTGGATCCGGGTTCTTTTACCAATATCACGACCCAAGTCTGCACATCCTGGTGCATGAAGTTCCTTCCTTGTGTTAAAATTTGAGCCTGATCAGATCAGTAGTTTGTGAGATACAGGTATGAACACACGCACGCACGCACGCACGCACGCACGCACGCACACACACACACTTCCTGTAAAGGTTTATGAAAATAAATCCGATTTTGTGATTATAAACTTCGTCCCTTACTCCATGTACGACTCCATATCAAATCACACAACCTCTCCACAACAGTACCTACAAAACTAAATGTATGAGTAAGCCAAAGTCTGTCAGGCTTATAATCAATGCGACTTACACATCCATGGTTTCCCCTTACAGACAAAATTAGTAGGTTATAGAACAAACTATTGAACCACCTCATTGTTTGTTACATGTAGCGTAAAATAGCGTGATAGTACGGCTTATAAATGAGTTAACATGTTCCCAAAACAAAAACGGAAGCATGTTAGTACAATTTTGAATATGCTGTAAGAAATTTTCTGTTGAATGGCTGGATTGGAAGACATTACTTTATTGAATGGTTTGAACATTAGGCAGCCATATCTTCCAATCCAATTTTGTTCAAAATAGTCAAGTGTGTTTTATTTCTGAGTTGTACTGTATGCTGTTAGCTCATGTCTGCATGTAAAGTAACAGTTGTTTCTACTGTTTTAGGGAGTCCCAGAATGGCTCGGTACTGATGACTCTCCGCTGGAAGGGTTCACATGGCGAGGTGGGGCGGAGCGTGATACCAGCGGGATACTTCTTTGGAGTGAACCATTCCTTTGTAAAACAGACTCTGGAGAAGAGGTATTGTTAAAACTTGGCAGCGTGTTTGTTACATGGGTGCTTTTAGTGTTGTTGCAATCATTAGCCTGTACTAGTATTACCATATTAATCCTAATTTATCCACCCCTCACATTTATACTGCCTCACCCCCCCCTCGAGATCATATGTCAGGGATACAACTGATTTCATCAATAAAATAGAAACTTTCGGTAAAATACCGCAACACGCCTTTCTAGTCACCATGGACGTCACATCGCTATACACAAACATCCCACACAATGAGGGACTAAAAGCCGCCGCACAACATATCAGAGAATTTGGTATGCCCGGCGACCTTACACCAAGGTCTCTTCTGGAACTACTATCCATTGTATTAAGATGTAATAACTGAATTTAATGACAAACAATACCTACAAACGGGTGGAACAGCCATGGGCACTAAAGTAGCACCAACTTATGCTATCATCTTCATGGCCCAATTGGAGAAAAAACTTCTGCTACATTCTCCCCATAGACCGGCCCTTTACCTCCGATACATCGACGATATATTCATGATCTGGACATCTGGCCAACAAAAACTCGATGAATTCATCCACTATATGAATATATCTCACCATTCTATCAAATTTACAGCGGAACAGTCCACAACTAAGGTTAGCTTCCTGGACACATACGTATATATTGATACTGATCGCTCACTATGCTTCGATTTGTACTGTAAACCTACAGACACACACGGCCACCTACATTACCAATCAGCACACCCGCAGTCCACTAAAAACTCCAGCCCATATGGACAATTCCTTAGATTACGCAGAATCTGCAGCAAGGAGTTAGATTTCCACAAACACGCCCATGAACTCATTGGCTATTATCAAAGGAGAGACTATCCCCCGGATCTTCTTCTAAATAGCTATCAGAAAGCATGCACACGTTCAAGGCTTGATCTACTAATACCCAAAGTCAAAAACACAGAGAAAAACACTCGTATCCCATACATAATGGACTTTCACACTCAAAGCCATAAAGCCAGCAAAATCATCAAAAAGAACTGGGAACTACTAGATAGTAGTCCCAAATGTAGACGCACATTCCCAACTCCACCGATGTTTGGCTACAGAAAGAATCCAACTTTCAGAGACACACTTGTCACCGCCAAATTTGAGTTTCCCACCAAATCAGGCCTCCAAGGAAAAACTTTCCAAAACCCAATTTATCCATGCACAAGAAAAAATTGTTTTTTCTGCAAGAATATGGACAACAAACATGAATTCACTAGCACACACACGGGTCTAAAATACAGATGTAAGGTCAAAACTTACTGCGATACACGCAATGTTATTTACCTACTCACATGCACACACTGTCACAAACAGTATGTGGGGGAAACAAAACGTGAGTTCCACGTACGAGTGAAAGAACATTTAAGGGATATCAAAAAACACAAAGAACCCCCGATGCAAAACGTTTTAATTTACCCAACCATACTGGACAAAATGTGTCCTATAAAATTATACATGTTCTCCCTCACGATCCTGAGGACATCGATAAAACTTATATCAGGAAAGAACAAGAGAAGTACTGGATACACCAACTACACACGTTGGACCCCCATAGGGATTAATCATGCAGATTGGTGATTCCAAAAATCTGAGTTGTTCTTTAAAACTAATTAGAATCACCAAACTCCATGCCATGGAAACCCTTCTATGACGTCATAATAGATGTCTACCCCTAAACGTCACACTGACCATTACGTTCGCTCCTTTCCATGTTATAAACATAGAATCAGTTAGCCAACAGTCTCATACTCACCTGTATGGACAAATTTCAGTGTAAAAAGTGCAATGCACAATTTGCTCAACGCACCGGGCTAAGAAGGCACATAAGAGTCATACACGAACTGAGTGGCTTCTGGAGCTGCAGTTATTGCAGGATCAGCTTTACACGTTTAGAGGAAGCCAGAGGCCACTGTGAAAAAATTCCTCTATTTTCAAAACATCAGATCAAAGAACTTGTTCGACAGGCCAGCAACACTAGAGTGATCAAAATCAGAGATTACTCTAGTTTCAGGATACCTGTCCCTCCACCAAGACCGACTACTCCAGCAACCAACGCCACTGTCACAGAATCTCTGGAGATAGACAGGTAACACAGGAAGTGAGCACACCGACCGCCGAACAACCAAACGAGGTACACACACCAGCCACAACACCCACAGAATCAACTGGGATCGAACATACCACCGACATTTCATCTGAGCCATCCTTTCACACACAGACAGAAGATAGTGGACCTCTTCCACAAATCACAGAGGAGGAGGCCGATCATATCCACATGCAGTTCGTAATCCGTATTCCTGAGGGTAGTATACCGTGCACCAGTAACACAACAGACGATGAACTCTTCTCATTTCTCTTTGTCGAAACTGGGTTAACCGACACAGTAACATACCTCATTCCTGGACTAGAACCACGTCTAGTCACAGACTGGGGAACTGACCCATAGAGAGGTAAGCTTAAACGCACTCAACACTTACTCTTTTAACCCTTCATACAGGATAAACTAATCTGACTTCTATTTTTCTCTGATGAGTATAACCACACAAAGTACTAAATGCCATAAATCCAAATCATTCCACTTAAGGTTATCCAACAAAATGGAAACCTGTGTCTATCAAATGCTATTTATACCCCATAAATTCCCGCCACATTGGGATATTAAAGAACCACAATATACTCAGTCAAAGAGTCACTCTTGGCTACTGGGTAAAATGCTTATATAAAACTTTATTTTTCCGGTTACATCACTAGTTTTTTACGGTTACACGTAACCTAGAAAACAACTATTACAATTTTCCGGTTACACAACAAATGACTTTAACGGTTACACAATCTAGAAGTCAAAAATTTCCGGTTACCAACAAACAGACAATTGGTAAATTCCAGTTACAAGATGTTAAATCCGGTTACAAAATCAACATTTCCGGTTACAAGCATGAAATTCCGGTTACATGTACTCGGATTTTTACTCGTCCCGGTTACACCAAGGAGCAACTGTAACCGGCCCGAGAGTATAAAAGCAGGCGCAAAACACTGCACTGACATTCGGATTTCGATCCAACTGATCAGCATTAGAAAATCTTTAGAAGTTTTCATGACCAGTCAAAACCTATTCATACTTTATGCAGTACTTGATGAAAATACTGATGGCTATTAAACTAATATATTTATTCCAGACACGTTACATGTAATTCTAATTTTCATAGCTCTTTCTTAACATGGTTTGCACCAATTTTCTATGGCAGGAAATAGTGGTAAATACTGCCCCAAGAAATGATCAGTATACTAAACAAAAATTTCAATTTTCTTGACAACATGTGTCAAGAAAATTAAAATTGCTATTTATCGAATGTCCATTTGAAGAGCAGGAGAGGTCTATATTTGAAAATGTACCACAAATGATTCCAGTGGTAAAATTTCAAAAATAGTGTTGCCATGCAAAGGGACGCTCAAGACCCCTGTAAAGGTAAGTTTTGGTCGTTTTGACCGTTAACCCTTACTGTGTCAATAGCAAAGAAACTGGTGTACATTTTTCAACAATTTTAGTGGACAATGTTACTGTCTACGACAGGACCATCTTCCACCAAATTTGTTGAAAAATTAACACCAGTTCATCTTTTAATTTAATTTCAAAATTTAAAGTTTTGACATCAGAGTGGTAAGGGTTAAATGGTTAAGGATTCAGTGGACCTATTTTATTTTACATTTATAGAAAGTGATTTATTGCCAAAGTTCCTCTCATTCAACCTGATCTAAATGGGACATTTGGTACATGTACTGTCGCTGCAGATACAGATATGACTGGATATACATGTACCGATAGTACTATTTTAGCAATTAGAAGATTATTCTAATGGAGGATTCCAGTTTTGGCTATGCCCCACCCATCTTTAGCTAAGCTCCACTCATCTTCACCCATGTTGTGATCGATCGATCCCTCAACTCCCTGACTATCAATTTCCAGAAAAATATACGGCTAATCTGTTGAATATTTTGAAACTAATTTGACTGGGACCTGTTGCTGCCTATGGCAGCAACAACACCCAGTCAAATTAGTTTCAAAATATTCAACCTCATGTTTACTAAATAGTAAAGACATACAATTCATACAACAACCTTTAGTCCATTATCAATTAAGCATTTGTGACGAACTTAGCTATGTCATTCATGACATCATTGATTATGACATCATCCTACACATCACATAGTTGATTATAACGTCATATGATTGATGGATAGACTGGACTCCCATTTCTCTGTGCCATCTCATATTTTACTTGTCTATCCAATCATCCATATTCTCACTGACCACAGCTTTTAAACTTGTTTCATTGAATGTACAAATTATACATGATTGTTGTATATATTAGATTTATTACCCAGTACCTCATTTACTTTAATGGTCAAGTCAGTCAAACCCGACCTCTGCAGTGGTCTTAAGGATTGTCCATTTGCTGGTCAAGAGAGGACTGTTTTTTGAAAATTTACCATTGGAATGACTGGCTCGATAACCGAGCCAGTCATTCCAGTGGTCAATTTTCAAAAATAGTCTTCTTGGCCTGCAAATAGACATTTACTAAGCAAAATGTTCAATATTTGTTTTTAATTTGACCATTGAAGGGGTAAACTAGCGAGTTGTTACCTACTGCATTGCTTAGTAATGTCTGAAGTAAGGCATAATGTGAGTATCATACAGTAAACTCTGTCACAAAAATCAGTCTATCACAAAATTGTACGAATTGTATGTCTGTTGAATATTTTGACATAACAGCCCCCAATCAAATCAGTTTCAAAATATTCAACAGCTTAACTGTATAAAGACATTTTTCCATAATTGTAGCCAAATTTATATAACTTTAAACAGTACTGTATTTCGCTTAATTGAAGCCTAGGCTTCTATTAGGACAAGAGGTGTTCAATTTCCAAACCAACATCTCTGAGAAAGGGGATGGGCTTATATTAGAGTTTTCCCAATGAAGTTTTCTAAAACTGATACCACGAAAGCTCAACGCACTTTCTCCCGTAAAAATTCCCACCGTATACACCTATGTTTAATGTATACCTCAAAACATCACCAGGGAAGTGAAATTATTTGATTTGAGCGCCTAAATATTGCGTATCCTTTAATAAAGTTCGTTTATTACATCAAAATTAATCCACAATTTCCTATAAAATGGCGTCGCGAAAAAATACAAATCACGTGATTCGCCTCCAGTTGAAGAGTTTTATTTTAGAGCGAGTATTCGGATATAAATATTCTGGAATCGGGGACTCGGAACTCAGGAATTTCTATATATTATCATTGCGTGATAGGAACTGAGTATTATACTGATCTGAATAACGGGTACCCATTTGATAAACTCCCGTTAGCGTATAATATCTCGCGAGAACACAGCGCCTGTGGAATAAACTTTATTATATCTTGAACATATGTGGCCTACTATTAATATTAATCTAATAGGTGGTCAAGATTTACAAATCCGAGGCCTGTATTGACTTCTAGAGGGGCCGGAAATGTATCAGGGCAGAGATTGGTGTGGACGATTGTTATTATTTATACACGCTATTTTTACAAATTTGCTCCTAAAAAAATTTCCTATGCAATCTGCTGAGTTAGGGGGTGGGCTTCTAATACAGAGTTTTGCCGTTTTGAAACTGCTAAGAACTCATTGGAGCTCATATGTCAAAGTTAGGGGGTGGACTTCTATTAGAGCATAGGCTACAATTAAGCGAAATACAGTACATCATATCTATTGTATCTTCTGGGGAAATGTTACATAACAAACTTTGGATGTAGCATGAAATAACTGTATAATTTGTGATATATAATTTTAGGTAGCGATTCTGTTACTGGATACCCAGGGTGCATTTGACAGTGAATCGACTGTACGAGACTGCGCTACTGTGTTTGCATTGAGCACAATGATCAGCTCTGTGCAGGTATGTCTGCGAGGCTTGCATCCTGTCTCCAACATCTATAACTACATGTAATTCTAATAGAGCTTTAACACACATGATGTAGTGACCAGTTCCCTTCTCATTCATGAGTATTAGATCGGTGTCACAGGGACCCCACACCCTGAAATTTGGCTGTCCCAAGCTGAAATCTGGGATCCGAAACTGAAAATCTGTGTTTTCATTGAGTTTTTTTCATCCATGCTAAAATTAGAAGCTAGCATGAACTCACAGTCCCATGCTAGATTTTTGGAGTATTTTTGTGTAAAACCCTATTAAGTTAATCAATATTTAAAAAATCATGCAAGATTTTCAGGGGCCCCATGGGAACCACTGCCTCTACTTTTGGGGTCACAAGTTGCATTTTGGGATATATACCCGCAAATGGTCCCTTATTAGAATCCATGGTGTAGATCATGGCCTATGATCCCGAAGGTGTTGTATGTAATAACGATGTGGTTAAGCTGTTGAAATTTTGTCGAGCTCGAACATTTCGTAAAAGCGTATTCTTGTTAACGACATCATCATTCATATATCTACCGTCCATATAATAATAATAATAATAATAATACAGCATTTGTAAAGCGCCATGTGTCAATGTCAATTTTCAAAGGCGCTTGTGAAGAGATGTGTTTTTAATTTTTGTTTGAAATCATTAATTGATTGGATGGATTTGATGTGGACAGGTAGCTGGTTCCATAGTCTCGGAGCCACAACACTGAAGGCTCTGTCCCCACAGGAGCGTAAATTCGATCGCGGAATTTGGAGCAATAGCTTATCCACAGAACGAAGTCTGCGACATGGATCATATGTCAAGAGAAGTTCCTGCAAATAGTCGGGAGCATTGTTGTTTAGACATTTCCAAGTCAAGAGCAGAATCTTGAACTCAATCCGTTTCCGGATGGGGAGCCAATGAAGATCTTTCAAAATTGGTGTTATGTGATGACGCTTTTCGACCTTGACTACCAGACGAGCCGCAGCATTTTGCACATATTGCAGTTTATCAAGGGATTTTTCGGTGATGCCATATAAGAGACTGTTTCCATTGTCCAATCGTGATGTGATAAACGCGTGAACAAGTGTCTCTGTGGTCTGATATGTCAGCACATTTCTGATGGAATTAATGTTACGCAAATGGTAAGTCGCAGATTTGCACACAGAGCTTACATGTGCATCCATATTCATAGCCTGGTCTAGATACACGCCCAAGTTCCTAGCGGATGTAGGATCATGCTGTTAGCACATTTTTTACTCCCATTATGTTGTTAATCTTCAAGTGGCTGCATACTTGTCTTTCACTGTTCAGACCATTGATCCATTTTCAAACCCACTTTGCCATGTCAGTGGTGTAGACTCTGATTCAGCGATATATCATTATTAGCTCACCTGGCCTGAAAGGCCAAGTGAGCTTATGCTGTGGCGACCGTCCGTCGTGTGTCCGTCCGTCCATCAACTTTTCCTTTAAACGACTTCTTCTCAATAACCTCTGGGCCGATTTAAATATATATATTTATATTTGGCAGGATGCATCCTTAGGGCATAGGGGTCCAAGTTTGTTCAAACGAAGCCGATCAGCCAATTTGCCTGGTGGCCATCTTGGATTTTGGGCGATTTTAGGAAATGTCTTTTAAAAATCTTCTCCGAAAACTGGTAGAGGGATTGATGCAAAACAGTAAACTCATGAAATATGATCTAGGGCAAGAGCTGAACCACGTTTGTTCAAGGGAACTTGATTGGTCAAATGGTTTGGCGGCCATCTTGGTTGACCTAGTTTTAGCAAAAACAACTCCAGAACCGCTGAATGGATTGGGTCGAAATTTGGCAGATATGATTAGGGCCTAAGGGCCATTAAAGTTTGTTCAAGGGAAGTTGAACCGTGAAAATACATGGCCGCTGTGAGCCAATCAAAATATAGCGTGTTTGATGGCCACATTGTATTTTTCTAGTTGAGGGATTTATGTGTTTTTGGGTATTCTGACCTCAAATTTGTAATTTTCAAATGGGTCGGATAAACGGTTTGGTGGCCATCTTGGATCATTTTCCCGCCATAAGCTACCATACTAAAGCAATGGGAAACTTAAAATGTCTTCTCGAGAACTACTGGGACAATTTCAATTATATTTGGCAGGTCGCGTCCTTAGGGCATAGAGATTCAAGTTTGTTCAAACGAAGCTGATTGGCCGATTGGGCTGGCGGCCATATTGGATTTTGGCCGATTTTTAGAAACGTCTTGTGGGATTTGATACAAACCCCATGAAATATGATCTAGGGCAAGAGCTGAACCAAGTTTGTTCAAGGGAACTTGATTGGTCAAATGGTTCGGTGGCCATCTTGGATTTTTTTATTTGATGGATTTTGAGGCCAAAATTGGTTTTATGTGTTTTTGAGTATTTTGATCTCAAATTTGCAATTTTTGAATGGTCAGATAAACGGTTTGGCGGCCATCTTGGATCATTTTCCTACCAAACACTCCCATACTAAAGCAATGGGAAAATTAAAATGTCTTCTCGATAACTGCTAGGACAATTTCAATTATATTTGGCAGGAAGCATCCTTAGTGCATACAGATTCAAGTTTGTTCAAATGAAGCCGATTGGGCTGGCAGCCATCTTGGATTTTGGCTGATTTTTAGAAATTTTTTTTAAAATCTGAAAACGTTTGAGGAATTGATTCAGAACCCATGAAATATCATCTAGGGCAAGCACTGAACCAAATTTGTTCACCTGTGAACTTGATTGGCCGAATAATTCGGTGGCTATCTTGGATGACCTAGTTTTTGAGAAAGCGACTTCTCCAGATCTGTTTAAGTGATCGGGCCGAAATTTGGGAGATGATATTGATGACTACGGGGCAATTAATGTTTGTTCAAGAGAAGTTGATACAAAAAGAATCATGGCCTATGTTTTCTTGTTATAAGTCTGCTCAACTCATTAGAGTTCTACTGATTGTTAATGACCATTCTATATGAAATGCCTATGGTCCAGGTCTGCGATACAGGCCCCTTGGACCTCTTGTATAATATGGCAACAAATATCAAGAATAAATTTGAGATAGGCAAAATTCTATTAAATTTAATTTTCATTCGATGAATGAGAGACAATAGATGTAGGTAACAGATATAAACGCACTTTGGTAAAGTCAATGGATAAATCCACTTTTAGCTATGGCCCGCCAATGTGCACGTATTGGGATCGATTTTTATGCTGAGTTACCCAAATCCCAATTTCATGGTAACTATACAGCCAAACTGTTGAATATTTGAAACTAATTTGACTGAGTGTTAGGCAGCAACAGCTCCCAGTCAAATTAATTTTTAAATATTCAACAGAATGTTTGTTAAATGGTAAAGATATACAATTCGTAAACTGACGGACTATTCCAGGTTCGTATTTCTGTCAATTATGATTGTAATGTTGACCTACATGTAACCTACTTGATTATGACATCATATGCGTGACTGACAGATCATATTCATCCATTATATTTTGGTAATATAAGGGTCTTAATGTAACAGTATTGATACTGCCTAGTACTAATTTTTAGCTCACCTGGCCTGATGTTGGCGGATGGTAGAGTCAGGCCTGTCGATTCTTCATCACAAACCTTGCCAACTTTCTCCCTATTTTAGATATTATAGATATTACACTGTCTGAGCCACTCAAACAATCTATTGGTCAATATGTGAACAATACATTTCCATACAGAATAGTGAAAATGCTCAAAATCAGTACTTAAAACATACAGTAGCAGTTGTATGGGCGCCTATAATAAAATGATAGGAATTGTTGGCCCTTTCCTAGTGTCATGTGACAGCAGAGGCCTGACAGCTGAACATTTTTGGTTGTCAAGGCAATTGCTATGGGCTTCTGCTTGGCCAATTTTAAATATTTTAATTGTAATATGTTCTTATAGAAAGGAAGAATATATATATTATAACTATGAAGTTCATCAGAGCGATGACGTAGCAAATTTTCCTAATATCATTACGGTTTATTTGCTGTATTTTGTTGGCTTTTATCTTGTCATATATTATTGTTACTTCAGGTGTATAACTTATCACAGAACATCCAGGAAGATGACCTGCAGCATTTACAGGTGAGCTTTATTCACCCTTTAACCCTCGAATTTATTCAAGAAAATTTCAATTTTTTCATAGAAAATGTACATTTGCAGACCAAGAGAAGACTATTTTTGAAAATTTACCACTGGAATGACTGGCTCGGTTATTGAGCCAGTCATTCCAGTGGTAAATTTTCAAAAATATTCTTCTTTTCGCCTGCAAATAGACATTTCTTAAGACCACTGCAGAAGTCGTTTTTGGCGGATTATGAGTGTTAAAGGGTTAATGCATAATTCACACAACATTCACACGACTGCTTTCAAACTTTTGGGTCTCATCAGACACAGGTAGCATTTGAACCCATGACCTTCAGATTACGAGTCAGACCCCTTTACCTCTAGACCATGTGTGTCACATGGTGTTCATCCACTGCATGACTGCTTTCAGCCCTTTGGGTCTCAAGACAGGTAGCATTTGAACCCATGAACCTCGAATTATGAGCCAGACTCATTACCCCGAGGCCACAGATGTCCCTTCTCAGTAGATATATTAGGCGGAGAAGGATTTTGTTTTCGTGAAAGCCATCAACATTCACCGGAATTAGCTCCCCTAACAAACGCAAAATTAAGAAGTATTTTTACTAGATTATTCAATTCAGCACACCACCACAAAGTGTTGCATAGTCAATGCATATGGCCCAACTACAGAAAAAGCCAGAGAACCCATCAATATTAGATTCCTTCAGAACTGAGCTCCGCCATTACAATCCCAGCTAGACATGCCAGATGGCAACTGTGCATGTGTGGAGATTTCAACTCCAAACTGGGTTTACTCGGCAATGCAGACAAAAATTCAGGCCTTGGCTCTGCGTGGGATCGTATAGAGGGCACGTGCAACAGCAATGGAGATCACTGGTGGCATTCCCTAGTTCCAATTGCCCCTTTTGTCACAAATACGGCTTTCAAACACCCATACATTGTACCATCACCAGACAACATGGACAGGACACATTGTTGATCGCAATGCCACAAAAGGCTCTAAGGCTTCAAAAGGAGTCATCAACCAAATAGTCTTCATACTATGCAAAACCCCTACTTCGGGATGCTCGTTCCTGTGGAAGTGCAGACCTCAATTCTGACCATGAACCATCTCTACCTAATGAATAAATGCTATAGCAGGCAAGAGGTTTGAGTCACCTACAACCTACCCAAGCTTATCAGCGACACTGACACTCAAATGTCATAGAAAAAGGCCCCCAGGGAGAAGATAGCTAACATCGATATCAGCTCCGATCCAAACGAAGCCCTAGCTAAATACTGAAATGTATGGAATCATCAGCTACAGTACCAGCACCATCATACTATGAAAAACAGAAGCAAAATCCTGACTTCAGCAATTGTCGTTCCTATGGAGGTGCAAACCTCAATTCTGACCATAAGCCGGTTGTTGCAAGCCTTAAGATGAACCAGCTCTACTTAATGTATAGACACCATACCAGGCAAGAGGGTAGAGTCGCCTACAGCCTACCCAAGCTCATCAGCGACGCTGACACTCAAATGTTATAGAAAAAGGCCCTCGGGGAGCAGATAGCTAACATTGACATCAGCTCAGATCCAAACGAAGCCCTAGCTAAATACTGAAATGTATGGAATCATAAGCTACAGTACCAGCACCATAGGAGTTTCCAAAAACAACCAAACTAGGTATACTGATAACCCTGCAGTAGTAAACCTACCAGCAGAGCAGAAAGCATTGCAGCTGCACATTTATCAAAGTGGTCAAAGTTACCACTGCACCAAATGATGCAGGGAACGCAATAACATTCTGTGCCACATCGGCAAACGCTTAAAAGATTTTGCTATTCAGCAAGCAGACTTCCTAGCAGATGAAATCACTGCCACGGATGACTGTCAAGCTGTGAGAGTTACTGACTCCACACCACCACTCAGTGTACACAACTCTGAAGAACACTTTATTGGGACTGACCAGGGTAAAGCCAAGGCAATTTTAGAATGGTTCAAGGAACAGTTCACTGACACGATGATGAGCCCTTGCACCCCTTCTCAGGAGACCCCAGGCCATTTCTAACACCAATTAAAAGCAGAAGTTGAGAAGGCACTCAAGCATTGGAAAATGAACGTGGATTCGGACCTGATGGCATGGGCAATGAACTATTCAAATACGCAAGTGATGTTATCTAAAAAAAACATCACGCAATTAATTAATTCAGTTTTTCTGCACCACATTCCCATCGAAGCTGTAGGCCAAGGCACCCTTATCGCGCTACCGAAGCCTAAGAAGCCACCTTCCCCCCCCCCCCCCCCCAGCCAACATGTGGTCCATTGTGCTCCACAGCAGCATACAGAAAATCCTATCCAATGTTAATTTTATGCTGCATCTGAGACAAGATCGATGACTTCACAGGATCATGTCAAAGTGGCTTTAAATGTGACAAGATCAATGACTTCACAGGATCATGTCAAAGTGACTTTAAACGTGGATGGAGCTGCGCAGACATTGTATGGGCTTCTCAATATATACTTGTGTCAGTAGTATTGTCCAAATACTGGGATCACTACAAAATGGGCATTGACATGTCACAAGCCTTCGACACAATTAAATGCTCAGCGATCCTAGATGTACTACGCCAGGCCAGTTGCAATGAAGATGAGCTACAACTAGTGAGACTACTACTTGCAGACACCAAGCTGAGAGTATGAGTCAAGTCAGTGAAGTCTGTAGCGTTTGAGACATCAATCGGCTCCCCACAGCGAGATGATCTACCCCCTGTGCTTTTCACGTTACCTTGCTGCTGCATTGAAACCCCCAAACCCCCAGTGTCTTTACTGGGGAGGCCGTTAGAGATGGAATATGCCGATGATGTGGATATCATAGATGAAGAAAAAACTACTACCAATAGCTGCAAGCACACTAAAAATTGAGAATCTCTTTGAATGAATCCAAAACAGAGTACACCCACATATACCTATCTACAAAGCATGAAACTAAAGAAAATGATGATCCACGTCGTGGCGGTGAACAATGGAGGAAAAGTAAAATCCTGGGGTCCCTGCTTTTTGGTACTGTTGACATTGCTGCCTGCTGCGTCATAGGGAACGTAGCTTTCCAGTCCTTCTGGAAGCTTTGGAATCGTAGATCAAAGATGCTCTTGACAAAAAGAATATGTTTATACAGCGCAACCTGCGTATCCTTGACGATGTATAACTGTAACAGCTGGGCAGCTCCAAAGGCAGCTATAGACAAACTTAATGCCTGCTGCTGTAAAGACCTACACACCATCACTGGACCCGATGGCCAGAAAGTATAATTTCCAATGATGCACTATACAAGATGTGTAATACATCGCCGCTGTCCGTAAACATCGCCCAGCAAAGATGGTCCATGTTTGGCCATACGGTAGGGATGCCAGAAGCGACACCTGCACACAGAGCCTTGGAATTTGCCCTACTGGGAGCCAGCAAATATAAAGCATAAATTTGCTAAGCGTGCTACGAGGTGACCTCAAGAAAGCAGGACTCAAATCAAGAATAGACCTGAGAGAGCTAAAGATTTTGGCTGAGAACAAGACGCATTGGTCAAAAGTGAAGAAGGACTGATTGCAGCTGTAGGATATTTCTACTACTACAGCCGCAGAATATAGTAATCATACATCATACATTCAATTCAAAATCGGTACAGGGATACTGTGTCAGAAGATGTCAGCTGTGTTTCTGGGTGTCTTTGACCATGTTGAGTTTATCTCGCCTGACGTAAGTGTAAAATTCATCAAAGATTTCTTGTCCTAGCCAGATCTTGAAAAGTTTTAAACTAACACTCATTGACTATATTACGTGGCTATTTTCTCCAGAATTATATCCCTTGTAAAGTTCATCAGTATTTGTTATATGGGTCAGATGTCTAAGAGTTTAAGACTTAGCATGGAAATCATAGCATACATGTATTTTAAGGGAAATTCATAATTCATCAAAAAATTGTTTCAGCTTGAAAAAATGCCTAGTCATATTCAGGTCATATATGGTTTATAGATAAGCATGCATTATATGCAAACCTTAGTTGTACATACCCACGAACGTTGAACTTTTCGCACCACTTAACACAGGTGGAACTATGGTATAAACATGTTTGTTGCATGAAAAAGATATTTTGCTCAGTGAGCACACATATGTCTGAATCACCTCAATCTCTGACAAACAATTCATAGCATGGACATATAATGCCACCATGAATTCCTAAATTACAGAAAAGTTTAAATGTATGAACAACTATTCACATTTCCCTTCAGCCATGTGGATATTGAGGGTGTGTGTGTGTCCGTGCGTGCTCACGCGTGTGCGTGCGTGCTCTTGCGTGTGCATGCGCGCACATGTTTGTATGTCATTTCAGTAAAACTTGTGATGTCTTTTTCAGTTATTCACTGAGTATGGTAGACTCGCTTTAGAGGCCAATGACAACTTTGCAAAGCCATTCCAGGTAAAATTACTGATTGTTGTCCCTATGCTGAGTTTGTGAAAGCAGTTCACAGTCTTCCTTCTGTTTGAAAGAACATAGTGAAGCTGGTTGGAAGACATGTTCCATGATGGAATTTAATTTTAATTCTTTGGTGTCTAGCATATGACACTGTCCCTTACTCATGTGTATATTTCTGACAAATCTTCCGAAGTCCCATCTACATCTGTAAAGTGTGTCTCATATTTTCAGCTGCGGGTAGCGACTTCATAAACGACCATGTCCCTTACTCAGTCACTCAGTCACAAAAGCTTATCCTGGGCTGTATCTAGAAAATTGCTGATCCAATTTTGCTAAAATTTTCAAACAACGAAGGAACTTACCGTGCAATAAGATATACAGACACAGATTAAAAACACGGATCCAAATCAGATCAAATTCTGGATCTCTAGATAGATCTCAAACTACTTGTCTGATTTGGCTTTAACACAGGAAATGTTCTGATCATACGCTAGGATGCCACAACCTTGGATGTGATCAGAAAAAATCCAGAAATAAAAAAACAACCAAAAAATATGGAGCCCGGAGCTACCAAGATACTATCGACCATGTTTCTTAATTTTTGCACTGCATTAGAAATACATTATCAAACAATGTAATAAAGACTTGATTTCTTATCACATTGGTAAATGTCAGAATGCTATTCATATTCATTCAATTTCAATTCTGACAACATAGTTTGATACTGCATGACATACAGGGGCGGATTAGCAATTTATGGGAAGCTATTGTTATTTTCATGTATGTGATTTATGTTGATGGGGGAACCTACCTCACATTAGTTTCAAAACAATAATTTCGAACAATCGATTAATACTTAATCTACTCTACTATGTATCTGACGTAACGATTAAAATGTATATTTTGATACTAAATGAGTGAATCTATCATATATAATGCTCAATCAATACACGTAGATAGATGTTAACCCAGTGAACTCTGAAATCGTAGTATCAATATTGAAAAACAAACATACAGTGAATGTTTAACAAGTGTGATGCACTAGCAATGTGATTTAGGCAGCTTTTTGTGAGGCCCTATGCGAAGCAGAGGATAGCTCTACATACATGTAGCAATCCAAACAGCTGTATCCGAACTGAGAATTAGGTAGAATGTTAGTGTTTTTCAGAAATGTTCTAACATGTCTGAAAGCGCGACAAGCATGCCATGGCATCTAAGTTGAACTTTGATGATTTCATCTGAAAGGTTTCCCCGTAAGAAGTTTGTGGAATCGGCTTATTATTCCCCCACCCTGCCACCCACCACCCCCTTCATATAGATATATGGGTGGCAGAAAGCATTAGATTTCTCATCCATTTGTTTGTCTGTTAATGTATTAATCCAGTTGTTCATCCAGGATTTCATTTCTGGTCAATAACTCAATTTCTACTGAAGGGGATGATCACAAAACTTGGCATATGTGTTGCCCTTGGGGTGGGGGGGGCCTGAAGAGCCCTGGTTATTTTGGGGTCGAAAGGTCATGGTACTGGTGACCCAATTAATGAAATTGGGATGATAACTCAGATTCTACTGACCTGACTGGAGGAATCTTCATCACATTTGACCTTCATGTTGCTGTTGGGGGTCAGAAGAACCTTATTAATTTAGGTGTTAAAAGGTCATGGTCACAGTGACCCAATTAAGGCAATTATGATTACTTTTAAGTCTAATAATATACAGTGCATACTGGCGTACGTAAATAGCCTTGAATCCATTATGAGCATGTCAATTTCCTTTTGCACTGCTAGACCATCTTCATGTGACATTGATCCATTGTGTAATAGGGTGGGGTGGGAGTGGGGTGGCATACATTTCACCAGTCTCTGATTGTCATCCTGTTGCCTATACATTTTCCTATGTTTATTGTGGATGCGGTGAAAATGGAGGAATCCAGTTTTAGCTATGCCCCATTCATCTCTAGCTAGGCTCCACCCACACGTCACCCATGTTGGGATCGATCGATCCTTGAACTCTCTGACTATCTATTTCCAGAAAACTACAGGTAAGCTGTTGAATATTTTGAAATTAATTGATGGTTATGGCAACAACAGTGCCCAGTCAAATTAGTTTCAGAACATTTATTAGTTTCAGAACATTCAACAGCATATTTATTAAATAGTAAAGACATGCAATTGGTACAACAACTCTTTAGTCCGTCATCAATTCTGTGTTTGTGACACTTAATTACGTCATTCATGACATCATTGATTATGACTTCGGCATACATGTCATGTATTGATTATGACGGCATATGATTGATGGATAAACTGAAAAGATCCATTGGCATAGATATGATTTTAAACAAGTGTGATACACTATAATTGTAACATATCAGAAATGCCGAAAGATTTGACAGACAGACAGACCTATATATTAATTACGAGTCACAAGTCCCGGCTAATAAACAATAACAAATTTTGACATTAACAGATAGATATGTATGTCTTTATATTAAATACAAATATGAATATTTACTAAATAATTTTGTCTATCGTTCATTGTATTCTTTTCAGTCTCTACAGTTTTTGGTCCGGGACTGGAGCTTCCCGTATGAGGCCCAGTATGGAATAAAGGGAGGAGCTGTTATCCTGGAAAGGCGGCTTACAGTGAGAATTTTATATATCGTTTTTGTTGCAACTCGCGACAAGCATCATTAGTCATCCTGTCAGTTGGTCTGCCTGTCAGTAAAATATTTGACAAAGAGCGAGTCACAGCTATAGTCCACTCATTCTGGTTAATAATATGTCTGCTTAGGCTTGCGCGATTATGTGATTAAATCGAAAATCGTGATTATTTTTTAAATCCTGAATTTATATGATTAAAAACGAAATAATCATATAATCCTGAATAATTCAACTGCATAAAATATTTCAAAATCTACCTTTTTATTTACATTTTGCTCAGCGAATGCAGGCCCATTTCTAAACACCATTGCAGCGTTCGTCATTGATATACCTTTGTTGTTATATTGGTTTAATTTGTAACCAGGCCGATTAATCAAGTAATCACGATTATTCTTAAATAATCGATCGCGATCACTCAAAGTAACAATCGTGCAAGCCTATGTCTGCTAGACACAAACAAAAACCATTACTAAGTTTATAAATGTGTAATTAGATTTAGATTATTGGCTCATTGGATAGAAGAAATTGAAGCATAGAAATAAATTTCTCATCCTCATTTGTTTTTTGATTCAAGGTAAATACTGTAACAATTTGGCTGTGCGCAGCAGCTCAATAAACCGCCATGCCACTTAGTCATGTTACTTAGTCAGTCATTTAGTGAGCCAGTCACTCACAAAAGCTTATTCCGGGTTATCATTTCAAGAGTTTCCGTATATACAGTACTCAAACGTGGGGAAAAGATTGGCCATGGTGTCCTGAAGATGTGTGATAAATTTTTGCGTCAAAAGGTCAAGACCACGGTGAAGCAGATTAAAATGACTTGAAAACTGTGTACATGAAAGACACCTTTGTCATTAACTCTTGCACAGCTATCAAGATATTGGGTAGACAGGTGGAAGGTTGCCCGTGGGGTTCTGAAGATGTCTGATAAACTTTGATTCTAAAGGTCCAAGGCTAAGGACGTGGTGACCCGAATAAATAATTATTTTGAAAACCATGTACTTGAAAGACACATCTGTCATCCAGTGTAGTATTAACCCTTTAATGGTCATTCCGGCCAAAACCCGCCTCTGTTATAGTCTAGTTGAATGTCCATTTACAGTTCAATCGATAACCGAGCCAGTCATTCCAGTAATACATTTTCAAAAATTGTGTTCTTGGCCTCTAAATAGACATTCAATAGGCAGATATTTAAATTTTCTTGAGCAAACTTGACCATTAAATGGTTAAGGTATATAGCGTAACAAATGTAGGTCAGTATGACCTACTATTCATGCTTTACGCGCAGCTACCAAGATTCCAGCGACATTATTATTCCTTCGTAAGTTTTAAAATATTCCAAAAATATTTAGTGTGTTTATTAGGCTTGCGCGATTATTGCTTTGAGTGATCGCGATCGATTATTTAAGAATAATCATGATTACTCGATTAATCAGATTGGGTACTAATTACTGAGACATAATAACAAGGGTATATATGAATGACGAAAGCTGCAATGGTATTTGGAAATGCCCTTTTGCAGGCCAACAGAAGACGATTTTTGAAAATGTATCACTGGAATGCCTGGCTCGATACTCAAGCCAGTCATTCCAGTGATACATTTTCAAAAATAGTCTTCTCTTGGCCTGCAAATGGACATACATTCACTGAGCAAAATGACAATGTTCAGGAGCTATCGCATTAAAGAGTAATTAAATTGCAGGTTTTGAAATATTTTATGCAGTAGAAATTATTCACAATTATTCGATTATTTAATTTTTAATCATATAAATTAACGATTTAAAGAATAATCACAATTTTTTATTTAATCGCATAATCGCGCAAGTCTTTCTGTGTATGTGTGACCAGTGTTCTGTCTTATTATTTCTTCAGGTATCAAACAAGCAACACCCCGAACTGCAGCAATTACGGCAACACATTCGATCATGCTTTCAGAAAATAGTCTGCTACCTCATGCCACATCCTGGCCTTAAAGTTGCCATTAACCCACACTTTGATGGCAGGCTCAAGGGTGAGTAACGTGTGCTGATAGCCTGACACACATCCACACATCTGCACTGCATCTTCACCAGATTGACTCTACTCATTAGTCTTAGAATTTGTCGCAGGCATGTATAGCCTATCCTCTTCCATTCAGAATCCCTATGCCCACAGCCTCTGGGTGCATTGGCCTGCAGGAAGTGCATCCGTTATAGGAGAGCCTCGCTGTTCTGGAAACCTTGAGGAGCATGGGGCCAAACACAATTGCACTCTACGCAACACATCAAAAGTCTCGAGTAGGGCCAGATCTAGACTCCTGGATGTGCTTGCAATATTCACCTCCATTGTATTGTAGGCTCCATGTGTGCCGCTGTATATCAAACATCGGTTGTCATGATCAATCAAGAGAACTTGATTTACCAAATGGTTCAGTGGCCATCTTGGATAACCTAGTTTTTGTGAAAATGATTTCTCTAGAACCACTGAAGGGATCAGGCCGAAATTTGGGAGATATGATTAGGGACTACGTGATATTAAAGTTTGTTCAAGGGAAGTTGATCTGTCAAAAGACATGGTCACCGTGAGCCAATCAAAATGTAGCTTGTTTGACGGCCATATTGAATTTTTTTATTTAATGGATTTTGAGACCAAAATTGGTTTTATGTTTTTGGGTATTCTGATTTCAAATCTGCCATTTTCGAAACTGTCGGATCTTGGATCTTGGATCATTTTCCTTCCAAATGCTCCCATACTAAAGCAATGAGAAAATTAAATTGTCTTCTCGAGAACCATTAGGCCGATTTCAAGTATATTTGGCAGGAACAATCCTTAGGGAATAGAGATTCAAGTTTGTTCAAACGAATTCGATCAGCCAATTTGGCTGGTGGCCATCTTGGATTTTGGCCGATTTTAAGAAATATCTTTAAAAATCTCTGAACCCGCTTGTGGCATCGATTCAAAACTCATGAAATGAGATCATGGGGAAGAGCTGAACCAAGTTTGTTCAAGGGAATTTGATTGGCGAAATAGTTTGGTGGCCATCTTGGATGACCTAGTTTTCACAAAAAATGAACTGAATGGATCGGGCTAAATGATTATGATATGATTAGGGTCTAAGGGCCATTAAAAAGTAAAAAAATGGCCACTATGGGCCAATCAAAATGGAGTGTTTGGCGGGCATATTGGATATTTTTATATGATGGATTTTGAAGCTGAAATTGGTTTTATACATGTTTTTATGTATTCTGATTTCAAATTTGACATTTTCGAAACAGTCGGATAAACGGCTCGTTAGCCATCTTGGGTCCTTTTCCCGTAAAAAACTTGGATGCTAAAGCAATGGGAAATTTAAGATGTCTTCTCGAGAACTGGTGGGCCGATTTCATGTATATTTGACAGGAAGCATCCTTACCGCATATGGATACAGTTTATTTAAAGGAAGACGATCGCCAGTGGCCATCTTGGATTTTGGCTGACTTTTAGACACGTCTTTAAAAATATCCGAAAAACCGCTTGCAATGGGTGAACTTAGATTGGTAAATTTTTCTAATGGTCATCTGGTTTTGTTCATTTGTGCTAGTAGCCAATAATTCCAGGTGAGCAGATATAACCAGGACATAGGATTTAAGTGCATGACTTTCAATCCTATATCCTTTTATTCCAAAACAAATATGTAAATCATGTTCATTTGTTGTGTTATCTGTGCATGTGTTAACGGCTTCTTGTATGATAATAACTGACTGTTTGCTATGTGATGTCTTACTGTACAGCAACACTGTTTCCCGAGTGAATGCCCACATTGAGTTTTCACACTGTGTTATTAACCATTTCATCCTCAAATTTAATCAAGAACATTTAAATTTTCTCATAGAAAATGTCCATTTGCAGACCAAGAGAAGACTATTTTTGAAAATTCACCACTAGAATAACTGCCTCGATATCCGAACCAGTCATTCCAGTGGTAAATTTTCAAAAATAGTCTTGCTTTGGTCTGCAAATGGACACGTCTCAAGACCACTGCAGAAGCCATTTTTGGCGTATATGAGTGTTAAAGGGTTAAAAACCAACTTCATTTGCTTACAGATATTGAACTAGATTTTAAAGAGCAACTAAAAGACTTGGTGCCCATGTTACTAGCTCCAGAAAACCTCATTGTGAAAGAAATTAATGGTGCAAAGGTCACTTGTCGTGAACTGCTCGAGTACTTCAAGGTAATCATCTGTTCTCAAAACTGTATCTGACTGTCATTTCATTTATTACTGAGGAGAGATAAATATCCTGAGAAATGAAGTTAGTGTACCAGTAATGTAATGGGTTTCTTTTAGCTTAATGTATGTAGGTCGATAATCTCTTGGCATGGTGTGCAGTCCATACAGTACAAGTCCGAAATAAATTAATATGTTTCCCCAAAAAATAAAACGTACTGTTGAAAATTTTGAGCCTAATTGAATTGGAAGACATTGCTGCCTAGTTATTAGTTCACCTGGACTGAAAGGCCAAGTGAGCTTATGCCATGGCGACCATTTGTCGTCCATCCGTCATCCATCAACTTTTCCTTTAAACGACTTCTCAAAACCCACTCGGCCGATTTCAATTATTAGCTCACTTGTCCTCTTCGGGCCAAGTGAGTTTTTAAATGCCATGGCAGCCGTCCATCGTGCGTCCGTAAAATTACTTCTCCTTAATGGTTTGACATAGTTCAACCAAATTTGGCTATGCAGATTCTGTGGTGATATGCTCTAGCCCTTCTATTCAGAATTTTGATTGATCAGATTTTTGGGTGAAAATCAGATTTTATGAAGACTATACCAGAAACTGTCAAAACTCTACTTATCCTTAGTTAATTGATATATTTCAACCAAATTTTGCTAGAGTGACACTATCATGGTAGAGTCCAGAACATCTATTCAGAATTTTAATTCGTCAATTCTTTGGGTGAAATTCTTTGATTTTATGAAAAATTAGCTGTTTGACATATTTCAACCAAATTTGGTAACTTCTATCCAGAATTTTTATTGATCAATTCTTTGGGTGAAAATCTTAGATTTTATGAAATATTTACTGGAAATTGTCAAAATGTTTCTCCTGGTTAACTGTTTGACAGATTTCAATTAAATTTGGATAGAAGGACCCTATCATGATAGGCTCCAGAACTTTTATTCAAAATTTTCCATGGTCAATTTTTTGGGAGAAAGGTTAGACTTTATGAAAAATTTACTGGAAATTGTCAAAGTACATCTCCTTAAACACATAGTAGATTTTAACCAAATTTGACTGGGTTGATCCTACGGCGGTAGACTCTATAGCTTCTATTCAGAACCATTTAAAGTGATAAGTACTCTTTAAACAATGGCCCAATTTCAACAAATCTTGAGTGGAACGATCTTATCACAGTAGGCCTCAGTTTATCAAACGATAATTTTGAATCGTAAATGGTTTTAATGGTCATCTTGGACTTTCCGAAAATTATCCTTTAAAAGGTACCTCCTAAACCGGCATCTTTGATTATCCGAAACTTATCCTATGCAAGTGGCCAGTGGTCTCTTATATTTGGCAGTAAGCATCCTTAGCGCATAGCGATCCAAGTTTGTTCAAAGGAAGCCAATCGTCCAATTCGGATAGTGGCCAGCTTGGATTTTGGCCAACTTTTAGAAACGTCTTTAAAAATCTCCGAAACCGCTTAGGGAATCAATTACAAATTCATGAAATAATCATCTATTGAAAGCGCTGAACCAAGTTTATTCAAGGGAACTTGATTGGCGGAATAATTGTCGGCCATCTTGGATTACCTAGTTTTTGGGAAAATGACTTCCAGAACCTGTAAACAGATCAGGCCGAAATTTAGGAGATCTGATTAGAGACTAAGGGCCATTAAAGTTTGTTCAAGGGAAGTTAATACATTAAAAAAACATGGCCACCATGGACCAATCAAAAATGTAGCGGGTTTTGAGGCTATATTGGATTTTTTATTTTGATGGATTTTGAAGCCGAAATTTGGTTTTACATGTATATAGGTTTTTCTGTATGCTGATTTCAAATTTCCACTGTCGAAACTGTATAGTTTGGTGGCCATTTTGGATCTTTCCGACCAAAACAGGAAATTTAAAATGTCTTCTCGAGAACCACTAGGCCAATTTCAATTATGTGTGCCATAGAGATCCAGGTTTGTTCAAAGGAAGCCGATCGGCTAATTTTGGCTGGTGGCCATCTTGGATTTTGGTTGATTTTTAGAAATGCCATTAAAAATTTCAGAAACCACTTGGGAGACCGATTTACAAATCATGAAGCATCATCTGAGGCAGCAGCTGAACCAAGTTTGTTCAAAGGAACTTGATTGGCCAAATGTTTTGACGGTCATCTTGGATGACTTCATTTTCACAAATATTACTTCTCCAGTACCACTAAACAGATCAGGCTGAAATTTGGGAGATATGATTAGGTACTAAGGGCCATTAAAGTTTGTCCATGGAAAGTTGAACCTGGCTAATGCAATGCGTAGTTCCTGACTGTTTAGTTTCTGGTTAATTTTACAAAGTTATGGCATGCGTGCACTTCGTTCATAGTTGACTTGCAAAATAGTGATGCAATTTGAAAGGTCGCCTTACATGCCCGAAAATTGTGAAATTATTGGTGATGGTGTGTATTATTTAAGATACAAACGTACGTTAATCATTTATTTCGCTCAAGAATTTGTCAGAAAATCATTTAAGACGATGACACAAACCATATTCATGTGTGTCAATTGCCGATTAATAGAACTACACAACAAATTACATGTGCCTGGTTCCCAGTACACTAATCCATTTCCTAACCCCTTTTGTGCCAAGTTAACCCTTTAATGGTCAAGTCAGCCAACCCGACCTCTGAAGAGGTATTGAGCAATGACCATTTACAAGCCAACAAAAGTCTATTTTTGAAGATTTACCACTGGAATGACTGGTTCATTCCAGTGGTAAATTTAAAAAAAATAGTCTCTTTTCCAGCAAATGGACGCAGACTAAATGTAGATTTTCTTGACCAATAACGTATTCATGTCGCGCCGGCTAAAAGTTACCTCTGCAGGCGCCTTGAGGAATTGCCATTTGCTCGAAAACAGAAAGCTTTTTGTAGATTTCAGTAGTACATCTTAAAAAATGTTCTAAAATTTTCTGACAACGTTTAATTTATATTAATATCATTTTGAGCGCTTTGAGGTGCTGTTGACACAAGATGCACGAGACTGAATTACTGCAGAATTATTGTTAAAACATTGTATGAGCAGCTTAACGCTTTAAATGGATGGACACTCGAAGTCCATTCAAGGCAGAAATATAAATTGTGATAATTGTAGATAAAACTAGTCAATTTAACAAAAGGTATGGTTACACATTTTGAAAGCAATTTGATTGTACATTATGTACCCATAATTAGGTTGTGATTTGTCATATAAGCCTGCCAGGAAGCAGTGTCTTAACCAGATTCACAAATCTGGGGATACAAAAGCAAGATGGAGGCCTTAGAGTTAGTGGGTTTGGGGTGGGAAAGACTGAAATCGTGGGAGGCATTTGCCACCCATCCCCTGCCCTTTATTCCTTAGATCCATTGCTGATCACACGTGGCTACCCATTGTAGTTAGATAGGCTACATTAACCCTTTGGCCCTTGAATTTGTTCAAGAAATTTCAATTTTCTCATAGAAAATGTCCATTTGCAGACCAAGAGAAGACTATTTTTGAAAATTGATGACTGGAATAACTGGCTCCGTTATGCTGAAATGACAAAGAGGCGAAATGAAACCACGGCGAAATGACTCGCCGTAACCATGACAGTGGTAAATTTTCAAAAATAGTCTTCTTGATCTGCAAATGGGCATTTCTCAAGACCACTGCAGAAGGCGTTTTTGGCTAATATACGGGTTAAAGGATTAACATGTATGGGCTAAACTAATCAGTAGACCAACGTTCATTCTTATTAAATTAATATACAGGTGAAATCTGGTGAAACATAAAGCATGTTTGCATATAAACTGCAGATTTCATTGCATATATGGTTAATGCACATATCTACTACAACGACTTGTCTCTCTGGATCAGTATTGATCCGAGTGAGCTGGTACTGGTTATAAAACATCCATCAGTATGGAGCTGGTTGGCTGAAAAATTAACTAGAGCACTGCGACTGAATTATATTTACCTCCAACTTTTAAATCCATTATAGGCACCTTGGGTTGTACATTGGAAGTAAATATAATTCAGTCATTTCTTCAGTGGCATTGAAAGGGATACTGATTCCGGTAATCATAAATCATCCGGTTTGTTGTAGGTTGAGATTTTTTTAACAGTCATATCTTCATGCTTTTGGAAGCGTCCAAAGTTTGAAGAATTTATAAGCAAAGTCAAACTTCACAAATCATGTTATCAAGCCATACATGGGACCGATAAAAATGAGAATATGAAGCAAGTGCCCGATGCTTGCCTGGACCATTAGCATTTGAACAGTAGCAAGATAAAAATAGAAAATTGCAATTCACGACATACAATGTTTTGTAGGAAATTAATGATGGACACTGATCATGCAATCACATTGAACCTTCGTCCAGCTAATAAAAAAATCCAATATGGCCAGCAAATACTAAATTTTGATTGGACGATAACAGGCATGTTTTATCACGGATCAAGTAACAAATTTAACCGTGCTTAGGCCACACTCATCTTTTTCTTGGTACATGTGTGGGCTTGGCCCGGATGTAAAGTAGGAAGGAAAATTTCTTTAAGAACACCAAGGTCCAATTTAGTCGGGCTCCGATGCAACGCAGACAGACTTAGCACTGGTGCAAATTGACCCTTTGAATTATGAAATTCCAGTAACTAAATTTCAAAGTAACCGTACATGTAAACTGTTGTTGTTATTACACCACAAACATCCTTTACCGTTCAATCACTACTTGCTAAATCAAACCATCTGCATTTAGCACCAGAAAAAGATTTTTATGCTTGCTTTCATGCCCCTACTTGCCTATACCATCTCATTGGACCCTCAACCAGGCTTCTGGTAGAGTACACTCTCACCATACAGCCTGCATTAGACTGGCACCAGTCTGTACTCACTCCTCTGAGACCTAGGTCTGCCTGCAAAGAATTGCGAATCCAATCCCAGCTGGACTACATCCTCCAAGATTTATCAAAAGATAAATTGCCAAAATTCCTAAAGGTTAGATGCAGTTATATACCACCAGAGGATGATGACATATAGAAACAAGTTTAAACCATGCCCAAAAAGAAAATGTGATTTCTGCAAAGTAATGGATCAGAGCAAATGATTCAAAAGTAATAACGTGCGCCTCACATATAGGGTGAAGATAGCCGGCAACTGCGCTACACAGAATGTCATCTACCTCATAAACTGTAAAAGGTGTAAAAAACAGTATGTGGGAGAAACAAAACGCACCTTTAAGATAAGGATGCAAGAACACTTATGTTCGATTATAAATTTCCAAAAACATATTAAATATGACACACCAGTCTCAAGACACTTCACATCAGAAAACCACTCCATAAGTGAGGACAATTTTTTTAGATAGATTCTATGGTGGTAGGTTCCAGAACATCCATTCGAAATTGTGATTCATCAATTTTTTAGGTGAAAATATTAGATTATATGACAAATTTACAGGAAATTATCAAATTGCTTCTTGTCAACTTAACTCATTTAAAGCAAATATGGCCAAGAAGATCGTATGATCATAGGCTTTAGAACTTGCATTCAGAATTTTGATTCATCAAATTTTTGGGGTAAAAATCTTGCATTTTATTACAAATTTACCGGAAATTATCAAATTGCTTCTTCTCCTTTCTACTTTGGGCAATTTCAACCAAACTTGGCTAAAATGATCCTATGATCATAGGCGCCAGAATTTCCATCCTGAATTTTGATTGGTAGATTTTTCCTGTGAAAATTTGTTTTCTCATCTTGTTTAATGTAACGAATCATGAATATTTAAATGCAAATGCTTCAAATGTTAATGGTCCAGGTGAGCGTCACAGGCCCTTGGGCCTCTTGTTTTCTGATTTAGGTATTTTCAAAGTAGCAGGGCCTGTGAATCATGAAAAAAAATTGATGTAAACTTAGTTATCCATGAAATCTATATAAGTTTCGGCCTGATCTGTATACTAGTTCCTGAGATGTCATTTTCGAGATCACCACAGGAAAAATGGACCAAAGAATTCTGAATGGAAGTTCTGGAGCCAATCACCATAGAGTCAGTCCATCATGATCCACCCAACTTTCATTGAAATCCAACAGGTGGCTCTAGTGAATTATTTAAAACTGATCCCAGTCATTTCCTAGAGAATTTCTACAAATTATGAAAATCTAAGATCGCCACCAAAAAAAATCGATAAATCGAAATTCTAAATAATTCTTCTGGAGAGGATCACCATGGGGTACTTGTGGCCAAATTTATTTAAAACCATGCCATTGATTAAGGATGAAGTGTTCTAAAGAACTTCAGGATAATGTTTAAAAAATCAAATTGTTGCAATGCATCACATGATAAACTGCTTCCTTCTCTTTAGCATCAGATAAGCAGTAATTACATTATAAATCCACTCTGAATACCCAGTTCTATGTCATCTATAGATGCCCCACGCATGCATGCATGCACGCACGCACGCACACACACGCACACACACGCACGCACAGGTGGATCGCCATAATCCTCACATTCCTTAGAAAAATGTGGAGATAAACATTGAAGACAATGTTTATTAGCTCACCTAGCCCGATCGGCTAAGTGAGATTATGCCATGGCTGACGGCTGTCTTCCGTCCGTCGTCCGTCTGTAAAAGCGCATCTCATTTATGCTTTGACTGATTTCACCAACTTTGGCTGGAAGGATCCTATAATGGTCGGCTCCAAAACGCCTATTCAGAATTTTGATTGGTCTATTTTTCTGGTGGCCATCTTGAATTTTCTGAAAATTTTCTGGAATCATTTAAAACGCCACTACTCCAATGTAAATGGGCCGACTTCAAAGAAACTTGGGTGGACTAATTCTATGTTGGTAGGTTTCAACACTTCTAACGAGAATTCTGATTGGTCAATATTTCTGGTGCCCATCTTGGATTTTCTGGAAATCATTTAAAAGCCTACTCCTCGTTAACCACTTGGCCGATTTCAAGCAAACTCGGTTGGGAGGACCCTAAACTGGTCTGCTTCAGTATTTGTATACAGAATTTTGATTGTTCTATTTTTTCGGCAGCCATCTTGAATTTCCAGAAAAATGGTGGGAATCATTTGAAACGATATGCTTCATTAATTGCTTGGGCGATTTTAACCATACTTGGCTGGATACCAGGCTGGTAGGTTTCAGGACATGTATACAGAATTATTTTATTGGCTGGATGGAACCTGGATGGAATCTGATTGTGTGGTCAGCATTCATCATTAAATCATACTGGACCCAAAGTTGGGCACATGTTTCCTTATAATAACACGCCATCACACAATAACCTTGAGGTCAAAGGTCACAGTTACTGTGACCTTGGTAAAAACTTTTTTTTAACTAACATTTCCATTCAGCTCAACTTTTCTGTTTATATCTCATATTTGGTTAATCATACTGGACTCAAACCCGGACACATCCCTCCTTATAATGACATGGCATGACACAATGATGTTGGGGTCAGAGGTCAAAGGATACACATTTTTTGGGTGAAATTCCTAGATTTTATCAAAAATATACTGGAAATTGTCAAAACCCTACTCATTAACCACTGGGCGGATTTCAACTTGCTTTGGCTGGAAGGACCCTATGGAGCTAGGCTTTAGAAAATGTACTGTACAGAATTTTGCTTGGTCAAGATTTTTTGGTGAAAACCTTAGATTTTATGAAATATTTACAGGAAATTGTCAAAGCGCTACTGCTCATTAACCGCTTGGCGGATTTCAACTTCCTGTGGCTGGAAGGACCCTATGGGGCTAAACTTCAGAACTTGTATACAGAATTTTGATTGGTCATGTTTTTTGGGATGAAAACCTTATATATTTTGAAAGATTTACCGGAAATTGTCAAAATACTACTCATCATTAACTGCTTAACAGATTTCAACTTTGGCTGGAAGGATTCTTTGGGTCTAGGCTTCAGAACGTGTATACCAAATTTTGATTGCTCAAGTTTATTGGTGAAAACCTTAGATTTTATCAAAAATATACTGGAAACTGTCAAAACGCTACTCCTCATTAACCATTTTCAGGTTTCAACTTGCTTTAGCTGGAAGGACTCTAAGGGGGGGGGGGGGGGGGGGGGCTAGGCTTCAGAAAATGTAAACTGAATTTTGCTTGGCCAAGTTCTTTGGTGAAAACCTTAGATTTTATGAAAAATTTACAGGAAATTGTCAAAACGCTACTGCTCATTAACCGCCTGTCGGATTTCAACTTCCTGTGGCTGGAAGGACCCTATGGGGCTAACCTTCAGAACTTGTATACAGAATTTTGATTGGCATTTTTTTTGTGAGGGTGGTGGGAGTTGGGTTGGGGGGAAGTGTGAAAATCTTAGACTTTATGAGAAATTGCGTGTTGGTGGGGGTGAAAATCTAATATATTTTTTTTAATTGTGAAAAACGCTACTCATCATTAACAGCTTGACAAATTCCAACCCTCATTGGCTGGGCCTGTTCAGAAATTTAAAGGGTCGATTTGTTTTTATGAAAATTAAATTTTATGAAAAATTTATGGGAAATTGTCAAAATGCATCTCCTCCATAACCACTTGGTGAATTTTATCAAAATTTGGTTGTAAGGATTCTATAGTGGTAGGCTCTAGAACTACTATTGTGTTTGGTCGATTTTTTATACCCCACCAAAAAATCTGGTGGGGTATTATGTAATGGCGCCGTCCATCCGGGCGGGCAGGTGGCAGAGTGGTTTCCAGATGATAACTCTGTTACCGTTTGTCGGATCACATTGAAACTTCATAGGGTGGTTGGACTAGGTCTTGGGAAGAAACCGATCGAAATTGACGATGATCCGAAATCCAAGATGGCCCGAGCCACCGGTGGCCATCTTGAAAATTGGTTTCCAGATGATAACTCGTTTACCGTTTGTCGGATCACATTGAAACTTCATAGGGTGGTTGGACTATGATCCGAAATCCAAGATGGCCACCAGCGGCCATCTTGAACATTGTTTCCGGATGATAACTCGGTTACAGTTTATTGGATCACTTTGAAACTTCATGGAGTGGTTGGACTAGGTCTGGGGAAGAAACCTATCGAAATTGACAATGATCCAAGATCCAAGATGGCTGCCAGCCACCGGTGACCATCTTGAAAATTTGTTTCCGGATGATAACTCTGTTACCGTTTATCGTATAGCTTTGAAACTTCATAGAGTGGTTGGACTAGGTTTGGGGAAGAAACCTATCGAAATGGACAATGATCCGAAATCCAAGATGGCCACCAGCCACCGGTGGCCATCTTGAAAATTCGGTTCCAGGTGATATCTCCATTACTGTTTATCGGATCACTTTGAAACTTCATAGAGAGGTTGAACTAGGTCTGGGGAAGAAACATATCGAAATCGACAATGATTCGAAATCCAAGATGCCTGCCAGCCACCAGTGGCCATCTTGAAAATTGGTTTCCAAATGATAACTCTGTTATCGTTTATCGGATCACTATGAAACTTCATAGGGTGGTTCGACTACCTCTGGGGAAGGAACCTATCAAAATTAACAATGATCCAAAATCCAAGATGGCCGCCAACTGCTGGTGGCCATCTTGAAAATTGGTTTCCAGATGATAACTCCGTTACCGTTTATCGGATCGCTTTGAAACTTCATAGGGTTGTTGGACTAGCTCTGGGGAAGAAACCTATTGAAATTGACAATGATCGAAAATCCAAGATGGCCGCCAACCACTGGTGGACATCTTGAAAATTGGTTTCCAGATGATAACTCTGTTACCGTTTATCGGATCGCTTTGAAACTTCAGAGTGGTTGGATTAGGTCGGGGGAAGAAACGTATCGAAATCGATGATGATCCGAACTCCAAGATAGCCACCACCCATGGCCTGCCATTTTGAAAGTTGGTTTCTGGATATCTCCATTACCATTTATCGGATCACTTGATAGGATCGTTGGAATATGTCTGGTGAAGAAACATCGAAATTTACGATAATCCGAAATCCAATATGGCCGCCAGTCAGCGGCGTACATCTTGAAAATTGCTTTGTGAACGACACCTTGAACGTTTAACGGATTGCTTTGACACTTCATAAGGATGATTGGTCTGGGTCTGAGGAAGAAATAAATATTTTCTGATAGCGCTCATTCATTGGTTTGTCATCATGGCGGGGTATTATGTGCCGTTTGTGGAGCTTGGAAAACGCTACTCGTTAATTAGTGGCCCAATTTCAATGAAACTAAGGTGGAATGATCCTATCACAGTAGGCTTCAATATATCAAACAAGAATTTTGATTTGTCAATTTCCTTGGTGGCCATCTTTGATTTTTTTTAAATTATCCATCATGTCTACCGGTATTTGACAGCAAATTATTCAAATGCTAATGGTCCAGGTAAGTATTACAGTCTCTTGGGCCTCTTGTTGATAAGAATATTGATTTTATCTTTGAAGTCCAGCGTCATAGTTCATTGCAAAATCATAAAGTCGGCATTGCAACCACATTTCTGGTTTAAATATTTTGTAGGTCTAAAGATCCCCTTGGAATTATATGTTGTGTGCAAAAACTTGGCTGTCAGGTGGTTAAGAGTATCTGTAAAAATTAACCCTATTATAATCAATAATAAACTATTAATAATGTATTATTATTATTATTATTATTATTATTATCTCGCCTGGCCCGAAGTTTATGCCATGGTGACCATCCGTCATCCGTCCATCAACCTTTGCTTTAACACACTACTCATTAACCACTTGGCTGATTTCAACCAAATTTGCCTTGAAGTACCTTATGGTCATAGGCTCCAGAACTTCCATTCAGAATTGTGATTCATAAATCTTTTGGGTGAAGATCTTAGATTTTATGAAAAATGTACCGGAAATGTTCAAAATACCATAGCATCTTGACATATTTCAACCAAATTTGGTTAGATGGATTCTATGGTGGTAGGGTACAGAATCCATCCGGAATTTTGATTGAGCTATTTTTTGGGTGAAAATCTTAGATTTTATGACAAATTTACTGGAAATTGTCAAATTGCTTCTTCTGCTTGTCAACTTAACTGATTTCAAGAAAATGTGGCCAAAAGGATCCTATGATCATAGGCTTTAGAACTTGTATTCAGAATTTTGATTGGTAGATTTTTCATGTGAAAATTCTTTTTCGATCTTGTTTAATGTAATAAATCATGTATATTTAAATGCGAATGCTTAAAATGCTAATGGTCCAGGTGAGCGTCACAGGCCCTTGAGCCTCTTGTTATTATTATTATTATTATTATTATTATTATTATTGTTGGTATTAGCCAATTCGAGGAAAGACTTCTCTTAGGCAAACTATAGAACATGCAGTCTCAGTATTAGGCAGCTAGGCTTTTGTTATATCTCATGTTTAAATTAATTATACTGCACACAAAATTGGACATATTCTTCCTTATAATGAAATGGCATGACACAGTGACCTTTGCTCATGTTTACTGGGCTCGATATTTCATGGAATCTTTAGGTGCCGTTAGCGTGTTAATACTGTGTACGCTAAATCACGGAACACTAACTTTATTACCCATATTTGTAAACTATAAGCATGATTTATTCACTCAACTAAATATCAGTTTCTAGTAGGTTCCCGTCGACACAGTGCACAGAACCAAAAACCCGGTTCCAATAAATTCTGAAATATTGAGGCCTGCCTTTTGGCTCGAAAGGTCGCAGGGCATAATTTAGAATTTGATATTTGCATAGCATTATAAATTGTATAGTAGTCGACAAAAATGTATAGCAGTTAACTCTTTTACGGATAAATTCCCTGTATATCAATCTCAGAGCAAACAAACAGGAAAGCTGTTGAATATTTTGAAATTAATATGACTGGAAGCCATTGCTGCCTAAGGCAGCAATGGCTTCCATTCATATTAATTTCAAAATATTCAACAGAATATGCTATACATACATGACATAGTACAGAATTGACTTTTTCAGGGATTTGTTGTTGAAAGTGTTAATAATAGAACTTAAGAAAATCAATAATAAATTTCAATCCTGTAAAAAAATTTGCATAGGAGATATAGCTATGCATGTTGCAGAATGTATAGCGAATGGCTAAATATGTGTAGCAAATTGAGATGCGATAGAAGATAAGTTATGCCCTGGTGTGATTATGTCTGCTTTATAGCCTTTATGTGAGTAGAATTGTACTGGAATGGCAGCTTCATAATTCATTGCAATGTCGCAAAGTCGACCTTCATGGTTGCATTACAACCACATTTCTGTTTCATGTTTCTGGTTAAAATCATTGCGGGTGAGCGATATATGCGTCTTGGACCTTATGTTTGTGTTTGTCTAACTTCAATTGTAAAAGATATTTCTGCTGCATAAAATATTTCAAAACTTACCTTATACTCTTTAACGCTATTGGTCATGAAAATTGACATTTTTCTCAGGGAATACATATATATGTCCATTTGCAGGCCAAGAGAAGACTATTTATGAAGATGTATTAATGGAATAACTGGCTCGAGCATCAAGTCAGGCATTACAGTGATATATTTTCAAAAAAGGTCTTATCTTGGCCTTCAAATGGACATTTCTAAACTCTGCAGCTTTGCTAAACATTGCAGCTTTGTTAAACTCTGCAGCTTTGTTAAACTCTGCAGCTTTGTTAAACTCTGCAGCTTTGTTAAACTCTGCAGCTTTGTTAAACATTGCAGCTTTGTTAAACTCTGCAGCTTTGTTAAACTCTGCAGCTTTGTTAAACTCTGCAGCTTTGTTAAACATTGCAGCTTTGTTAAACATTGCAGCTTTGTTAAACATTGCAGCTTTGTTAAACTCTGCAGCTTTGTTAAACTCTGCAGCTTTGTTAAACTCTGCAGCTTTGTTAAACATTGCAGCTTTGTTAAACATTGCAGCTTTGTTAAACTCTGCAGCTTTGTTAAACTCTGCAGCTTTGTTAAACTCTGCAGCTTTGTTAAACATTGCAGCTTTGTTAAACATTGCAGCTTTGTTAAACTCTGCAGCTTTGTTAAACTCTGCAGCTTTGTTAAACTCTGCAGCTTTGTTAAACATTGCAGCTTTGTTAAACTCTGCAGCTTTGTTAAACATTGCAGCTTTGTTAAACATTGCAGCTTTGTTAAACTCTGCAGCTTTGTTAAACTCTGCAGCTTTGTTAAACTCTGCAGCTTTGTTAAACATTGCAGCTTTGTTAAACTCTGCAGCTTTGTTAAACTCTGCAGCTTTGTTAAACATTGCAGCTTTGTTAAACTCTGCAGCTTTGTTAAACTCTGCAGCTTTGTTAAACATTGCAGCTTTGTTAAACTCTGCAGCTTTGTTAAACATTGCAGCTTTGTTAAACTCTGCAGCTTTGTTAAACTCTGCAGCTTTGTTAAACATTGCAGCTTTGTTAAACTCTGCAGCTTTGTTAAACATTGCAGCTTTGTTAAACATTGCAGCTTTGTTAAACTCTGCAGCTTTGTTAAACTCTGCAGCTTTGTTAAACTCTGCAGCTTTGTTAAACATTGCAGCTTTGTTAAACTCTGCAGCTTTGTTAAACATTGCAGCTTTGTTAAACTCTGCAGCTTTGTTAAACTCTGCAGCTTTGTTAAACATTGCAGCTTTGTTAAACTCTGCAGCTTTGTTAAACTCTGCAGCTTTGTTAAACATTGCAGCTTTGTTAAACTCTGCAGCTTTGTTAAACATTGCAGCTTTGTTAAACTCTGCAGCTTTGTTAAACTCTGCAGCTTTGTTAAACATTGCAGCTTTGTTAAACTCTGCAGCTTTGTTAAACATTGCAGCTTTGTTAAACTCTGCAGCTTTGTTAAACTCTGGAGCTTTGTTAAACATTGCAGCTTTGTTAAACTCTGCAGCTTTGTTAAACATTGCAGCTTTGCTAAACATTGCAGCTTTGTTAAACTCTGCAGCTTTGTTAAACTCTGCAGCTTTGCTAAACATTGCAGCTTTGTTAAACTCTGCAGCTTTGTTAAACTCTGCAGCTTTGTTAAACATTGCAGCTTTGTTAAACTCTGCAGCTTTGTTAAACTCTGCAGCTTTGCTAAACATTGCAGCTTTGTTAAACTCTGCAGCTTTGTTAAACATTGCAGCTTTGTTAAACTCTGCAGCTTTGTTAAACATTGCAGCTTTGTTAAACTGTGCAGCTTTGTTAAACATTGCAGCTTTGTTAAACTCTGCAGCTTTGCTAAACATTGCAGCTTTGTTAAACTCTGCAGCTTTGTTAAACATTGCAGCTTTGTTAAACTCTGCAGCTTTGTTAAACTCTGCAGCTTTGTTAAACATTGCAGCTTTGTTAAACATTGCAGCTTTGTTAAACTCTGCAGCTTTGTTAAACATTGCAGCTTTGTTAAACATTGCAGCTTTGTTAAACTCTGCAGCTTTGTTAAACATTGCAGCTTTGTTAAACATTGCAGCTTTGTTAAACATTGCAGCTTTGTTAAACTCTGCAGCTTTGTTAAACTCTGCAGCTTTGTTAAACTCTGCAGCTTTGTTAAACATTGCAGCTTTGTTAAACTCTGCAGCTTTGTTAAACATTGCAGCTTTGTTAAACTCTGCAGCTTTGTTAAACTCTGCAGCTTAGTTAAACATTGCAGCTTTGTTAAACTCTGCAGCTTTGTTAAACTCTGCAGCTTTGTTAAACATTGCAGCTTTGTTAAACTCTGCAGCTTTGTTAAACATTGCAGCTTTGTTAAACTCTGCAGCTTTGTTAAACTCTGCAGCTTTGTTAAACATTGCAGCTTTGTTAAACTCTGCAGCTTTGTTAAACTCTGCAGCTTTGTTAAACATTGCAGCTTTGTTAAACTCTGCAGCTTTGTTAAACATTGCAGCTTTGTTAAACTCTGCAGCTTTGTTAAACTCTGCAGCTTTGTTAAACATTGCAGCTTTGTTAAACTCTGCAGCTTTGTTAAACATTGCAGCTTTGCTAAACATTGCAGCTTTGTTAAACTCTGCAGCTTTGTTAAACTCTGCAGCTTTGCTAAACATTGCAGCTTTGTTAAACTCTGCAGCTTTGTTAAACTCTGCAGCTTTGTTAAACATTGCAGCTTTGTTAAACTCTGCAGCTTTGTTAAACTCTGCAGCTTTGCTAAACATTGCAGCTTTGTTAAACTCTGCAGCTTTGTTAAACATTGCAGCTTTGTTAAACTCTGCAGCTTTGTTAAACATTGCAGCTTTGTTAAACTCTGCAGCTTTGTTAAACATTGCAGCTTTGTTAAACTCTGCAGCTTTGCTAAACATTGCAGCTTTGTTAAACTCTGCAGCTTTGTTAAACATTGCAGCTTTGTTAAACTCTGCAGCTTTGTTAAACTCTGCAGCTTTGTTAAACATTGCAGCTTTGTTAAACATTGCAGCTTTGTTAAACTCTGCAGCTTTGTTAAACATTGCAGCTTTGTTAAACATTGCAGCTTTGTTAAACTCTGCAGCTTTGTTAAACTCTGCAGCTTTGTTAAACATTGCAGCTTTGTTAAACTCTGCAGCTTTGCTAAACATTGCAGCTTTGTTAAACTCTGCAGCTTTGTTAAACATTGCAGCTTTGTTAAACTCTGCAGCTTTGTTAAACTCTGCAGCTTTGTTAAACATTGCAGCTTTGTTAAACTCTGCAGCTTTGTTAAACTCTGCAGCTTTGTTAAACATTGCAGCTTTGTTAAACTCTGCAGCTTTGTTAAACATTGCAGCTTTGTTAAACTCTGCAGCTTTGTTAAACTCTGCAGCTTTGCTAAACATTGCAGCTTTGTTAAACTCTGCAGCTTTGTTAAACATTGCAGCTTTGTTAAACATTGCAGCTTTGTTAAACTCTGCAGCTTTGTTAAACATTGCAGCTTTGTTAAACTCTGCAGCTTTGTTAAACATTGCAGCTTTGTTAAACTCTGCAGCTTTGTTAAACATTGCAGCTTTGTTAAACTCTGCAGCTTTGTTAAACTCTGCAGCTTTGTTAAACTCTGCAGCTTTGTTAAACATTGCAGCTTTGTTAAACTCTGCAGCTTTGTTAAACATTGCAGCTTTGTTAAACATTGCAGCTTTGTTAAACATTGCAGCTTTGTTAAACTCTGCAGCTTTGTTAAACATTGCAGCTTTGTTAAACTCTGCAGCTTTGTTAAACTCTGCAGCTTTGTTAAACATTGCAGCTTTGTTAAACTCTGCAGCTTTGTTAAACATTGCAGCTTTGTTAAACTCTGCAGCTTTGTTAAACATTGCAGCTTTCGTCATTAATATGCCTTTTTTGCTATATGTGGTTAATTTGTACCCAGACTGCTTTGTTGTTATAGCTAGGTAATTTGTACCCAGGCTGATTAATCAAGCAATCATGATTATTCTTAAATAATCTATCGTGATCACTCAAAGCAATGATTGCACACACCTAATACCGGGCTGTCTATGATGAGCGGGTTAACACATTCTTGAAACTGTGTAACGGAACTATATTTATAGAGATTTATTTCAATTCTTACATGTTTTCATACTTTTATAGTGTTTGTCTAAGTATTAAATGTCAGTGACATTAGAGAAGTGATTTGCTCTCTCACTCTTTACATTGTTTGTTTTGTATGCTTGAACACTTGTCCGATATATTCTTGTTGAAATCCATATTTCATACTAACTAATTAACCACTGGGACTCTCAAAGTTGTTTTAAAATTTTTTTATTTCTCAGGGAAAATGCCCATTTGCAGACTAAGAGAAGATTATTTTTGAGAATTTACCACTGGAATGACTGGCTCGATTGTCGAGCCAGTCATTCCAGTGGTAAATTTTCAGAAACACTTCTTAGTCTGCAAATGGGCATTTTCCATGACCACAAGAAAAACTGTTTTTAGCCGCCTTCAGTGTTAAATGGTTAATATGTTATGGTTAACATTATGTTAATCACGTTGATAACAGTTTGAAAACGATTACTTTATTGCTGTCTTAAGTAACAATTACTTTCAGTCAAATCCTTTGTCAAAATAGTTACGGGTAACATATTTTATGTGTCGGGTGATTGAGGCCAGGGAGTAAAATGTATTAAGTACATAGTTAGTCTCTAAAGTACACATTTGTTTAGCACACTTCATTCTGAATTCAGAGAAACCAGTGAATAAGTTTAACTAAATATGAGACTTTAATATTTTGCGAAGAGAATAATTTGATTGACAGTTTATATTGCCTTAGCAATCTTCAGTCAAATTGTTTTCAAAATAATCAGTATGATTTAGCGTGTAAGCACCATGTGCAAGTATAGGGATTGAAACATGGTGACAAGCTATTTGTGTGTATCTACCTATACCTAGTATATATTAACTCTTTAACACTCAAGCCGGCCAAAAATTACTTATGCACTGGTCTTCGTAAATGTCCATTTGCAGGTCAAGAAAAGACTATTTAAAAAAATTTAAAAATGGTCTGCAACTCAGCATTTTCTATGAGTAGATTGAACTTTTCTTGAACAAATATGAGTGTTAAAAGCTTAATTTACCCTTACTGCCCACACTGATGATGTGATGGGCCTATATAAGTCAATGTACATGTTCTTGTAGACATAAATGTATAATCGGAAATGGTTGCTATAGAATAATGGCTGTATCGTAATGATAAGTACTTCTGTGGCTTGAAGTAAGAATTAGATGGAATTTAGCAACATTTATTCATGGTAAATTGAAATGTTCTAATATATGGTATGTGTAGTGTGGTGTAGTGTACTGTAGTGTAGAGTAGTGTAGTATAGTGTAGTTTTGTCATTATCTATGTATAAATAATTATATGGTGGAATATGTAACAACCTGAGGTTATAGTAGATGTCTTTTGTCGAATTTGGCTGCTTTAATATTCATCAGATTGCTCTAACACTGATTCATGAATCCATTTCTTCAGTCGATCACATGACATCATAATCAACTAAGTGACGTGTAGCATGATGTCATAGTCATTACATCATGAATGACTCGATTTAGTCCATCTTAAATGCTTAATAGTCCAACATGTTGTGTGAATTGTATGTCTTTACTGTTTAATAAACATGCTGTTGAATATTTTGAAACTAATTTGACTGGAATATGGCAGCAACAGCACCCAGTCAAATTAGTTTCAAAATATTCAACAGCTTACCTGTATAGTTTTCTGGAAATAGATAGTCAGGGAGTTCAGAGATCGATTGATCCCAACTTGTGCGAAGTGTGGGTGGAGCTTAACTGTGGATGGGCGAGGCATAGCTAAAATGGTCGAAATCATGATCATAGTGACCTAATTGTTAGCTCACTTGGCCCGAAGACTACTCATTAACCATTCGACTGATTACAGCCAAACTTGTCTGGATGGACCCCAGCCTGGTAAGGTTTACCACAACCAATACAGAAATTTGAATGGTCAATCTTTCGCCGGCTAGCTTGGACTAACAAAAATTTCCTGAAAACAATTAAAAGCCTACTCATTTTCATTAACTGTTGGACCGATTTCAAACAAACTTGACTGGATGGCGCCTAGTGTTGTAGGTTTCAGAAAATGTATGCAGAAATTTGTGTGTTCAATTTTTCAAGTGACATTGTTAGATCTCCAAAAATGTCCAGCAAATCAGTTATCACTTCCCACTTAGCTGGACAAACCATAGCATGGTAGACATCAGAATACATGAATTTGATTGGTAAATTTTCTCAGTGGCCATCTTGGATTTTCTGAGAGTGCCCAGAAAATCGCCTAAAATACAAACCCTCATTAACAGATTTCAACCAAACTTCATAGATTCGCATTGAAATTGTTTAGAAGTACTCTTGATAATCTGTTTGGCCGTTTTCAACCAAGCTTGACTGGAAGGATCCTATGTTAGTAGGTTTCAGATTGACCCTATACATGCAGAAATTAGAGTTGGTGAATCCTTCTGGTAGCCGTCTTGGATTTGCAAAAATCTCCAGGAAATCGTTTAAAAACTAGTCATTAACTGCTAAGCTAATTTTAATCAGACTTGGCTAGGAAGGACGCTATTTTGGTAAGCTTCAGAACTTCTATGTACGAATGTGATTGCTGACTTTTTGGTGACCATCTTAGAATTTTAAATAAGTCCAGGAATTTCTTTAAAGGCGTCCTTATTAACCACTTGGCCGAAAATTAGCTTAAAGTACCATAGAATAGTAGGTTTATATTTCAGGTGAACACCACAAGCCTTGTGTTGAAGGGTTTCTGACTCAACTTCTACTGAAGGATCTTCAAACTCGACTTACACATTACCTTAAGTTGGTGGCCAGAAAAAACACTTGATTTGTGTCTTAAAGCATCAATGTTCCTTATTCTGCTTCCTCAATAATAGGGGTTTCTGAATGATAGCTCATGCATGCTCTAAGTGAACGGATCTTCACCTCGTTTGGTCTGCCGCCTGACCTTGAAGGGCCTTGAGGTCAAAGGTGAAGGTTGTCACTTAAAAAGTGATCCATAGATTAGCAGGCAATTGCTTTATATTATAATTGTTATAATTATTAACAATTTAAATGCTTTGATGGTCAAGCCGATCAAAAATGGCTTCTGCTGTGGCCTTGAAGAAGGTCCATTTACAGGACAAAAGAAGACGATTTTTGAAAATTTACCTCTGGGATGACTGGCTCGATAATCAAGCCAGTCATTCCAGTGATGAATTTTCAGAAATTGTCTTCTCTTGGCCTGTAAATTGACATTGCATAAGCAAATATCACAATTTTCTTTATCAATCTTTACCATTCAAGCGGTGACTTATACGTTATCATATATTTTGTAGGCATACATTAAAATCTACCAAGGAGAAGAACTTCCTGAACCTAAATCTATGTTGCAGGTTTGTACAACATAATAAGTAATAGTTGTGAATAGTGCGCTAAAATTGCAAATTATCTATATATACCATTACCTTTCATCGATAGCAAGCGTTCATTTTGGAGCCAAAGTTGCTGTTCCTGTTAACAGGTTTCACCTAATAGTTATCATTAATGCAATACATATATGATAATCTATTTAATTTTTTTATTGTGTTCTCGATTTTTGCCCTGTAACTGTGACCTATGTAGCTTTGTAAAAAGATTTGAGAGACAAACTTATACTAACTGTCAGAAATGTTAATAGCTTTGTAAGGTTTGCTGTATCATATGTTTTATGCAGGCTACAGCAGAGGCGAATAACTTAGCTGCGGTATCAAATGCCAAAAATTCCTACTGCAGGAATATGGAGGAGGTATGCTAGTTACCATATTTTCATGTATATAAGGTACGCTTTTATACTCGATTTACTCATGCCAAGAAGAGATGTGCAATGTGCATACTATAGACCATTATACATGTAAACCTCGGGCATATGTTTGGATCAGAATTATATATCGGAATGTCATTCAGCCAAAAGTGCATTATCTGTAGATTATAGTAACCAACATTTGTCAAATTACTAAATGCTCCTCCACAACTGTGTGTTATAAGACTATATTAAACGTTCAGAAATTATAATTTACATATTATACTGTTACTGTATAAATACTAACAGTTTACTATTTCTAAATACATCAACAATAAAATTTTGCTTGTGGGGTTAGTACCGCTCTAGGGGGATTTTTGTCGAATCCTACACAAAGTTTTTCGATGGACATTTAATTCACTAAGGGCATATCCGATTTTAATAATACTGTGTAGTTTTAAACTTTACCATGATTAGATTCAGTCTGCATCATTGAAATTACATGCATCCAAGATCATTCAGGATACTTTCATATAAAAAGGACTTCCGGAAAGAATCATTCCTCCCACGGACAATCAGAGACTGGAACGCCATATCACCAGCGATGGTAGCACTCGAGAGCCTTGATAACTCCTCCCTATTGCCTGGAACTTCATAGGCTGTTTTTATCTTGTATGTTTAAAGAAATATAAAAAAATCTTTTTTAACAATTTCCACGCGCTCCAACCAATGGCATAAGCATCAAAGTGTTGATGGTGGCCAGTAAGTGGTAGAAGAAGTAGAAGTACTTCGGACATTTTTAGCTACATTTGTGGCTTTGGCTTTATTCTTTGGCTGATTTGTAAGTTACCAAGAATGTGTATAATGTTTGTTTGCATTCCACATCATAAAAAGAATTAATTTTTTTCATATTTTTTCTAGGGCTGGGCTAGGTTTATTTTGGTTTGATTTATCTCCTACTTAAGCCAAGAATTAGGTAGAATATTAAGGTATTTAATCAAGTGCTTATCTAACTCTAATGAAGCGTTACAAGTTTGATCTACTCATACTCACATCCATTCAATGTCATAATAAAACTAATTTTGAATGTTCATTGTCCAAAACCTTTCTAAAACTTATCCAAGCGGGCTCAAACCTGTCCAAAATTTGTCCAAAGCCATCCAGAAGTGTTCAAAATTAATGTGAATATATTTTTATTACGGATATATACCTATCTAATATGCTTATAGAATGACATGTAAAAGACAAATATGCCAGTCAAATTATTTACACAATTTTCAACAGAGTTTGCGTACAGCTGCACTGAAATGGAAATACTAGGTTTCAGAAGTGAGGACAAACAATCACTTTTCTGTCAGGTTATATAATTCCACTCCTCAATTGTTCTTTATTTGTCTCATACTCTATCACAGACTACTCTGACCAGATATCACAGATTCTTTATGCAATTCAGTTCAATATTTTAAGAATAATTTATCTTAAAGGTGTTGCTTAAGGAATCAACAATTTCTAGTGAAATTGTCAGCAACAATTTCTAATGAAATTGTCAGCAACAATTTCTAGTGAAATTATTTTCAAAATTCGTAACATTTCATGTACAGCTACACTGAAATAAAAATACAGGGATTTACAGATGAAAAAGTTAAACACAGATTATTGACATTCATTCCATGTGTATGCGTAATCCTTTCATGGTCAAATTTGATCAAGAAAATTAAAAATTTCTCTTAGAAAGCCTATTTGCAGGCCAAGATGACTATTTTTTTTAATCTACCACTGGAATGACTGGCTCGATTATCGAGTCAGTCATTCCAGTGGTAAATTTTCCAGAAATGGTCTTCTCTTGGCCGGCAAATGGACATTTCCCAGGACCATGTCAGAGGCCAGTTATGGCTGGCATGACCATTATAGGGTTAAGTTTACAAGCAGCTAATTAGACCTGGGTACCTCAGTACCTGTAAATATGATAACCCCCGCATTGTATAAATAGATAGCATTGTATGTACACTTAGTGCGTGATTGATTAAAGCAGGTTCTATGCAAAGAGGACATTGTAATAACTTACACAAAGCTATTTAGATACAGGTAGTTGATACTTCCTGTAATCTATGTTGACTTTGGGAAAGAATTTGACCAAAAATCATTGCGCCAACATTGTACATACATATTTATGAAGTGAAGAAATAATAAATATCCTGGATATCTATATCCTGATTATTAGCTCACCTGGCCTGAAGGGCCAAGTGAGCTTATGCCGTGGCGACCGTCCGTCATGTGTCCGTCCGTCATCCATCCATCCGTCTGTCAACCTTTCCTTTAAATGACTTCTTCTCAAGAACCACTGGCCCGATTTCAATTATATTTGGCAGGAAGCATCCTTAGGGCATAGGGATCCAAGTTTGTTCAAATGGAGCCGATCGGCCAATTTGGCCGGTGGCTATCTTGGATTTTGGGTGATTTTAGGAAACGTCTTTAAATATCTTCTCCGAAACCGCTTGAGGAATCGATTCAAAACTCATGAAACATCATCTGGGGAAAGAGGTAAGCCAAGTTTGTTCAAGAAGACTTGATTGACCAAATGGTTTGGTGGCCATCTTGGATGACCTAGTTTTCCCAAAAACGACTTCTCCAGAACCGCTGAAGGGATAAGGCCGAAATTTGAGAGATATGATCAGGGAATAAGGGCCATTAAAGTTTGTTCAAGGGAAGTTGATCCATCAAAAAACATGGCCGCCGTGGGCCAATCAAAATGTAGCTTGTTTGGTGGCCATATTGGATTTTTTTATTTGATGGATTTTGAGACCGAAATTGGTTCTCTGTATGGTTTTGGGTATTCTGAGCTCAAATTTGCCATTTTCGAAACTTGGATAAACGGTTTGGTGGCCATCTTGGATTATTTTCCCGCCAAAGGCGCCCATACTAAAGCAATGGGAAAGTGAAAATGTCTTCTTCTGGAGAACTACTGGGCCGATTTCAATTATATTTAGCAGGAAGCATTCTTAGGGCATAGGGATCCAACCTTGTTCAAATGAAGCCGATCGGCTAATGTGGCCTGTGGCCATCTTGGATTTCGTCCAATTTTAGGAAATGTCTTTAAAAATCGTCTTCTCCGAAATCGCTTGGGGAATCGATTCAAAACTTATGAAACCTCGTCTAAGGAAAGCCATAAGCCAAGTTTGCTCAAGACGACTTGATTGACAGAATGGTTCGGTGGCCATCTTGGATGACCTAGTTTTCCCAAAAACGACTTCCAGAGCCGCTGAAGGGATCAGGCCGAAATTTGGGAGATATGATCAGGGACTAAGGGCCATTAAAGTTGGGTCAAGGGAAGTTGCTCCGTCAAAGACCTGGGTGCCGTGCGCCAATCAAAAGGTAGCCTGTTTGGCGGCCATATTGGATTTTTTTATTTGATGGATTTTGGGTCCAAAATTGGTTCTATACATGTTTTTTTGGTATTCTGAGCTCAAATTTGCTATTTTTGAAATTGTCGGATAAACATTTTTAGCTATGCCCCGCCCATCACTAGCTAAGCTCCACCCACACCTTGCTGTGTTGGGATTGATCGATGCCCTAGCTATCGATATCCTAAAAACTATGCAGGGAAGCTGTTGAATATTTTGTAACTAATTTGATATTCTGAGCTCAAATTTGAAATTTTTGAAATTGTCGGATAAACAGTTTGATGGCCATCCTAGATAATTTTCTCGTCAAAAGCTCCCATGATAAAGCAATGGGAAATTTAAAATGTCTTCTCGAGAACTACTAGTTTAGAAAATAATATGTGGTTGATGAAAGATGCCCTCAAATCTGTTCAAGAAAATTGAATTTTTCTCATTAATAGAAAATGTCCATTTGCAGACCAAGAGAAGACTGTTTTTGAAAATTGACCACTTGGTTATCGAGCCAGTCATTCCAGTGATCAATTTTCAAAGAGTCTTCTCTTGTTCTGCAAATTGATATTTCTCAAGACCAGAAGCAACTTTCAACTGATATAAGTGTTAAATGGTTAACGTTTTGATTACTGATATGACTGAAACTTCATTTCAGCATAAACAGTGTTCATTTTGAAAACACTGTTGCTTTAGATTGTTAAAAATAACATGTTTCAGCGTAACCTTTCAATTTTTAGCTATGCCCCGCCCATCACTAGCTCAGCTCCACCCACACCTTGCTGTGTTGGGATTGCTCGATGCCCTAGCTATCGATTTCCTAAAAACTATACAGGGAAGCTGTTGAATAGTTTGTAACTAATTTGACTGGGTGCTGTTGCTGCCTATGGCAGCAACAGCGCCCAGCCAAATTAGTTTCAAAATATTCAACAGAATATTTATTAAATAGTAAAAGCAAACAATTTGTACAACAACGCGTAGACCGTCTTCAAATATGCATTCGTGACGTACTTATCGACGTCATTCATTATGATATCATTGTACACATCACGCAGTTCATTATGACGTCATATGATGGGTGGGTACTCTGGGAAGGTGAATTGTTTTCCAATGTGTATATAGATCAGTCATTCTTCTACTGACTGTAGATGTGTTGATCAACTTATTGGCATCTCTAATAAGGGCAAAAATACATGTATCCAAAATAAAAGGCTATAAACAAGGCAATGCACACATATGTGTAAATATATTATATACAATTGGCTAAGACAGAAATTAGAAGTAAAATTTTAAAAATATGTTTTAACAAGACTAGGTTTTGGATGGTTTTGGACATTTTAAAGTGTCCAAAAACGATTTTGGGTGGATGGTTTAAACCCTGAGCAAGTATAATGTGGACTATTTGCCTACCTTTAAGACATTCTCAGGATTTAGTGTTAGAAGATCAAGGTCATGATGACAATAGGCCCTAACTAAGGTCATGGTGACATTAGGACTTAACTACCAATAGTGTGTGTCATGTTTCTGGATTCTAACTTAAGTTCTATTGAAATCATTTTCAGCTAACTGATGTGATGTTGCCATCTGGGCTCTGAAAAGCTAATTATTTTTGGTGTTTAAAGGTTAACATCATGGTTACCCAATTCATAAAATTGTGTTGTTTCCAGGTGATAACTCAAGCTCTACTCCGATGATTTTCAGCAATCTTGGATAGGCGGTTGCACATGTCGGCTGCAAGACCCAGATTTATTTTTGGTCAAAATGTCAAGATCAGGATGACCTAATTAGGGAACTCATTGCATTTCTGGATGATAACCCAGGGGATTTCCACCAAATTTAGGGGGAATGTTTGCTGTGGGTGTCTAGTGAATCCTATTGTTTTGTACATCAAAAGAAAAATAACATTGTGACCTAATTCAGCCACTTTTGTTGAGCCCTATGGAAAGCATAGGATGGCTCAGCGATCCAAATGACGTGAGGCATGCATATAAATGTTAGTTTTTCAGTGTACATTTAATTAATCAAGGGCTTTTCCGATGTCAATGTAGATTTGTTCTATTCCATCATTGCATCCAGTTTACATCAGAATCTTCGAATTCTTTCCTTATATTTATGACTTAGCTTATTTTGCAAAAAGAATTCTTGAATGTTAAAGTTTTACAATGGACATTTAAATCATCAAGGACTTATCCGATGTTAAAGATTTTCAATGTTCTTGTAATATATCAAGGGCTTATCCGATCCCAACAAAACTACAGATTTGTTCTATATCATCATTGCATTCAGCTAGTTTTCATAGTTTTACATGATCTGGACTTGGTTTGCCAATAAACATTTGATTCATCAAGTGGTATACTATTTTAAGAAATCCTTATTTCGTGACACTGGCACACATGTGTGATATGCAGAAAAACTAAAGGGCTTGACACGTGGGACACAGGCCGCCTAGTTATTTATTGGTTTATGGATTTTCCCCATCAAGAGCCAGGGTCAGTCGGTAGAAAAAATTAGAAAATAAAATTATTTTTTTTCTGTGTGGAAAAGCTTACGGTTGGAGGGGAAATAAAAAAAAAATGTGTCAATCATGAACATATGGTAATACCATATATTCTTCAACTTCACTTCCATTGTCAGTATGATATGAAAATTACAGATTGTCTTGACATATTGCGTACACCACAGGCTAACTAAGAAACTTAACGATATAGACATTGAGACAAACTTCTTACATGGAAAATCAAGCAACATTTATAAAAAAAACATTAATAGATGCATACTCCACTGATCAGCTGCAGCTAACCAGACTCGGCAAGTTACTAGTCAAATCCCCTATTTTCGGACTATCTATGATGTGTGTGTCTGGCAAATAGTAAATTATAGTTAGCTAGAGTTTGAAGGTCAAATGTCCCCACGGTTATTTTCATTGTCATAACCAATTCACATTGGTTAATTTTGCATAGTCTATGTGCATTAATGCATGTACTCGGAAAATTAATAGAATTGGAGATCTCATTTATATGTGGCAGGATAAAGGTCGACGCACTGGGACGAAAGAAATATGCCAGCTGGATATATTTTACAAAGTACCGAAAGTTACGGATTCTGCGGGAATATAATGTTGAGCAAATATTGGAATTTTATTTTTATTTCAATTTATTCATTTTTAAATTTTGCGGATCCATGGGAAAAAAAATGTGAGCTTAAGTAGATTGTATTGCCATGGATTGGGAGTGTAGCCTAGATTTCAGCAATACGTGATTTTTGTTGCTGTTGAAATTATAATTGATTAATGATCGGATGCCATCGATGCTGTAGGCCAAGGCACCCTTATCGCAATACCCAAGGCCAAGTAGCCACCTGGCCCCCAGCCAATCTGCAACCCATTTTGCTCCTCATCAGCATACGGAAAATCCTATGCAATGTTACTCTATGCCACATCCGAGACAAGATCGATGAGTTAGCGGATCATGTCAAACGTGGACGCAGCTGTGCAGACATTGTCTGGGCTCAACTCTGCTTGTGTCGGTAGTCATGTCCAAACACTGGGATTTCCACAAAATGTGCATTGACATGTCTCAAGCCTTCGACACAATTAAATGCTCAGCGATCCTAGATGTACTACGCCAGGCCAGTTGCAATGAAGATGAGCTACGACTAGTGAGACTACTGCTTGGAGACACCAAGCTGAGAGTACGAGTCAAGTCAATGAAGTCTGTAGAGTTTGAGACATCAATCCATACCTCACAAGGAGATGGTCAATCTCCTGTGTTTTTCACCTGTTACCTTGCTGCTGCATTGAAATCCATGCAGGAAATCTTTGCAAGACCAAACCCCCCGGTGTCAATACTGGGGATGCCGCTAGAGATGGAATATGCCGACAATGTGGACTTTATAGATGAGGAAAAGAAACTCCTTGACAAACTTCTCCCAATACCTGCAAGCAAATTAGAAATTGAGAATCTCTTTATGAATGAATCCAAAACAGAGTTCACCAACATATGCCTATCTACAAAGCATGTAACTAAAGAAAATGACGATCCACTTCATGGCGGCGAACCATGGGGGAAAAGTAGAATCCTGGGCTCACTGCTTTGCAGTACTGCTGACATTGCTGCACGCGGGGTCATGGGGAACATAGCTTTCCAGTCCTTCTGGAAGCTATGGATTTGTAGATCAAAGATGCCCTTGATAAAAAGATTATGTTTATACAATGCAACCTGCGTATCCTTGATGCTGTATAACTGTAACAGCTGGGCAGCTCCAAAGACTACTCTATACAAACTTGATGCCTGTCACCGCAAACACCTACACACCATCACTGGACACCGATGGCCAGACAGCATAATTTGCAATGATGCACTATACAAGATGTGTAATACGTCGCCGCTGTCTGTAAAAGTCGCCCATCAAAGATGGTCCATGTTTGGCCATGTGCTAAAGATGCCAGAAGACACACCAGAATTCGCCCTACTCGGAGCAAGCAAATACGAATCCAGGAGAGGACATCATTGCATAAATCTGATAAGCGTGCTACGAGGTGACCTCAAGAAAGCATGATTCGGTACACTCAAGTCAAGAATGGACCTGAGGAAGCTAAGGATTTCGGCTGAGAACAAGACACAGTGCGCAAAGGCGAAGAAGGACTGATTGCAGCTGTAGGATGTTTCTACTACTACAGCCACAGAATACAGTAATCATACATACATACGTACGTACATACATACAAATGGACGTCGATGCTATGTACACAAACATTGACATCGAAAAGGGTCTAAATTCAATTCGTAGAGCATTTGCCGACTATCCTGACACCAACAGGCCCGACAGAGAAGTAATAGCTCTATTAGAGCTTAGTCTGAAGGGCAATGACTTTGAATTTGCTGGTGAAATTTTTCAACAAATTTGTGGCTGCGCAATGGGTAAGCGTTTCAGCCCAGGTTTCGCTAACCTTTACATGGCAGAGTGGGAAAAGGAAGCACTCGAAAACTGTCCAAATCAGCCGCTCATTTACCGCAGGTACCTCGATGATATTTTCATGATCTGGCAACATAGTAAGGAAGCATTTACCGAATTTCTGGCCATTCTGAATAATCATGATCCGAATATCAAACTAAAAGCTCAAATCGATGAGCTGTCCGTAGATTTCCTAGATGTAACTTTATACAAAGGTATAAAGTATGAAACAACTGGTTACTTAGACTACAAAGTTTATTTTAAGCCAACCGACTCGCATCAACTACTACACAAGAAATCATTCCATCCTCCGCATACTTTCAAGGGACTTGTAAAATCACAAATAATCCGTTTTCATAGAAATTCGAGTGATAAGAAAAACTTTGAATCATCATGTTCGACCTTATTCAAAGCCCTCAAACCGAGAGGGTACTCTTCTCGGTTCCTGCGCAAAATAAAGTCTGAAACTTTGCATAATTTGGAAATCATTCCAGATAATGCCAGAAATTCTCGGCCTACCAAAATTTGTCATAATCGTCCGATTATTGGTGAAGGAGAATCTCGGAAATGTGAAAAGAAAAGGTGTAAATTGGATAAATTTCTTCCTTCCCAGAGTACATTCACGAGCTTTCAAAACAAAAGCAAATTTCAAATTCAGTCGAAATTAGATTGCGATTCTGAAAATGTCATTTACTTAATTTCATGCAAATTGTGTCAAAAGCAGTATGTTGGCGAAACAAAAAATCGACTAAGATGCCGAGCAACCAGACACCTTTCAGATATTAGACTAGAGGAAGACACACATGTGGCTGAACATTTTAATCTTCCTGATCATTTAGTCACCCGTGACTTTGAAATTATGCCCATCGAACAGCTACCTCTTTCAGACACAACAGAGGAAACTGATAAACAAAGATCACTAAGAGAATCGTTTTGGATTAAAGAACTCGAAACACAATGGCCAAGGGGCATAAATTCGGACCCATGCCTCTCGGATCAACGTGAGATTATCCCATTTACTCTCACATACAATCGGAAAAATGTTGAAATTGCGAAAATCCTAAAGGATGAGTATCACAAATTACAGGACAATTTAAAACAACCATTCAACAAGCGTCCAGTAATTGCATTTAAGAAAAATCCTAATCTACGCGACATCTTGGTAAAAGCGAAACTCAAATAAGTGTTCAAAACATCAATCAATGATTTATCATTGTATACTAATCAGGCCATATGGCATCTATTAAACAAAATTGACAATCTCAGGTGATAAAATAAGCAAAAATATTTTCAATTTTTTTCAATTTTGAAAATTCTGAGCCGGTGCGTTTACAATATTACATACATACATACATACATACATACATACGTACGTATGTACGTACATACATACATACTATTTAATAATCATTCAAGTCAAATAAGTTCCAAAATATTCAATAGCTTATTACCTGTATAGTTTTCTGGAAACTGATAGTCTGAGAGATCAGAGATCGATCGATCCCAACATGAGCGAGGTGTGGTGGAGCTTAGATAGAGATGGGCAGGGCATTGCTAAAACTGGAAAGGTTCATTACATCACATGTTAGCCGATGTCGCAAACATAATGACGTAGACTCCATCACAAAAATTGAAAAATCTGTCACTAATAAACATTCTCTTGAAACTTATTTTACTGGGAACTGTTGCTGCCATGGACAGCAACAATGGCAGCAACAGCCTCCAGTCAACTTTGTTTCAAAATATTTAACCGCTTACCAATTCCAACAATTGATTTGTATGCATGAGTGTACAAAGTGGGTGGAGCTTAGTTAGAAATGGGCTGGGCATAGCTAGAAGTCTGTGCCTTTATTGGACTATTTAAGGTAATAATTATATTTGTTTGCTCTGGTCAGGTGTGTGGAGGAGAGTTGCCGTATCTACACCCAGATCATATGCAGATAGAGCATGCCAAGTGTTTAGATCAGGCATTACAGATCTTCAAGAATGCGCGAAAGATGGGTGGACCGGAGTTCAGTCAACCATATGAGGATCGCCTTATAGAGGAGGTTTATGAAGTCTTTGATCGTTTGCGTAAAAGTAATGAAAGCAAGAACATTTTCAGTGCTGGACGGACACCAGCAGTTTTGTTCGTAATCATGGCAATATGTTATATTTTGGCTGGATTGTTTGGAATGCTCGGGATGGAATCGGTCGCTAATCTGCTCAATCTGACTCTTGGTGTGTTTCTAATGCTGCTGATAACGTGGATCTATGTCCGATATAGCGGAGAATATACAAATTTAGGCTCATACATTGACAGAATAGCAGGACAAATCTGGGAAATGGTATTGTATAGTTTATTGTTTTGTACACATAATAATCCTTACTGCTTTTATTCTTGAGCATTGCCCATTTGCAGACAAAGAGAAGACTATATGTGAGAATTTTCTACTGGACATGGGGAATGACTGACTCGATAACCAAGAGAGTCATTCCAGTGATAAATTTAAAGAAATTATCTTCTCTTGGTCTGCAAATGAACATTTTGTATGAGAAATTTTCCTGAACAAATTTGAAGGCTAAAGACAATAATAAGGGCAATAATAACTGGGGGTTGGTGGAGAGGAATGAATGTTTATATGAACTTAGACATCTTTACATAGTCCAGAATATTAACCTCTCACTAATAACTATTTGTTCTGCCACAAGTGTTAATTCTTTCTTGCTTGACTTCAACTCATGAACACAAAATATTGTTTACCAGTCTTCATGAGTCATTCCAATAATATTAAGTTATCATGGGCGATTACTTGTTGTGCATGAGCTGAAATACAACATATCTCACTGAAAGCATGAGTGAGCTTCTGCGCAAGCAGTCATCATGGCGCATGGAAAGTCTAGGACATTGTATGTCATAATGGTTCCTATATTCCATAGGTTCACATCTGCGTAAGCAGTCATCATGGCACACGGAATGTCTGACATTGTCTGGCATCATGTGCCTACATACTATTATTGGAATGTCTAGTCTGGTCACTATCATTAACACTTTAATGCTCACACCGGGCAGAAATTACTTCAATTTTGCAGAAATGTCCATTTATAGACTGAGAGAAGAGTATTTTCACATCAAGAGTATACGTACCACCCTGATACTCTATGATATTTCCTAAATATCGACCTAGCTTCAATAATATCAGAATTAAAAAGAAACCGCCCCCACTGGGCAGGTTACTCAACTGACAGACCAGCGGATGTGCAGCCCAAACTCGTGCATGCGCGGGGCTGTCTTATTCTCTTCCTAAAATATTGACCTGCCATTGCAACACGCTTTCTAGCCTTGTTTTTGCTTTCGATCTTTTTGAAGCTTTAAGTTGTTCTGCAACTTGATTTTGACTAATATTAGTATGTCTGATGCTGCAAGGCGCCGGAGGATGCTCCCGGTCCTAGCCATCAGGTGTACTTTAGTAAATTTACTAGTAAATTTATTGATACAAAATTTGCGTGTTGACTCGGATGGTATTTCCGAGATTTGCGCTAACTTGTGAATACGTCTTTATTAGGCTAGCTCTTTTTGGGGGAGGCCTATATATTAGCTAAAGCATGTTGTGCATTGTATTTTCAGACACATGAGCTGATTTCTGAAGTATATCCTTTATTTGAATAATATTCATACCTGGTTTTCTGGGTCCATCTAATTTATTATGAGTTTGCAGAGGGAATTATTACCATAAGAAGTAATTTTTCCGCATTCTCCCCACATCACAGGGTTTTGGATTCAAGATCAGGTATTCCTGTTGTCATTCATCAGACTTCTCTCGTTCTTCAGGAGTCATCTGCTGAGGTTTATTTTGGAGAGAAAATTTCCAGTCATTTTATTTCTAAAATCTTTAAGAGATTTTATGACTGAGTGTTGAGTTATTTATCTCTCTTGATGGTTTGCATAGGTTCATTGTGTTTATAAAGTTTAACTTCTAATGAATCTTTGTTTTGAGCTGTGGAGTCTAAAATCGCCTCTCAAGTATTTAAGTTCAAATTGTCTAGAAGAATAAGAAGTTTTTAGGATTTGTTTACCTTCAGTCAGGCCCATAGTCAATGGCCCTGGCTTATCTTTTCATCTGATGGTCAAAGTTTTCCTTATGGATCTTATTAGCCTTCTGCAATTGGTTTTTTGGTTCATCATAACTAAAAACTAATTGTTTCCGTTTGTGTCATTTCAGAGGGTAATTGAGAATAAATGCCCTTCCTGCCACCATTTCGCGAAGACCCGGTTTTTCCCTCATGACTGCACGAGGTGCAGTATGTGCGGGCCCCTTCTAAATTGCCATGTGTGTGAGTCGTGGCTGGTGGAGGTTTTGCCTGATTCTTTAAATCAGCAGCTGAAGGACCGGGCGGCAGACGAGAAGAGGCATCTGGAAAAAGAGTGTGTTAAGAAAAGGAAGGCAGACATGGAGGCCTTCCGTCTTGAAATGATGGGAGAAATGAAGAAGACAATCACGGATCTTGTCCCGGAGTTGCTTCGCAGCTTGCTTCCCGGTTCAAGTGGTCATTGTCATCTTCATTTGGTCCTGGACAGAGTGTTCCCGTCTCTGGGTCTGGTTCTCTTAGTACGCCAGTTTTCGTTATAGACCCAGAGATGGCTCCTGTTGTTCCGGCGCTGAGGCTTGCCTCGCCCATGGACCCGGGAGCGAAAGCCATGGGCTCAGGTGCTCGCTTATCGAATGCTCTAGAGCAGCCTACGGTTAACGGTATCAGCGCCTCACACGATACCCCTCCTGCCCAGGCCGAGTTTGATGCCTTTTCAAGCTTGGCGTCCAATCTTTCTGGGCAGGAAGAAGAGGACACTTATGGCCTGCCGATGGCCACGGAAATGGATACCCATGGAACTACTTCTTTGGGAGTAGGTTTGACGGCTCAATGGCTAAGCCGGCTAGGAGCCGATGGCCGTCCATACCGTATGCCTCGGCTTGCCGAGAGTTACAGTGAGGAAGGCCCGGACTATGACGTCATGCATTTAGCACCCCATGACGCTGTAGATCCGGCTCCTGAATAGCCACGGCGCAAGCCATGCCAGCCCTTGCGGGTCCATATGGCTTCCCTGGCAATCCAGGAGTATAGTCAGCTCCGACCATTACCCCACCAGTGAATGTGGTTAAGGACGACGAAGGGCCTAGACTCGTCGAACATTCACAGGTGGCCACCGAGGACTGGCTGGATCCTTGCCAATGGCTAGTGAGCATCAAGCCGGAACTCCAGGTGGATCCAATGGCCTCCCAGCGGGACCAGCGCCCATGGTTGGGAGGGAAGCCAGTAACGAGCACCATGCCATTTCTGCCGTATGCAGAGCATATCGTTGATATGTTCGCAGCGGCAGAGACGTCCATTCAGCCGAAGGAACGCCTTGCGAAGGCCCCTCGCGAGGTGGCACGATGCTGCCATATCAGTTTTGATCTGTATCAGAAGTACGGCGGCGGCCCAAAGCCTTGCACAGATGACCGTACGGCTTTGGGCGAAGACACGCGGCCTGGGTCCCAGTGTGCAACGCAAATTCCGCTCTGCGGGACACAGAGGAAAGTACGAGAGGATCCATCTCGGCTCTCTCGCACGTTTCCCAGCTGGAATGCATGACGAGATCCATAACCAGGAGTTTACGGGCGAGGCGCACATTTGCCCATGACAATTTGTGCCCCTCGCAGGACCTGTACACTCAGCTTCTTCGGACGCCGATGGCAGGTCCAGGGTTGTTTGGCGGTGAAGGATGCCTGCATCTCCAACAAACCGTAAACCTGGTGAACAACAGTTTGAAGTGCTCTGCAGGGAACGTGTTCGAACAGCACTCCCTGCCTTCCACCCTTAGCAGGCTGGAGGTGGTGGTGGCCTTGTCAGGGGCCAACCACCTACGCAGCGTCGGCCACGGCAATGCCAGCACAAGCCAGCTAGGGTACTGAGGTGCGTGCAACGCTGGTAGAGGAGTGCAGGGTTCTGGTCGTAGGAGCCGAACCTGATGGGTTGGCTCTCACAAAAATCACACCGTTGCTGCTACGACAGCCACCAGAGACGGGGCTTTTCTTGCACTTCTCGGGTCCACCTGAGGAGTGGGTTACTTAGGACCGCGCAGTCTTGCGATGGCTTTCAGTCTTACCATCCAGACTGGATTTCAAACCAGCCATCGCGCCTGTCTGGTTCCGATCAGGACTATAAATCCAAGAGATCCAGATCAACGGTTGTGTATAGAGGAAGAAATTCAATCCCTCATACTAAAACACGCAATTCTACCGGCGCAAAAATGTCCGGGTTATTATTCAACCGTGTTCCTAGTGACAAAAAGCACTAGAGGGTGGAGACCAATTCTCAACCTCAAATCGCTCAACAGGTTTATCCTCACACCAAGTTTCAAAATGGAAGCTAAGAACGGTGTTAGCAGGATTGAGGAAGGGAATGTGGACAGCGTCGATAGCTCTGAAAGATGCCTATTTTCACATTCCCGTTGCGAAGAGCTTTCGTCGGTTCCTGAGATTTGCATTCCAGGGCCGCCAGTGGGAATTCAGGTTCCTCCTATTTGGTATATCGATGGCTCCTCGGGTCTTCACTCGAGTGGTCCAAGCTATGACGTCATACCTCCGCAGGAGACACATAGCAATCCACACATACATAGACGACTGGCTGTTAAAAGCACACAATCAAGAAAGTCTATCAGCAAATGTGGAGATAGTTTTGAAAACTCTTACAGATCTAGGCTGGATAATCAACTTTCAAGAATCAGAGCTGACTCCATCCCAGAAGTTTGTTTACCTGGCCATGTTCTTCGATCTAGAGGTATGGTATGTTTACCCATCTCAAGAGAGAGTAGAACTACTCATCTCAGTCATACAGTCAGTGTGCAACAGTCATCATGTACTAGCACGGGTCTACTTGAGAATGTTGGGGTTGATGGTTTCTTTGGAACCAGTCATTCCTCAGGCAGCCTTACGCCGGCGGCCGATCCAGTTATTTCTCATGACACAGTGGACCCAGAGTACAGGTTTCCTGGACTCAAAGGTGTCAGTATTGGAACCTCTTATTCACCACCTTCAATGGTGGATGAAGAGAGGGAATCTCCTGGCGGGGGTGACGGTGTCACCTCCCCACCCTCAGTTATCGATGTACACAGATGCATCAATGGAGGGATGGGGAGCTTGCCTGGAAGAAAACAAAGTATCAGGGCTTTGGAATCTGGATCAGTCAGTCACAAGAACATATCAATCTGCTGGAAATGCGAGCAGTAGCCTTAGCCAAGGAATACTTCCTAGAGAAGGTCATGTGCAAGAGTGTTCTGGTTAGATCAGAAAATACAACAGTAGTGACTTACATAAACCGCCAGTGCAGAACGAAGTCGCCCAGTCTCTGTATGATGACATGGAAACTGCTTTGCTGGTGCCTAGGTCATGGGATTTCCCTGAAAGCAGTTCGTATTCCGGGAAGGCTAAATCTGTTAGCAGACTTATTGAGCCGAAGGATGAACATTCTTCCCACGGAATGGTAACTAAATCAATGTGTGGCGGACCGTTTGTTCAACCATTTGGGCAAGCCCAACATAGATTTATTCGCAACGAATAAGAATGCGAAGATGATGACATACGTCTCTCCGATACCATATCTGAGCGCTATCGCAATAGATGTGCTAGCTATCAGCTGGGAGGGAATGTATGCATACGCATTTCAACCAGCAATCCTGATTCCAAAATTTCTCCAGAAAATCAGGCAGCAGGAATGCCAAGTACTTCTGTCGCCCCAAATTAGCCATGCCAATCAGGGTATGCGGATCTGCTGGACCTTCTGGTCTGCATTCCTGTTCCTCTGCCTCAGATGGACGACATAATCTTCCAGGGCAAGGCCTTGCACAACAACCCGTCAATGTTTCAATTGACTGCGTGGATGTTGTCAAGGAATCAGCAGTTAAGGAGGGCTTTTCTGAGCAAGCAGCCATGTTTATGGCTAAAGCCAGAAGGGGTCAACCTCCAGAGCATATAATTATAAAATCAACAGATTTGCTGAATGCTGTTCAAAAAGATATATTAATCCATTGGATGCATCTATTCAGGTAGTAGCCAATTTCCTCTGTCAACTTTTGGATGCCTATAGCCTCAAGCCTAACTCTATTGCTGGCTACAAGTCGGCTTTAATGACAGTTATCCCTTGCTTGGCTAATAGGGGAAGTGATGAAGTATGTAATCTAAATACTTTAATCAAAGGCATGGGTAATCTTAGACCAAGGAATCCTCCAGTGATTCCGTCTTGGAGTTTATCGTTAGTACTTCAAGTATTAGCAGATAAACCCTTTGAACCACTAAGCTCCATTTCCGTGAAAATGTTGACGCTTAAAACAGTTTTTCTGATTGCTGCAGCTTCAGCCAGACGAAGAAGTGAAATACACGCTTTGTCAGCAGAGCCAGACCATTTTGTGGTTACAGGGGAAGGCCTCAGGCTTCTACCTAGAGTTAACTTTATGGCGAAAAACCAGTTTAAAATATCCTGGTCAGCCTATAGTTTTACCCGCTTTGACTAGGTTTGATCCTAATTCAAATGCTTGGTGTCCAGTCCGTGCATTAACACGTTATAAACAACATACAGAGCAATGGCGGACAGACCCTAGTGTTTTATGGCTATCTTACATTGAACCCCATGGGAGAGCTTCTAAAGATACCATTTCTAGGTGGATTGTGGAATGCATCAAGCATTGCCACAAAGCCGCCACGGAAAACAAGTTGACATGGCCAAGGCTCATAGTGTCTGTGGCGTAGTGGCATCCACGGCTCTGTTTAACGGAGTGCTGGTGGATGACATTATGTCGGTAGCACAATAGCACTGCGAGTAGTTTTACAGATCATTGCCTCCGTGACACGTCTAGTCCGCTTGCCTTATCAATTTTACATAAACGTTAAACTATATATATTTTTGTAAATATTGTACATAAGGCCGTTAACTCACACACAGTGCAATTTAGTGGGGGAATCCCCGCTTCTCCGTACTGTACCTATCATCGCCAGCGTTGATTAAAGGGAATCTCGTCAAAATAGGTTAGTCCTATACTTGGTGATGGTTATTTTTTGTCACGTTCATTATTACTTACTAAAATGGTGATGGTTTGTGTTCTTTGTGGTTCCATCTGAGAGTATACGAAATGAAGCTTTCCTCCGATGTCTTATAGTACTTTAGCACGAGTACATAGAGAGCGTATAGGACATTGAGGTCATCGCTCCCTCTTTAAAAGAGGGGGGGGGGAGCGAATGTTAAACGGTCATTACTCCCAACATCGGTCGTGTTATCCGATGGCCAAATCATTTCCTGATTGTGTTTATATACGCAATTTCAGATGTTTTTGTGCTCCAAAAGCAAAAGAGCTTGCTCTTCCAGGGATGAGCTGGTCTTCTGACCTTCGCCTCCTTCCCACCGAATTCTCTTATGAATTCTGGCTATATCATAGCAAGTATACTCTTGATGTGAAATAAATGAAATCACGGATTTCTTTTTTCACGAGAGAGTTGATACTTACCCCCTGATACGATCCCGGCCTCCACCCCTCAGAGGCTCGGTCTTTCGGCGTTTTATGTTGCAATTATGTCAGCCAATATTTTGGAGTAGAATGAGACAGCCCCGCGCATGCACGAGTTTGGGCCACATATCCGCTGATCTGCCAGTTGAGTAACCTGCCCAGTGGGGGCGGTTTCTTTTTAATTCGGAGTATTATTGAAGCTAGCTCGATATTTAGGAAATATCATAGAGTATTAGGGTGGTAAGTATCAACTATCTCGTGAAAAAAGAAATCCATGATTTCGTTTATTTTGACAATTTACTGTTGCAATGACTGGATTTGAAGCTGAGCCACTCATTCAAGTGGTTAATTTAAGTCATTGATTAATTAAAAAGGTGTATATGGAAGTATATATATAATTTGCTTTTTAGCTCACCTGGCCTAAAAGGCCAAGTGAGGTCATACCATGGCAACTGTCTGTCATCCGTCCGTCCGTCGTCCATCTGTCTACGATCAACTTTTCCTATAAACTACATACTATTATCGGAATGTCTAGTCTGGTCATTGTATCATTAACCCTCTAATGCTCACACTGGGCAGAAATTACTTCAGTCTGCAGTTGTTTTGAGAACTGTCCATTTATAGACTAAGAGAAGAGTATTTTTGACAATTTACTGTTGCAATGACTGGATTTGAAGCTGAGCCACTCATTCAAGTGGTTAATTTAAGTCATTGATTAGTTAGAAAGGTGTATATGGAAGTATATGTATAATTTGCTTTTTAGCTCACCTGGCCTAAAAGGCCAAATGAGGTCATGCCATGACAACTGTCTGTCATCTGTCCGTCCATCGTCCATCTGTCTACGATCAACTTTTCCTATAAACCACTTCTCAAGAACCACTGGGACAATTTCAATTATATTTGGCAGGAAGCATCCTTAGGGCATAGAGATAACCCAATTTGTCCGGCAACCATATACACTTTCGGTCATTGAGCATGTTTCTCGGACCTGTTTCGGGAGCCCGGATATATATATATATGTATGTGTAGTGCACATCCACATTTAGTGTAGTATCGTGGGCTAGCTTGCTGCCAGCCCCTTTGATGCTGCTCTGTCATCATTCCAACTCTGAGATGCTCTCAGGCGGCATCTTCCTACCGACATGACAGAGTATCTAGATATATTTTAGTGTTTTGGTTGATGACGTCTGTAAAACCTGGTGATGGGCAACCTGTTCCTTGTACCATTCACAGTAAATGGTCCATGGGCTACTTTTGCTATCTATAAACTATTGCTCTCCTATTATTCAGCTCCTACTCTAGTTAATTTTAGTTTGCCGCAACATTTTAAATTAATTCATATGAATGTTGTATAAGTTTATGTTAATTTTTAATGTAATTTCTTATCATTTTCAGGCACTTTTACCTGCCTACACAGGATTACTTCAGCAAGGTGTCCAAGCAGGTGTCCAGGCAGCTATCAATCAACCATCGAAAACACACAAACCAAAAAGAAACTGACCACTGTACTTTTGTAAACTCGTCCAGAGAAAACTGACCACTGCCTTACTTCAATGATTAAGCAAGAGACTAGCTCTGTACAAATGTGCTTTTGCATTTAATATATGATTGCATTCTCTCTGACCACTGGACCTCATGAACTACTGATTGCGAAAATGAATTTTTGAAATTTTAGCGGATTTGGCCAGAGTCCTATTCACTCATATGGGAGGAAAATAACTGGATATGTATCAATCCTATGGTTCATTATACACATTGTCCCATGAGATCAGTAATTGGTTGACCTTTAACCCCTGAATGTCCAGTGCCTCGGCATCAAAGCCACTATTCAGGGAGGCTGTTGAATATTTTGAAACTAATTTGTCTGGAACCTGTTGCTGCCATAGGCAACAACAGCTCATGGCAGCAACAACTCCGAGTCAAATTAGTTTCAAAGTTTTCCTATGTTATAAAGAATTTGTCGTTTCTGCTGTGGTAAGGGATACAGTGTTACTGGTAACTACAATTCCCCATGACATGCGTGCAAGCCATACTGTTAAACCCATGTGGTCCTAGCATCTTCTGTGCTTGTTATTAAAACTTAATATTATTATTATTATTATTAATATTATTATTATTTTTATTATATTTTCAACTGCTATGTATAAGTTATATTTTTAATTACATAACTTATGGGCGTGTTGATTTTATATATAAGCCAGTCCTAATCTATCCAGAAATATTCTCTTGTCCTACAAATAGACATTCTTTGAAGAAAACAGATTCTAATGGTTAACATGATTAACCCTTTCATGATGAAGCCGACCAAAACCGGCCTCTGCAATGTTCTTGAGGAATGTCCATTTGCAAGCCAAGAGACCGTTTTTTAAATTTTACCACTGAAATGACCGAGCCAGCCATTCCAGTGGTAAGTTTTAAAAAATACTCTTGACATGCAAATGACCATTCAATAAGGAAATATTTTTATTTTCTTGACCAAATTTAGACATTAAAGGGTTAATGTGTGCCAGCATAAGAGTTGTGTAATGACTCGTCAACTGTAACACTGCAGTAGTGGATCAATCCAGTTTTAACTATGCCCCGCCCATCTTTAGCTAAGCTCCACCCACATTTCACCTGTGTTGGGATCGATTGATCCCTGAGCTCCCTGACTCTTAATTTCCAGAAAAGTATACAGGTAAGATGTTGAATATTTTGAAACTAATTTGACTGGGTGCTGTTGCTGGCAGCATCAGCGCCGCCAGCAACAACGCTCAGTCAAATTGGTTTTAAAATATTCAACAGCATGCTTATTAAATATTAAGACATACAATTCGTACAACAAGTCCATCATCAATTAATCATTTGTGATGAACTTAACTATGTCATTCATAACGTAATTGATTATGACATCATCCTACACCTCATGGATTTGATTATGACGTCATATGATTGATAAATAAACTGGAATCCTACATTAAACCATAGTTAATGATTTTACGGATGAAGCATCGAATTTCGTCATTCGTCCATCACTGTATGCTGACTGAGGTTCAATTCATCAGCACATTCTCCTTAATATCAACACACATTTTCATGATAATGACAGCTGATGTTCAGTAATTGCTGTAGGTGTGTGCAATTTTGCTTTAGCAAAATCGTGATTGATTACAAAAGTTTTGCAATATCTTAGTGTTATCTGGTGCTTCATTATATACACCTGTGCAAAAGTTAAGCACCACCCTATTTTTACGCACATGCGAGGGTATATTCATGTGCTATGAAGAAAGCAATAGCATAAACATTTATGTACCCATCCATCTTAGTGCAAGAGGTAATAATGCAACTAGAGGAATGCTGATTATGATGGTGGGGAAACACTGTATGTTTTTGTTTGAACTTGAAAACGAGGCCTGAATATGGTTACGTTGACACAACTGACAACTATTGCCCTACAGTTGACACACGGGGCTAGATTGTCATTAATGGTGTCTGAAAACGAAGTTTAACATCTGTGCACGAGTTTGAGACTGTCATTATTAATACCGGGTATATCCACCTTGTGCCTGGATGACGGCCTGGACACGACGTCTCATGCTGGTCACCAACCGACTGATACGCCATTGTGGTATTCGTTGCCATTCAAGATGGAGTGCGTCTGTTAATTCCTGTAGGTTCTGCACAGGAGGATCCCTCCTTCTCACCATGTTTCCCAGAATGTCCCAGATATGCTCAATAGGGTTCATGTCAGGGCTCCTTGCTGGCCATGGTAGGGTTTCGATGGCATTCTGGCGGAGGTATTCATGCACAGCTCTAGCACGATGTGGTCGGGCGTTGTCATCCATGAATATATGGTGGGTTCCAGGTGCATGATTTACAAAATGAGGGACCACAACTCTATCCAGTATGGAATCTTGATATCTTTGTCCATTTAGTGTTCCAGGTACAGTCAACAGATCCAGCTTACAATCAAATGAGATGCACCCCCATATCATAACGGAACCTCCACCAAATGGAACTTCTTCCATGATGTTACGTTGGTCGTACGCCGTGCGTCTGGACCTCCATACACGAGTTCGACCATCTGTGGCATGAAGCAGGAACCGACTTTCATCGGACCAGTGTACCCGTCTCCAGGATCTCATGTTCCAGTGTCTTCTTTCGTTGCACCACCTCAGACGCTCCTCTTTGTGGTGTGCAGTGAGGAGAGGACGTCTGACAGGTCTCCTAGCTTTCATGCCAGCAGCATACAGTCTCCTTTTGACGGTAGACATTGACACTCTATTGCGCGTTTCCCATTGCTGGCTGAGCACTCTGCTGTTGGTGAATGGAGATCTAACAAGGCGTACTAGGGCTCGATCATCACGGGCAGTAGTCTTCTTCGGTTTTCCAGATCTAGGCCTGTCCTTCACCTCGTTAGTTTGCCCATGTTTTGCAATCAAACGACTGATTACAGTATGGTTAATGTTCAGCTGTCTGCCAATCTCTCTGCATGACATACCAGTGGTATGCATGCCTATGATTTGCCATTTCACACGATCACTTAACCTTCGTCTTGCCATAGCGGTTCACAATCAAGAGCTAATTCTCTCTGTACAAATAAACCACGGTCATGAACACAAAATTCCTAATCTTGTCGTCTAAATCTGTATGTAATGTTCTACACCTCAAACTGGACTTTTACATAACTGAACACGTGTGCTGTTTCCCGCCACGCACGGACATCAAGCGGCGTGAAGTCATGCATGCATGTGCATTTCGTACTTGGAATTATGTCAGCTAACGCGGGGACAAAAAGTATGGCAGCCTAGTTGTACCATCATGTTTCTACGTTCTATTGTTTTTGCTGGTGCTTAACTTTTGCACAGGTGTATATATGCGAGTTATTCATAATTGCTTGGTGAAGGTTATTCGATGTCAGGAGCTAGTTTTATAGTTCTTGGCCATTTAAAGTATTGTAGCAAATGAAATACCTCTAAGCTTGTAACAGTCTAAAATTTTCAAAGTCAGCTGTTGAATGTTTTGAAACTTATTTGACTGTTGATATGATTTTTTATTAAACTGTAAATCCATCAAAGACAAACAATTTCTACAATTGACCGACTTCATTTTACATGATTTATAACACATCATTATCATTGTGACGTCGGCTTTCTAGTGACGTAATTGTTTATGATGTCGGATACTTGAGTGACAGATCGGATCGCTCCATTGGTCTGTGGCATTAGTGCTTTACGCTGTAGCATAGCTGACACATTTAGAGTAGCTATTTAGATTAGGCTGCTGAATCCTTTGTAAGACAAGCCACTATTGTTGTTGTTGTTATTGATTTCATGCTGATTCTTTAGAACATGATGTCAAGAGACCAGAGGCATGAAATCGGCTTATGATATATATGAATTAGCATGGCTCATGAACATACTGTCCATGTCGATGATAGAATATGTCACGCAGACGATTATCATGTCATCAAAGAACGATATTCAGGCGTTGCAGTCTGCCTCTGATTTTCTGCGGAATACATTTTCCACTGGCTTTACTTCTAGATATACTCAATATTTTGAAAATAATTTGACTGAAAGTTGTTGGTGGCTTAGCCACCAACAACTTTCAGTCAACTTGTTTTCAAAATATTCAACCAGCCCAAGAGTTATTGCTGGTTGAAATTATTTCCTGGTGGCTTGCAGCAGGCGAACAGTTAATATCAGGATGTTGATACATTTCTCCAGTCTATGATGGCGGCCATGATTTACTTTTGAAATGATCAGAATCAAATAAAGACTTGTGTACCTGTATACAGTTCAATCATATGTCAACAATATATGGATTGACAATGTATTGTAAATGCAACCATATTGTTAAGCTGTTGAATATTTTGAAACTAGTTTCAGTGGAAGTTGTTGCTGGCTCAGGCATCAACAACTAGTTAAATTAGTCGCAAAATATTCAAGGGGATAGGTATTACATAATAAAGAATGTGAGCTATTTACTCATGCATGGCATCACACACTGTCGCTTAAGGAGACAAAGCGTTGGCGCCCACCTGCGAACCACTATGATCGCGATATTAGTGCAAAATCTTTGTAATTCAAATATAGGACCTCGTCTTAACGTAAATGACATGAAATCTCTATTTCAAAACCTATTAATAAAATGTGACATTTGAGGTGAAGTCAGTATCCCTTTAAAAGTATTCTTCCCATATTCACCAGATTTAGCGAGGAAGGGAGCATTATGTTATTACAATTGAACCCATAGAACAGTTATGGTTTATCAGATTTAGCGAGGAAGGGAGCATTATGTTATTACAATTGAAGCCATAGAACAGTTATGGTTTATCAGATTTAGCGAGGAAGGGAGCATTATGTTATTACAATTGAAGCCATAGAACAGTTATGGTTTATCAGATTTAGCGAGGAAGGGAGCATTATGTTATTACAATTGAAGCCATAGAACAGTTATGGTTTATCAGATTGTTAACAAAGCCACTTTAATATCTGACGGTCTCTGTAAACAGCCAGTTGCCGGCTGATTGCTGATAGCTACCTGATAGGTACCTTGTTTTACCTGCAGAAAATATGAATGAATAATTTTACAAGATAAACATGATTAGAGGTTGTACGTTTTGTAGACTAACTTTATTTATTTTGACAAGCTTTCACATATAAATGTGGTTCATCAGGTCGCATGTGCGAAAGCTCGTCAAAATAAACAAAGATCGTCTACAAAAGGTACCGCCTCTAATCTTTTTTATATTATCAAGACAAGCCTTTCTCTAGGTTACAATAATTTTACAGACTGTTTGTAAGGATGGAATATTTGAACTCTGCTAATGAGTAAGAGATAGGAGAACCAAGACACACAAGTAGTAATTATATTTAATTATATTAATAATTATATAGAGGGGTGTGTTAATTTCAGCCATGCTAATTGATTACTGGTATCATTTATTGGGCATTGAATTACTATGAAAATGCTTTAATTGTTCAGTGAAGGAACTTTGATATTCAATAATTAAGTTGTGTGATTTTTGTAGTTTTTGTTGTGTTTGTATTAGTACATTTATGTAATTAATTAGGACCAATGTGTAGCTTTTGTTAATGTTTTGAATTTATCATTGTTATTTATTGGATTTGAAATATGTCATTGAAGCACGATGTTTTCTGAAGTCGCTCAGATATTAAGCAACTTTAAACAGGTTACTGTAGTTTGTGTTCCAAAAAGTTATTAACCGTGATAGATATTTACATATCATTTATCCATAAGACAATGCGTTTCCTAAGTAATTTAACCCTGTTTGAACAGTAATCTAGTTTCAAAACAGCTGAATATGAAACTGGTTGCCTGATTTGCAGCAATTTTGATGTTCATTTATGCTGTATTGACATGTAATCTTCAAGCTATTCAGCAACACATAGACTATGTCAGCATGCAGTAGATTACGTCTGCAGTATGGAAAGGTAATTAAAAATATTATTTAAGACATGCACACAGCTTAGTATTTTCACTTTCTTCCATTGCGCTTCACAGGAATCCTTTCTGGTGTATGCAGTAGTGGTGTTCTCTAACTGAAAATCTAATCTATAACTCAGTATATGACCAGTACTTTTATTCATGATAAAACACTAGTTTGCCTATCTCTGACATTGTCCATTGGGGCATGTGTTTTGACAAAACAATTAAGATCACATAGTGTTTCATAAATATTGGATCTAATACTTCATGAGGATGCACATAGCTTCCTATGCTCTATCAAGAATATAATAGCGTATATTTTATAATCATTCATGAATCCAGTTTCCCAGTCAATCATATGGCATCATAATCGACTATGTCACATGTAGGCTGATGTCATAATCAATTACTTCATGAATGACGTAGCTAAGTTTGTCACGAATGCTTAGGCAGCAAAAGCACCCAGTCAAATTAATTTCAAAATATTCAACAGCTTACTTGAATAGTTTTCTGGAAATAGAGATTCAGAGTGCAGGGATCGATTAATCCAAACATGGCCAAAGCATGGGTGGAGCGTAGGTGAGATGGGTGGGGCTTAGCTAAAAGTGGATTCCTTCATTGACTATGGATACCGGTATGATAGCCATTTGAAGGTTCTACTGCTCGAGAATGGTCAAGTGAACACACTACAAGCCTATGCCCTCCAAGCTCAATGATAGGTATGCCACTAGAGTTGGAACATGCAGGTAATGCTGACTGTATCGACGAAGAAAAAGGTCCTCTTGATACTCTATTTCCAATAGCTGCAGAACAGCTCAAGGCTGCAAACCTCTTTATGAATGAAGCCAAAACAGAGCTCACTCACGTATACCTATTCAACACCACAGAAATGAAAATGATGGTAACCCTATCTGTGCACTGAGAAGTGGAGGAAGACCAAAATCCTGGGTTCCCTCCTCTGCAGCTCTACCGACGTTGGAACTCGCTATGTAACAGGCGATATCGCCTTCCAGTCCTTCTGGAAGTTGTGGATTCATGGCTCTAAAATCCCCATGAACGTGAAGATGCAACTATATAGTTCTACACGTTTCCATAATGTATTACGATTGCATCAACTGGGTAGTTCCAAAAGCACTCTTGAACTAACTTGATGCATGTCACCGCTAACATCTGCGATCCATTAAAAATCATCTCTAGCCACACAGTCTAATATCAAATGTTGCACTCTGCAAACTGTAGCACAGAGACACTATCTGTCAGGGTAGCACAGAGACACTATCTGTCAGGGTAGTACAATAGCGATGGTCTATTTTGGACATGTTCTTCAAATGTCTAAATGTGCCTGCTCAGAAAGCACTAGAATTGGCAATGGTAGGTGCCAACAGGTATCAGGCACACAGAGAACACCACAACATCAACTTGCTAAGTGGTTTGTGATCAGACCTCAAAGAAGTTAATCTAGGACTCCTAATGACGAGAATGAACCTAAAGTAGCTCAGGAAACTTGCAGTGGACAAGACACAGTGGAGAAGATTGAAGTAAAACTGATTGCAGCTGAAAGATGTGTTCATTTCTTCAGCTGCAAAACACTCGCTCATCATCATCATCATCAATGGTAAACAAAATCAAAATGTTTGCTAAGCGATGTTAATTTGCGGACCAACAGAAGGCTATTTTTGAAAATTTATAACTGAAATAACTGGATCGATTAATCATTCTAGTGGTTTTTCACTCATAGCACAGCGTTCATATAAATAGAAAATAATAAATAGCAATATTCAGTGATTCAGTCTTGTAATTGTTGACTATCATGCGTTGAATGGCAATATGTTGTGCTGTACTTCAGTCTTGTAATTAAGTGGTGTTTGTTAATGGGTGATTAATACGAATGTATGTACTATTATTAATGGATTTACAGTCATATTTTTGTGAAGTGATGCATACATACGCATGTGTAAATATAAATTAATCATTAAATTATAAATATAGCATTTATCCCTTACTAATAAACATAAATAATATTTTTTTAATCTATCCAGAATTGCTGTATAAAGCTCTATATATAAATAATGATCACCCAGATGTGTGTACATAGCTGAATATGATGATCTGTATCATAATTAATGTGACCAATGAGATTTTCTGTAGAACGTTAATTTAGAATGTATAGTTAATTAATGCTTAATAAGTGTTTTCTCGTGATAGTAATAAATGTAGCTAGTTAACCAATAAATTTAATATATAGAGTAAATGCAGATTTAATGGACCTTTCCAGTTTATCCATCAGTCATATGATGTCATAATCAACTATGTGACATGTAGGCTGACGTCATAATCAATAATGACATAGATAAGTTTGTCACGACCACTTAATTAATGATGGACTAAGCGTTGTTGTACAAATTGTATGTCTTTACAATTTAATAAATATGTTGTTGAATATTTTGAAACTAATTTGCTTCAAAGTATTCAACAGCTTAACTGTATAGTTTTCTAGAATGGGTTAGTCATGGAGTTGAAGAAACAATCCAAGCACAGTCAATGCGTGGGTGGAGCTTAGCTAGAGATGGGCGCGGCTTAGCTAGAGATGGGCGGGGCATAGCTAGAGATGGGCGGGGCATAGGTAAAACTGAATTACTCCATTAAAACACTAACCATTTAACCCTTACCACTCTGATGTCAAAATTTAAAATTTTCAAATTAAATTAAAAGATAGACAGCAACATCGTCCACCAAAATTGTTGAAAAATGTACACCAGGTACTTTGCCATTGACACAGTAAAAGATAGAATATTGAAATCAGTGAGGTAAGAGTTAATGCTTAAGATGGCCCTCTACCCTGATCTTGAGAGATACCCATTTGCAGACCAAGTGAAAGCTATTTTTGAAATTTACAACTGGAATGACCGTCTCGATAACTGAGCCAGTCATTCCAGTCGTAAATTCTCAAAAATAGCTTTCTCTTGGCCTGCAAATTGACATTCATTAAGCAACTCTTTAGATTTTTGTGACCAACCTTGACCATTAAAGGGGTTAAGGGACCACTGAGAAGTGGTCACTAGAGCTGGTCGCTTAATGCAGGTCAGTTGCTATAGGGAATGTATTTTGGTGGCCACAGGATGATGGTTCTTTAAGACAGGATGGCTAGCGTAGTCATATTTTATGCCATTACAATCACCTCCCTGGTCAGTAGGTCATATTCTCTTATTTTTATACTACTCGCCCTTTAATGGTCAAGCCAGCCAAAACCCTCCTCAGTAATGGTCAAGCCAGTCAAAACCCGCCTCAGTAATGGTTAAGCCGCCCAAAATCCGCCTCAGTAATGGTCTGGAGGAATGTCAATTTACACGCCAAGAGAAGCCCGACTATCTTTGTTAACTGAGCCAGTAATTCTAGTGCTAATTTTTCAAAATTAGTCTTCTTGGCGTCTTCACAAACATTTATCAAAGTTGCATATTCACAGAACAATGCCTGTGAAAATAGAATTGTTTAACTTGCTAAAAAAAAAAAAAGCTAAAATGTGATGGAGGGGTTATGTTTGGCAAATTCTATCACCTGAATGATTTTCTTCTGGGAATGTGCACCTTTAAGCAAAAAATGTAAATTTTCTTTAACTATTAATTTTCATTTCAGTGGTGAATTTTCAAAAATAGTCTTCTTGGCTTGCAAATTTACTTTTTCTAAGAGAATTTTCTAGACAAACTTTGACCATGAAAGGGTTAAAAACAGATTTATATTTAGAGAAAGTAATATGATCTCATGAACACTGGCTGACAGTTAGCTTTCTGTCAATACTCATACTCAGTTAAATGATGTGATAAGCTGTAGACTGTATCAGAATAAGGCCAGAGTTGAATTGCCATATAACGAGCATCAACTCGTCGGCCATTCATATTTAACCCTATACGGTTCAAGTAAAATTTTTTTTTTAAACTGACCACTGGATGGGTCACCCGATTATCGAGCCAGCCATTCCAGTTGCAATTATTTTGCTCTGTAAATGGACAGATTTGCAGACCATTGGCGACACCATTTTTGGCTATCTTGTCCATTAAAGGGTTAAAATCTTATTGGGGTGACACAATGCAATTATCCGGGTAAACTGTTGACTATTTCGATGATTATTTGCCTACGGTACCTCATTCAGATAACTAATCTATCTGTGCAGAATTTGTCGTGCTTAGCCCTTACCAATCTGGTGTCAAAACTTTAAATTAAATTAAATGATGAACTGGTGTTCATTTTTCAACAAATTTGTTGGGAGATGGTGAGTTTGTAGACAGCAACATCTTCCATCAAAATTGTGTAAAAATGTACACCAGTTTCTTTGATAATGGCTCCGTAAAAGATAAAATATTGACACCAGAGTGGTATGGAATAACCCTTTAACACTTAAATTTATTCAAGAAAATTTCAGTTTTTTCATTCAAAATGTCCATTATCAGACCAAGAGACTATTTTTGAGAATTTACCACTGGAATGACTGGCTCGGTTATCGAGCCAGTCATTTCAGTGGTAAATTTTCAAAATTAGTCTTCTCTTGGTCTGCAAATGGCCAGTTCTCAAGGTCACTGCAGAAGCCATTTTTGGCCAAGGTGAGGGTTAAATGGTTAATGACATCATAGAATGACAACAAAAATACTATCTTTAGTTTATGTTAAAGGTTAGTCTTGCTAAAACAATCAATGTGATAATCTCTACCAATAGATATTGTATATACTGGCTAGATTGATCATGCACATACCCCCACTATGAGGATATTTGTTGCAATTGCGCATGACCGGGTATTCACGGACTGACTGACGCAGACGATCAGCTGCATATATAGCCTTCAAAAATGACTCAATTATCATTTGGTAATTTGAAGAGAAATGGATTAAATGCAAATTTACATATTTTTATCGGAAATAAAATTGTATTGGCGATATTAATCTGACAGATTATTCGACTACGTAATAGGTTTAGTACAAAAAACATTTTGGAAACTATACATCCGGGGAGAAAATACTGAACTCTGACGCTTTTGAGGGTGTCATGAGCGATCTAACCAGTATATACGATATTTATGTCCCTACCAGCAACATTTTGTTATATATAAATTTCTGTCTTCAGTAATTCTATTATGAGGTATTAGTACCGCCTACCATTCCTGGTGAATAGAGGAATCTAGTTTATCCATCAATCATATGACGTTATAATCCACGACATGACGTGTAGGCGGATGTCATAATCAATTGCGTCACGAATGACTCGATTTAGTCCGTCTTAAGCTCTTAATAGTCTGCCTGGTTGTGCGAATTGTATGTCTTTATTATTTAATAAACATGTTGAATATTTCGAAACTACTTTGACTGGCTTACCTGTATAGTTTTCTGAAAATTAAGATTCAGAGATTGCAGGGATCGATCGATCCCAACACGAGCAAAGCGTGAATGAATCTTAGCTAGAGATTCCTCGTTATAAAAGGCCTTGTTCAGTACCTAGAGCTTGGAGTCAGTGGGTAGCTGTTGCCCTGAGCTCTTGGAAGCTACAGAATACACAGGTGACAGTGCTGGTATTGTATATATCGCCTACTACTGCTTACCTGTCAAATGCCCGCGTCAAGATCTGTCACTTACTGGTGACTCTCAGCAGCGAGCGAGTTATCGAAAAGGGAAATTGATTGGCAACATTGTTGCTGGTAGGTGTTGACACCGTGTCTTTTAACATATTTGTTTAGATTTTAAATATATATTTATTTTTACTTAATGATATTCTAGAAGTTTAACGCTGGCTATATTGTTTTTAGCCCACCTGACCTGAAAGGCCAATTGAGCTTATGGCATGGCGACCATCTGTCTGTCTATAAACTTTTTCTTAAGAACGGTAGTCCTCATTAACCGCTTGGTGGATGTCAACCTAACCTGGCTGGATGGACCCTATTGGTGTTGGCTTCAGAATTTCTATACAGAATTCTGATTTGTCAATTGTTTGGGTGAAAATATTAGATTTTATGAAAAAATTTCTGTAAATTATCAAAACACTACTTCTAATTAACTGTTTGGCAGATTTTATGAAAAATTTACCAGAAATTGTCAAAATGTTACTAATCATTAACTGCTTGATGTATTTCAACCCTACATGGCTGGATGGACCCTATCAGGGTAGGCTTCGGATCATGTATTCAGAACTTTGATTGATCGACTTTTTTGGGTTGAAAACTTAGATTTTATGACAAATTTACTGTAAATTGTGAAAACGCTTAGAACTCCATTAGCTGATTGAGATTTCAACACAATTTGGCTAGAATGACCCTATCATAGTAGATTCCAGAACTTCTATACAGACTTTTGCTTGGTCAAGTTTTGGGGTGAAACATAGATTTTATGAAAAATTTAACACATCTACTTAACAGCTTCGTGGATTTATCCAAATTTGGCTGGAAGGATTCTATACCAGTAGGCGCTAGAATTATTCAGAATTTTGATTGGTAGAGTTTTTTTGGCCATTTAATTTATCCATCATGTCATGAAATGGATCAGATGCTAATGGTCCAGGTGAGCTTCACATGCCCTAGGGCCTCTTATTACCCACCCACCCCTTTGTGCACGTATAGAACTATCTAAAAACTGCTAATCCGATTTTGCTTAAATTTTAACACAATAAAGGAACTACTAGGATTTCCAGTCTTTGGTCATGATCCAGGGAAAACAGTGCTGGATCAGATCAAATTCTGGATCTATGAATATCTCAAAAGCCAAGAAAAAATGGCGTGACTGTAGACTAAGGATTGCACACATTTCGGTGTGATCTGAAAAAATCAGGTTTGGGCAGCCTGTTTGTCAGACGTAATAGCATGGTTAAAAGCTACATAATCAAGATCATCGATACGGGTAAAGTTGTTAAATGAAAAATAGATAATGCACTAGTTTATATTTAGCAAACAATGTTTTGATGTTTAAACTGTTAATGATTTATCAGACAGTTTTAGTCTGTAAGACATTGTTTAATAAGTTTAAATTAGTTTGCCAATAAGTACATGATATTTTCGTTTTTAAATTTTATCAGTGATGTTGGTTAAATTCTCCATATAAAAAATCAAAAAACAAAAAATCAACAATATGACAAAAATGGGAGCGCATGATCTAGTAGCTCTAATTGCTCTTGTTTAGTAATGTGACTTGCAACTACATGTTCTGTGTCACAATACAAATCTGCTTGAGGTATATGTCATCACTGGCAATTCATATTCTGCAATGTGCATATACCAGTCATTATGTCACTGTTGTTAGTAGAAAGCACTTGCGTAAATTTAACCCTGGAATGACTAGCTCAGTTATCGAACCAGCCATTCCAATGGTCAATTTTCAAAATGTCTTCTCTTTGCCTGAAAATGGATCTTTACCATCGAGCCTTTAATGGTCATGATTTGTCAAGAAAATCTAAACACTTGATTATTGTATGTCCATCCATCGTGGATTTGTATAGCTTTCTGGAAATTAATAGTCATGGAGTTCAGGGATTGATCGATCCCAACATGAGCGAAGCGTGGGTGGAGTTTAGCTAAAGATGGGCATGGAATAGCTACAATATAGCCTTTGTAAGTTATTAGGCTAACTTTAATGCTATATATCATTTGAGGCATTAGTTGGAATAACATGTTTCAGAAATGAATGGAAATACTGATTTTACTTCCATAAATAGAACTTTAACCCTTGAATTTGTTCAAGAAAAAAAAATTTTCATGTCTATTTGCAGACCAAGGAGACTATTTTTGAAAATTTACCACTGGAATGACTGGTATGCAAATGGACATTTCGCAAGACCACTGCAGAAGCTGTTTTTGGCTGATATGATATGATATGTGTTAAAGGGTTAATATATATATATATATATAGTCTTGTAAATATGTATAATTGTCCATTAGTAAAGCTAATTGACTCGTATTATATAGATTGTATAAGTCATATATTAGACAAGTACGTCCAATGTTGTGTGATTACTATCACGTAAAACCAGACATTGCTGTAATTTGTAATTCGACGCGTTTACCTTGTTAATACATGTAACAATACCAATAATAATAATAAACTAATTTATACTAGTTTAGGTCAGACCAATTTCATGTTCTGTTTCACGAAAATTCTCTCCCAAAACACAAGATCAGAGATGAAAATAAAAAATATTGTACAATTTCAGCTCTGAAGTTTTATGCTATTACGGTATTAATCCATTCTTCATGTTAATTGTCAACATTGATCAAGAAAATTCAAAATGTTTTCTCAGCGAATATCCATTTGTGGAGGCTAAGAAGACTTATTTCTGAAAAGCCATTCCCTGTGTTAAATTTTCAAAAATAGTCTTCTGTTGGCTAGCAAATGAACCTTTGTTAGGACGATTGGAACGCCATTTTGAGCGGCTTGACCATTAAAGGGTTCACTAAGCTACAGAGAACAAAGAGTTACAGAAATTTCTGAGAAATTCTGAGTAATAAGTATTTGGCTGCCAAAAATTGCTAGATGGAAAGAATGTTGAAAATAATGCCTTAAAATTCCAGTGTTAGTTTTTGTCTCGATATAGAAAATAAAGTTAGGATTTGTAAAACAAAAATATAAATTGGTCTGGCCTTAAAATTGGTTATTACGATTTAGCCTTGCAACTACGATGATACAGCTCATTTGTAAACTAGCACAAAGAAATTCCTTGGTTCATTATCATCATCTGAAAGAAGATTTTCAACCCTAAAGCCAGTGACTCAATTCCAAAGCAAACGTGTACATAAGCTGATGAGTGTTACATATGACTCGCACTGTAACAGATTTATTATGCCAGGCCTGTATGGGGTGAAGGACTTGGAATTTTGTTAGCAGTGATAAGAACATGTATTAAAATTTAAAATATATATGTATACATTTGTTAGTACACGAGATGTTTGTTAATTATTTGTTAATTTATTCATGTACAGCTTGTTAGGATGGTGTGCGTGTGTATATATCCAAAGTGGTGTCAGTGATGTCAGTTCAGTCTAAGATTTACCCATGATTCACTTTCATAGTACAAAGCATAGTCCTGATAGTGGTGATGATCACGATGATAATATAATACTGTGTTCTACAGCTGCCATGGCATCCTTTACAAGGTCTGTAGTTGCTGGTACAGAGTCCTGAATTCGTTCATGGAGAGAATGGAGGAATCTAGTTTTAGCTATACCCAGCACATCTCTCGCTAAGCTCCACCCTCATTTTGCTTGTGTTGGGATCGATTGTCCCTGCACTCTGAATCTCAGTTTTAAAAAATATATACCGGTAAGCTGAATTCGTACAAGGTGACAGACTATTAAGCGCTTAAGACGGACTAAATCGAGTTATTCATAATGTCATATGATTGATGGATAAACTGGATTCCTTCATTACATTCAATGTACATACATGTGAGCATCATAGTCCTGATAATTTTGCTTTTATAAAGCATTTGCAATCATTTTGTAGACCATTAAGGCTATCTTTGAAAATTTATTACCTGAATAATTGGCTGATAAATGTTTTAAAATAATCTTCTCTTGGTCTGCAAATGGACATTCCTTAAACCCTTTACCACTCATATCATCTAAAGATGGCTTCTGCAGTGGTCTTGAGAAATCTCCGTTTGCAGACCAAGAGAATACTATTTTTGAAAATTTATGCCTGGAATGACTAGCTCGATAACCGAGCCAGTCATTCCAGTGTTAAATTGTAAAGAATAGTATTCTTTTGGTCTGCAATTGGACATATTCCATGAGAAAATTGAAATTTTCTTAAACAAATTTGAGTGTTAAAGGGTTAAGACCACTACAGAGGTCAGTTTTTGTCGACTTGACCATTAAAGTGTTAAATGAATGGTCAGATACACATGTTTTTGTGTCCAGAATTAATTCCTATCAACTCACGTACCCAGAGTTTATGTTTATCAGTCGTGACATATTCACTAATGATGAATTAGCCCTTTTGGGCTACGAGCCCTAACACTCAAATTTGTTTTAAAGATTTCAATTTTCTCATAGAAAATATTCATTTGCAGACCAAGAGAAGACTATTTTTTAACATTTGCCACTGGAATAACTGGCTGAGTTATCGAGCTAATCATTTCATTGATAAATTTTCCAAAAAAATCATCTCGGTTTGCAAATGGACATTTCTCAAGACCACTGAAGAAGCCGTTTCTGGCTGCCTCGAGTGTTATTACAATGTAGAGCGGTCAAGGGATATAGAACATTTAGTTATGAAAAAATAACCACAGGAAATTTTGAAATATCTGCATTGAAATGACTTGCTTGTTAACGAGATCATCTAATTGTTATTAATAGATGTTACTAAGTTATATAATGACTACATTTGATGGTTTTCATCCATTATGGATACTTCTATCCACCGCTTGGAATGTTTTCTAAATAGTATTTTTGAAAGATAATAAAACATTTCATAACTTATTAGCTACTTTAGAGTTTTTGCTTTTTTTACGGAGATATCGTATATATGTTGACAATAAAAATAATCTGTGAATTAACCTCGTTGACCAATCAGACTCGATGAATAAACCTCGTTGACGAATCAGACTCAGTGAATCAACCTCACTGACCAATCAGACTCAATGAATAAACCTCGTGGACCAATCAGACTCGGTGAATCAAACCTTGTTGACCAATCAGACTCGATGAATCAAACTTGTTGACCAATCAGACTATGAATCAAACTTGTTGACCAATCAGACTTGATGAATCAACCTTGTTGACCAATCAGACTTGGTGAATAAACCTAGTTGACCAATCAAACTCAGTGAATCCATGTCATTGACCAATCAGACTATAAATAAACCTCGTTGACCAATCAGACTCAGTGAATCAACCTCGTTGACCAATCAGACTTGGTGAATAATAAACCTCGTTGACCAATCAAACTCAGTGAATCCACGTCATTGACCAATCAGACACAGTGAATCAACCTCGTTGACAAATCAGACTCAGTGAATCCACCTCATTGACCAATCAGAATCAGACTGGGGGAGGTGGGAATGCCACCTCATGCCGGTCTCCTCCGTAAGTACCAAATTTGTTGGGAAACTTAAGTCATCAAGGCCTGTGGGCTGACATCGAATTCAGAGGCAACTCTGATTATGTCTAACCTTCGTCAAACTCGAAACTGTGTTCGACACCCTCTGACGACGCGATCTTCCCGGAGATTTTCTATAGGTACGTGGAATGTACATGGTCCGATTGCAACATCAAAGAGGCAAACCTTAGGTGCAGACTTTGAACACTATAATATCAACATTACATGCATTTAAGAGACTAAAGTAGCTACTCACTCAGAGCAGGAACTTCAGACAGGCCACAAGCTACTACTCGTGGAGCAAAAAACAGGCCACATACCGATGTCTAGGCTCTTGGACCATGTAATTAGTTTAGGATACGTCAGTGATCACTGCATTCATCGACCTGTCTATACCAGCGTCGGAAATGCACCACCACTAAGTGTCGTATAGTCAACGCATATGGTCCAACTACTGAAGAAGCCAGAGAATCCATCAATACTAGATTCCTCCTCTGCAAAACCGATCTCAGCCATTAATCCCAGCCAGATAGTAACGGTTCGTGTTTGGGGATTTCAACTCCAAGCTGGGTAAATTCGGCAATGCGGACACAAATTCATGACTTGGTCACACGCAACAGCGATGCAGTGGCATTCCTTAGTTCCAATGGCCAATTTTCCACAAATACGACATTCAAACACCCTAGCTGTGGACAACATGGACCGGTCACTGGACACATTATTGCTGATCGCAAAGCCCCAAAAGGCTCTAAGGCTGCAACAGCGGTCTTCAAGCAAATAGACTTCATACTATGCAAAACAGAATCAAAACCATGCTTCGGGACACTCGTCCCTATGGAGGTCCCGACATCAATTCTGACCCTAAGCCAGTCATTACACACCTTCAGATGAACCATCTCTACCTAATGTAAAAACACAATACCAGGCAAGAGGGTAGTCACCTACAACCTAGCTAAGCTCATCAGCGACACTGACACGCAAATGTCATACAAAAAGGCCCTCGGGGAGTAGACAGCTAACATTGAAATCCGCTCCGATCCAAACGAAGCCTTAATCAAGGTAGTGAAATGTATGGAATCATCAGCTACCAGCATCATAGTTCTAAAAAAAACACCCGAACTAGATATAGTGATGACCCTGTAGTTGTAAAACTATCAGCAAAGCAGAAAGCATTACGGCTGCGCCAAAGTGAAGACTGTACCAAACTATGCAGGGAACGCAATAACATTCTGCACCTCAACGAATGCTTAAAAGGTCTTGCTATTCAACAAGCAGAATCCCTAGCAGATGGATTCACTGCCACGGATGACTATCTCAAAATGTTTCGGGCAGTCTTGAGAATTACTGACACCACTACTCACTGTACACAACCCTGAAGGACTGGCCATGGCAATTTGAGAATGGTTCAAGGAAGAGTTCAATGACCACAATGATGAGCCCTTGCATCCTTCTCAGGAGACTCCATGCCATTACTAATACCAATTAAAACAGCAGAAGTTGAGACAACGTACTCAAAGCCATGAGAATGGACGCTCATCCGGACCTGAAGGCACGAGCAATGAACTATTCAAATACCCAAGTAATATTATCTCAAAATCGATCACGCACCTAATCAATTCAGCTTTTATGTACCACCTTCCCATCACTGTTGTAAGCCAAGGCACCCTTGTTGCGCTACCTAAGCGCAATAAGCCACCTGGGCCCCTCCAGCCAATCTGCGTCCCATTGTGCTCCTCAACAGCATAGAATATCCTATCCAATGTTAATCTATGCCGCATCCAAGACAAGATCGATGACTTCACCAGATCATGTCAAAGTGGCTTTAAACGTGGATGCACCTGCGCAGACATTATATGGGCTTTACGCATGCTTATGTCAGTAGTCATATCCAAACACTGGGACTTCCATAAAATGGCCATTGACATGTCACGAGCCTTTGACACATACATGTATTAAACGCTCAAAGATCCTAGATGTACTGTGCCAGGCCAGTTGCAATGAAGATGAGCTGTGGGCAGCGAGACTACTACTTGCACCAAGCTGAGAGTACGAGACACGTCAGTGAAGTCTGTAGGGTTTGAGACAACAATTGGCTCCCCACAGGGAGATGGTCTATCTCCTGTGCTTTTCACCTGTTACCTTGCTGCTGCATTAAAGTCAGTGCAAAGAAATTCCACAAGACCAAACTCCCAGTGTCCATACTGAGCCAGAGCAACCAGAGCTGGAATGTGCCGACGACGTGGACTTCACAGACCAGGAAAAGAAACCCCTTGATGAACGTCTCCCAATAGCTCCAAGCAAACAAAAAATTGAGAATCTATGAATGAATCCAAAACAAAGTTCACCCACATATACCTATCTACAAAGCAAAACTAAAGAGAATGATGATGCATTTCGTGGTGGCGAACCATGGGGGAAAAGTAAAATATTAGCCTCACTGCTTTGTAGTACTGCTGACATTGCTGCAAGCTGCGGCATGGGGAACATAGCTTTCCAATACTGGAAGCTATGGATTCGTAGATCAAAGATGCCCTTGACAAAAATACTACGTTAACTTTATACAATGCAACCTGTGTATCCTTGATGCTGCATAACTGTAACAGCTGGGAAGCTCAAGGCAAACTTGATGCTTGCCACTGCAGTCACCTAGGCACCATCACAGGACACTGATGGCCAGACAATTTTCAATAATGCACTATACAAGATGTGTAATACATCGCCGCTGTCCATAAGTCATCCAGCAAATATGGTCCATGTGCTAAGGATACCAGAAGACACACCAGCAGAGAGCCTTCGAATTTGCCCTACTGGGAGCCAGCAAATACAAAGCCAGGGGAGGACATCATTGCATAAATCTGTTAAGCGTGCTATGAGGTTACTTCAAGAAAGCCGGACTCGGTACACTCAAATCAAGAATGGACTTGAGGAAGCTCAAGATATTGACTGTCAGAACACAGCCAAGCAGGACTTCTATTCCTACAGCCTCAGAATACAGTGATCATACATACATACATACATACATACATACATACATACATACACATACATACATACATACATACATACATACATACATACATACATAGATGCCTGGTTGCTGATGCTATGCGGAGTTGCAGAATGGCGGTTCGATCCCCCGACCGGGAGATGGTGATCAACAAATTAAACTAATGGGTGCATGACTGTCGGCTAAGTTAGCACATGGAAATTGAAGCCGCACGTTGCCAGTGCACCAATATAATAAAAATACATATACTGCCAGAGCCGTGCTGGAGTCAGAGTACAATAGGCGTAAAAGATTAGTTGATGGTGTCTGACCTGATTGCGTGAATACGTGATTGATTGATTGATTGTGATTAGTTGCTTGTTTGTCAGGTTGGTTGATTAATTGATTGAATGATTGAATGATTGCGTGATTAACGGGTTTATCGATTATGAGTGTTTCTGATTGATTGATAGATAGATAGATTGATTGGTTGTTTGAGTGTGTGAGTGACAGATTGAGGGAGCGACAGATTGATTAAAATTGATTGAAATTGATTGAGATTGATTAAAGATTAATTAAGATTGATTAAGACTGATTGAGATTAATCGAGATTGATCGAGATTGATTAAGATTAATTAAGATTAATTAAGATTGATTGATTGACTGGGATTTTCCTGACTAAGAAGTACACTATGGCCAGACCGGGCAAAGGTAGACGAGGGGATGGTGCGGGATGTGAATCGCATCACCACCCGTCTGCCCAAGCCCGCCTAGTCAAGGTGTACTATATGGTGATCCAGTGTTTTCACCATATTAGTATTTTGAACAACCACCTCAGGTTGGATACTTTGCCTAATGGCTTAGGCCAGAAGGTAAGGGATCTAAGTAAGTTCCTGAAGCCGGCCATGCCAAATGATGATATCCTCTTTGACATTTGGTCGGTGAACTCTGAGTGGGCAAAATCAATGGTGAGAACGCTGATTGGTCATTATAACCGTCAGCTAGGGTGTTTAAGGTCCCAGATCCTCTCCGCCCAAGACCATCCCAACCTTGACCTCGGCCTGGCTAAGTCCATTGCCATCCGCTGGGCCAAGAACAACCATGGTAGAAAGCTCAGTGGAAGCGCTATTGCAGCATTTTATGATTTCATTAGGCCTATTGACCCACATTTCCATTCGACTGTTGGCACAAAAAATGTTACGCCGAAACGTAAACCAACAGTCGAACAGACATGTGTGGCTCCACCCTCCCAGGCTAGGAAGAGAGTAAGATCGCCCACTGAGGTTTCACCACCCCTTAAACGTCTAAATGACAGACCGTCCCCTTGTAATTATTCGCCTGTTAACCCGCTTTTGATCCCTCTCCCTGAATCGCCACCACCACCCCCTATGTCACCGTTTCCACGGGATGATCTTGCACCTCTACCACAGCGCGTAGCTGGTGGAAGATCATCACGCAGAAAACGCTCTGAACCCGTTGTTAGTGTCATTTCGCCAGTAGACCCATCCTTGATTCCACTACCCGAATCCCCATCATCCCCTATGGCGCCATTTTCACCTGATGATTTTCCATCACTACCACAGCGTGTAGCTGGTGGAAAATCATCACGTGAAAAGCCACCTGTAGCAAAGATTCCACAACCTCATTTCACCCCATCTCCGTTTTGTAAGCCCAGAAGACCCACCCGTCCCACTGAGCTAGAGAAGAACACCTTTTGGAAATTCCGGAACGAGTCTGTAAATAGACCCAATTGGCAGCTTCCCACTATTTGTAAAAAAATCTTGATTGTGGGAGCATCAAATCTGAGCCGAATCAACGTAGACCCGCATCCGGACATACAGGTGGCCTGCTTCCCTGGCGCATCTATTAATGACATAAGAACTGTCATTAATAGATACACAGGGTCAGTCCATCCTGAGAAACTGATCCTTAATATAGGTATCAATGACCGGAACAGTCCACTCTCAGACACTGAGACTCGACTGAGATTGATGTTCAGCATGATAAGGAAGAAATTCACTAAAACTATGATTTATTTCAGCTAATTAAACTTTTCAGCTACCTTGACCCCCAACCAGAAGGAAATTCTTGAGGCAATTAATCGAATTGCAGAATCCCCTAGGTCCAAGGTTACTGTCATACCACGCCTGCCAATCGCAGATTTCAGTGTGTGTCGTGACAATATACATTGGACTGAGGGGACTGCTAACACTATCTATAGCAATTGGCTAAATGTCCTTAATTTAAACTAGATTCGGGTCAAGGTAGTTGCCACCCAGAAATTGGACTAGGCAGTAATATTGTCAACCTAGCTGGTTCTCAGTTAAGCGAAAGCGAAAAATCGCTGCTTAATTTTGGTTTAACCTTTGTACCAACTCCGAAACCCAAAATTGGTTTGGATGCAGATTTAGAAAATGGCCTTATTGAAACTGCTGAATTTGGTCACCGCATGAAATTGGCAGATTTTTTTCGAAACTCGAATGGCAACATTCCACCATTCATTGAGAAAACAGGCTGGGCACCACATTTGAAACTGGTTGACCCAGCAATCGGTAAAAGTATAAACCTGTACTAAAACCTGTATTAAAAATACAACATTTCCAAATGATCAGCAAAATTTATCTTATGAGCAGCGCCAGGCCCTACAAGGGTTATCTAAAAATAATGAAATTGTTATTAAACCTGCGGATAAAGGATCAGCTACTGTAATAATGGATAAAAATAACTATATCAAAGAAGCACATAGACAGCTTAGTAATCCGAAACATTACCAAAAGCTAAAGGAACCACTTTGGCAAAATAACTGTAGCAAATTTAACGAAATTCTCCAAAAAATGGTTGATAACAAGAAGATAACTGAAAAGCAATTTAAATATCTCTTTGCAAAAGATGATTCGAAACCACGTACATTTTATCTTCTTCCTAAAATCCATAAGTCTATTGACTCGTGGACCGACCCAATGACTCCACCAGGGCGAGCCATTATTTCAGATTGTGGTTCGGAATCATATAGGATTAGTGAATTTATCGACTACCATCTTCAGCCAATTGCAAATAGACATTTTAGCTATCTGAAAAACACTGAAGACTTTCTAGCCCAGGTCTCTAAGATCTCGGTCCCTCCAAATTCATTCTTAATTACGATGGACGTCGATGCTATGTACACAAACATTGATATCGAAAAGGGTCTTAATTCAATTCGTAGAGCATTTGCCGACTACCCCGACACCAACAGGCCTGACAGAGAAGTAATAGCTCTATTGGAGCTGAGTCTGAAAGGCAATGACTTTGAATTTGCTGGTGAAATTTTCCAACAAATTTGTGGCTGCGCAATGGGTAAGCGTTTCAGCCCAGGTTTTGCTAACCTTTACATGGCTGAGTGGGAAAAGGAAGCACTCAAAAGGTGTCCAAATCAGCCACTCATTTACCGCAGGTACCTGGATGACATTTTCATGATCTGGCAACATACTAAAGAAGCATTTAATGAATTTTTAGCCACTCTGAACAATCATGATCCGAATATCAAACTAAAACCTGAAATTGATGAGATGTCCATATATTTCCTGGATGTAATTTTATACAAAGGTATAAAGTATGAAACAACTGGTTACTTAGACTACAACGTTTATTTTAAGCCAACCGACTCCCATCAACTACTGCACAAGAAATCATTCCATCCACCGCATACTTTCAAGGGACTTGTAAAATCACAAATAATCCGCTTTCATAGAAATTCGAGTGATAGGAAAAACTTTGAATCATCATGTTCGACCTTATTCAAAGCTCTCAGACCGAGAGGATACTCTTCTCGGTTCCTACGTAAAATAAAGTCTGAAACTTTGCATAATTTGGAACTCATTCCGGATAATGCCAGAAATTCTCGGCCTACCAAAATTTGTCATAATCGTCCGATTGTAGGTGAAGGAGGATCTCGGAAATGCGAAAAGAAAAGGTGTAAATTGGATGGTTTTCTTCCTTCCCAGAGTACATTCACAAGCTTTCAAAACAAAAGCAAATTTCAAATTCAGTCAATTTTAGATTGTGATTCTAAAAATGTCATTTATTTAATTTCATGCAAATTGTGTCAAAAGCAGTATGTCGGCGAAACCAAAAATCCACTAAGATGGCGTGCAACTAGACACCTCTCAGATATTAGACTAGAGGAAGACACACATGTGGCTGAACATTTTAATCTTCCTGATCATTCAGTCCCTCGTGACTTTGAAATTATGCCTATCGAACAGCTACCTCTTTCAGATACAACAGAGGAAACTGATAAACAAAGAAAACTAAGAGAATCATTCTGGATTAAACAATTAGAAACACAATGGCCTAGGGGCATAAATTCTGACCCAGGCCTCTTAGATCAAAGAGAGATTATCCCATTTACTCTCACATACAATCGGAAAAATGTTGAAATTGCCAAAATCCTAAAAGATGAATATCACAACTTACAGGACAATCTCAGACAACCTTTCAACAAGCGCCCAGTAATTGCATTTAAGAAAAATTCGAATCTACGTGACATCTTAGTAAAAGCCAAACTGAAATAGGTTTTCAAAAATACCACTCAGTGATTTATCATTGTGTGATAATTAGGCCATATGGCGTCTCTAAAACAAAATGACAATCTCAAGGAATAAAATAAACAAGAATTTTTTCAATTTTGAAAATTCTGAGCCAGTGCGTTTGACAATATCATATACATACATACACATACATACATATATACATACATACATAGATGCCTGGTTGCTGATGCTATGCGGAGTTGCAGAATGGCGGTTCGATCCCCCGACCGGGAGATGGTGATCAACAAATTAAACTAATGGGTGCATGACTGTCGGCTAAGTTAGCACATGGAAATTGAAGCCGCACGTTGCCAGTGCGTCAATAAGATAAAAATACATATACTGCCAGAGCCGTGCTGGAGTCAGAGTACAATAGGCATAAAAGCCTAGGATTGATTGTGACAGATGCATCCACAGATAGTCCCATATGAATCGTCAGTGTGTCAGTATATCAGACATGTGAAAGCTGGTCGGCCAATCCTTGACTTTTTAGTCTTGGTGCGGTGGTCCAGTGGAAAGATGCCTGGTTGCTGATGCTATGCGGAGTTGCAGAATGCCGGTTCGATCCCCCGACCGGGAGATGGTGATCAACAAATTAAACTAACGGGTGCATCACTGTCGGCTAAGTTAGCACATGGAAATTGAAGCCGCACGTTGCCAGTGCGTCAATAAGATAAAAATACATACATACATAGTTAGCAATAAACTTTAATGACCAATCAGACTCGGTGAACCAACCTCGTCGACCGATCAGACTCGGTGAATTGAACATCATCGTTAGCCAATCAGACTCTCAGACACATTCAAAAGTATAGAGTTAAAGGAAAGGACCAGGGAACATATGCTCTTGAATGATAGCTTTATATAATAATCAACCTATAGCCACCAGTACAAAACATAAATAAATCAGAATAATTTGAAAAAAGCTAAATACCATTTATGTCACTCTGGTGGGAACCAATTAATGACGCAGTGGTTCTATGCTCTCTGGTGTATGCTGAGCGAATAAATAATACCCGCTACAGCTCATGGTCATATACACTCGGTTATATTTGAGTTAACCTTTTAATGGTCATACCGGCCAAAACCAGACTCTGCCATGGTCCTGGGGCATGTCCATTTACAGACCAAAATACAATCTTTGAAAATTTACCACTGGAATGACTGGCTCGATACCCGAGCCAGTCACTCCAGTGATAAATTTCCCAAAATTGTAGTCTTGCCCTGTAAATCGACATTCAATAAGAAAATGATTACAATTTTTGGACAAAATTTGACCATAAAAGGGTTAAGCTGATTAGCCACTACGGCCTACAAATACTTACTAGTTTTAGAACAATTCGACTGAAAGGCGTGGTTTCCAGAGACGGAATCTACATTCAGTCACACAAATTTTAAAATATTCAGTAGGCATCATGTTATGACCTTGGAAACCAGCAGTATATTTTGGAATCATTTTGACCAAAACTTATTGTTTGCACCAGAAAAGTGACTTTCAAATATAATGTTTTCAAAAGGATCAATAGTGAATTAGCAGGAGTGAGTTAATCACTCTACATTGGTACCTATTGAGAATACTATTCTTACGAAACTATATTCAGGTTTGCTTTTGTTATATTCGAGTACGCACATGCACACACAGTTGACACACAGCAACGTCACTAATTGGATCCAAGTTAAGCACTCCTAGATTTAGTAAATGCTTTTTCTCAAATAATCCCGATTCATTGACATTTATTACCGATTGTAGTTTATTAAATATTGCATGAACATCATTTGCTATTTCCCTTCGTTTAAAAATGCTTATGGCTTGATGGATTTATTTAATCCTTTGGTGCCTACACAGGCCATAGCCGGCCAGTTCACTCAGGACTACACCAGCCGAGGCCGGCCTACATTCTAATATGTCATTAGTAGGCCAATCAAATTCCCGTAAACATACTTGATTCAGCTGTTTCCCTCGATGACCTTTCATGAGTTTTGAATCGATCCCCCCAGTAGATTCAGAAAAGAAGATTTTTAAAGGCGTTTAAAGTCGGCCAAAACCAAGATGGCCACCGGGCAAATTTACCGACCGGCTTCGTTTGAACAAATCTGTATCTCTAAGGATGCTTTGCCAAATATACTGTCTTCTGCCTCCTTTAAAGATTCAATGTGATTAGAGTTAACCCTTTAACCCTCAAATCTGCCAAAACGGCTTCTGCTTTGGCCTTGAGAAATGCCCATTTTCAGACCAAGAGAAGACTATTCGAGCCAGTCATTCGTGGTAAATTTTCAAAAATAGTCTTCTCTTGGTCTGTAAGTGGACATTTTGAATGAAAAAATTGAAATTTTCTTGAATAAATTAAAGTGTTAAATGGTTAAGAGATGGACAGACAGACAGACAGACAGGCAGGCAGCCAGTCAGACACAGGCAGGCAGGCAAATGGACAGACAGACAGACAGACAGGCAGACAGGCTTGACTGTATAAGGGGCCTGTATCGCTCACATGGAATTATTGGCCACTGACACAACCAAACAAAAGGAGATCACCACTGGAAAAATTTACCAATCAAATGTCTGTGAAGAAAGTTTAGTCAAGTTTGATTAAAATTGGCCCAGTGGTTAATAAGTAAGTCTTTTTATGATTTTCTCAGAAATTTGCAGAAAATACAAGATGTCTGCTAAAAACTCTGTTTTGATTGATTCCTGGCAGACATATATTTTTGACATATCAACTTTCCATGGACAAACTTTAATGGCTCTTTGGCCATAATTATATCTGCCAAATTTCAGCCCGATCAATTCAGCAGTTCTGAAGTCGTTTTCACAAAATCTAGGTCATCTACGATGGCCGCCGAACCATTAGGCAAATCAAGTTCCCTCAAACAAACTTGGTTCAGCTCTTGCCCTAGATCATATTTCATGAGGTTTGCATCGATCCCCAAAACGGTTTCGGAGAAGATTTTAAAGACATTTCTAGGTCGGCCAAAATCCAAGATGGTCACGGGCCAAATTGGCCAATCATCTTCCTTTGAACAAACTTGTTTGCCTATTCCCTAAGGATGCTTGCTGTCAAATATACTTGAAACTGTGCCAGTAGTTCTCACGAAGACATTTTAAATTTCCCATTGCTTTAGTATGGGAATTTTTGGCAGGAAAATGATCCAAGATGGCTGCCAAAAAACGATCCAAGATGGCTGCCAAACCGTTTATCCGACAGTTTCAAAAATGGCAAATTTGAGATCAGAATACCCAAAAACATATAAAAACGATTTCGGCCTCAAAATCCATCAAAATAAGAAAATCCAATAAAGCCACCAAACACGCTACATTTGCATGCTACATTTTGATTAGCCCATGGCGGCCATGTTTTTTGACGAATCAATTTCCCTTGAACAAACTTTAATGGCCCTTAGTCCCCAATCATATCTCCCAAATTTCAGCCTGATCCCTTCAGCAGTTTTTTTCACGAAAACAAGGTCGTCCAAGATGGCCGTTGAACCATTTGGTCAATCAAGTTTTCTTGAACAAATTTGGCTTACCTCTTGCCATAGATGACGTTTCATGAGTTTTGAATCAATTTCCCATGCGGTATCGGAGATTTTTAGACATTTCTAAAAATTGTCTGAAATCCAAGATAGACGCTGGCCAAATTAGCCGATCGGCTTTGAACAAATGTGTATCTCTATGCCCTAAGGATGCTTCCTAGCACTTTTGACAATTTGAGGGATCGATTCAGAACTTACAAAATATGATCTAGGGTAAGAGCTGAACCAAGTTTGTTCAAGGGAACTTGATTGACCAAATGGTTCGATGGCCATCTTGGATGACCTAGTTTTCGCAAAAACGACTTCTTCCCCAGAACCACTGAAGCGATCAGGCTGAAATTTGTGATATATGATTAGGGACTAAGGACCATTAATGTTTGTTCAAGAGAAGTTGATCCGTCAAAAAAACTGGCCGCTTTAAAATGTCTAAAAATCTCCAAAACCACTTGTGGGATTGGGCCGAAATTTGAGAGATATGATTAGGCACTGAGTGCCATTAAAGTTTTTTCAAGGGAAGGCGCTACGTCAGAAACATGGCAGAAGTGGACCAATCAAAATGTAGCGTGCTTGGCGGCCATATTGGACTTGCAGAAATGTCCACAAACTCATTTAGAACACTACTCCTAAACCACCCACCAACAATTATGACAAAAATGCATAATGCTCCAGGTGAGCAACACAGGCCGCTTGGGCCTCTTGTTAGAAATGTTTTTAAAAATCTTGCTTTGGGAATCGATTCAAAACTCATGAAACATCATCTAGGCAAAGAGGTAAGCCAAGTTTGTTCAAGAGAACTTGATTGACCAAATGGTTCGGCGGCCATCTTGAACGACCTAGTTTTCGCGAAAATTACCTAGAACTACTGAAGTGATCAGGCCGAAATTTGGATCCGTAAAAAAACATGGCCACCATGGGCCAATCAATATGAAACGTGTTTGGAGGCCGTAATTGGTTTCGAAACTGTCACAGAAATGGTTTGATGGCCATCTTGGATCATTTTCCTGCCAAAAACTCCCATACTAATGCAATGGGAAATTTAATGTCGTCTTCAAGAACCACTGGACCGATTTCAGACATTTCAGAAAAAAGACATTTCAAAAAATCGGTAAGATGGCCGTCGACCAAATTGGCCGATTGGGTTCGTTTGAACAAACTTGAATCTCCATGCCTTAAGGATGTTTCCTGCCAAATATAATTGAATCGGGCCAGCAGTTCTCGAAAAGAAGACATTTTTAATTTCCCATTTCTTTAGTATGGGAGCTTTTGGCGGGAAAATGATCCAAGATGGCCGCCAAACCATTTATCCGACAGTTTCGAAATTTGCAAATTTCAAATCAGAATAACCAAAAACCTATATAAAAACAATTTCAGCCTCAAAGTCCATCAAATAAAAAAATCCAATATGGCCGCCAAACATGCTATATTTTGATTGGCCCACGGCGGCCATGTTTTTTTTATGGATCAACTTCTCTTGAACAAACTTTATTGGCCCTTAGTGCCTAATCATATCTGCCAAATTTCGGCGTGATCCCTTCAGCGGTTCTGGAGAAGTCATTTTCACTAAAACTAGGTCAACCAAGATGCCCGCCAAACCATTTGACCAATCAAGTTACCCTGAACAAACTTGGTTGAGCTCTTGCCCTGGATCATATTTCATGAGGTTTCCTTCAATCCCTCAAGCGGTTTCGGAGATTTTTAGACGTTTCTAAAAATTGCCAAAATCCAAGATGGCCACCGGCCAAATTGGCCGATCGGCTTCGTTTGAACCCCTAAGGATGCTTCCTGCCACATATAATTGAAATCGTCCTAGCGGTTCTTGAAAAGAAGTCGTTTTAAAGTAAAAGTTGACGGACAGACGGATGCTGGACGACGGACACACGATGGACGGTCGCCACGACATAAGCTCACTTGGCCTTTCAGGCCAGGTGGGCTAAAAATTGGTCAAAATCCAAGATTTGGCCGATCACCTTCGTTCAAACAATCCTTGATTTCTATACCCTAAGGATGCTTCTTGGCAATTATAATTGAAATCGGCCCAGTGGTTCTTGAGAAGTCGTTTACAGAGAAAGTTGACGGACAGACTTAGACGGATGGACAGACGCCACGGCATAAGCTCACTTGACCACTCTGGCCAGGTGAGATAATAATTTAGCCTTATGATCCTGCACTGACAGAACTCCAAATTATGCTTCAATGGTTTGTGCAGATTCATTTTGAAACTGCTTTCAAAAGCTGTTGCTGTCTGACTGCAGTTAGCGTTCTAATGGGAAGTAAATGCAGCTTTTCATATGGCAATGGAGACAGCTCTTGATCCCAGAAATAACCATCAAAAGGCAATGAATGTATTTCTGAACATCCATTAAATATGGGACTAGCTCATCACCGATCCATGCGATCAACAGTAGTAAGTTATGAGACATGTCAGGACTAAATGTCTATCTGCTGCATTCCCTCTTCACCGCTGTTAACCCTTTAACACTCATATCAGCCAAAAACCGCTTCTGCAATGGTCTTGAGAAATGGCTACAAGAGAACATTTTTGAAAATATTCGAAAATTTACCACTGGAATGACTGGCTCGATAACCGAGCCAGTCATTCCAGTGGTAATTTCTCAAAAATACTCTTCTCTTGTTCAGCAAATGGACATTTTCTATGAGAAAGGTGAAATTTTCTTGAACAAATTTGAGGGTTAAAGGGTTAATATAAGTACCTTATTGACACGTCCGAATTTAATAGTATGATATGAGTTCCTAAAACTCAGATATCAATTTTGTGTGTGTATGTGGGGGTGGGGTGGGGGTGGGGTGGTGGAGTGTTATCTGGTCTCACAACTATAACAGTAGTGGTTATAATAATAATAGTAATAGTTTAATAGCAATAACCAGTAATATCCTTTGTCAGTGTAAATGTGATATAAAAGTTAATCTGTTTAAATTGATTTAACATGTTAAAAGCAATTTAACCCTTTAACCGTCAAATTTATTTGGAAAAATTTGAATTTTCTCATAGAAACTGTCCATTTGCAGACGACCATTTTTTAATATTTACCATTGGAATAACTGGCTCGGTTATCGAGCCAGTCATTCTAATCGTATACTTTCAAAAATAGTATTATTTTGGTATGCAAATGAACATTTCTCACGAAGACTGGAGAAGTGATTTTTGGTTATAAAAGTCTTCTCTTGACCTGCAAATGGAGAAATTCCTCAAGTGGGAAAGCAAAAGGCTTCTTTGGCTGAATTGATCATTAAAACATGTAAAATGATAACATTAAGACAACTCTGATTGTCAGCAGTGGATCTCTATGATTCAGATTTTATGCACCATTTGCAGGACTAGAGCTCAGCACCTTCACAATGACATAAAACAGCTTCAATTCAATGGTCTGATAAAATACAAGTTCTTTCCAATTTAACCCTTTAACACTCAAAATTATTCAAGAAAATTTTTAATTTCCTCATAGAAAATGTCCATTGGCAGACCAAGAGACTATTTTTTAACATCTATCACTGGAATGACTGGCTCGGTTATCGAGTCAGTCATTCCAGTGGTAAATGTTAAAAAATAGTCTTCTTTTGGTCACATTTATAAAGATCGCAGAATCCATTTTTGGCTGATATGAGTGTTAAAGGGTTAAACAAATATGCTGGTGAATATTTAGTGATATTAATTAAGTTTCTTCAGAAATTTATTTTGTAATTCACCACCTTTCCTATATATATATATATATATAATGGCTTGTCTTTGAATTGAAATGTCCTGATAACAGTGTGTGATAACAGTGTGGAACGTGTACAGCAAATATTTTAATTATCATCATTTCCATTATTGCTTAACTTACCGATACAGCTATATTAATGGAAGTAACTAAGTTATTTGTGCTTTTAATTTTATCAGATTATATGTCTATACAATTATAATGTCTCAGATTGAGATGTATACGCAGTATAAAACTAACTGCACACATCAACTTACATATATCCGAGTTTGAAAGATCATATTATATTTAATGACCACTAATTATACTTACTACTAAAGGTAGAGAAGATATAATAAGTTGGTAAAAATAGAAGTGTGTCTATAATTACCAGCAGAACAGAGTAAGCATCCACAAAAAATGTCTGGATATTAACACATATCTAATCACTTACAAGAAACTATCAAACAAACGTATCATTGGTGGAAATGGCAGCTAACAGAAATCTAGATTTGGTTACTTTGAGGACAAATATGATATAGTACTAACCAGGAGTGTGGTTGAAATGCAACCATGATGCCCGACCTTGTGACTTTGCAATGAACTATGGAGCTTGCCTTCAAACATAAAATACATAGATACACATATGACCTTTGACCCCAAAGTAATTGTCTCATCCCCTCCTCTCATTAGCAAGTGTCCATGTTTGGGCGCAGCGTTTTTAACACAACATGAGATATGAACTGCTAAAGTAAGGGCAAAGCAAAATGTTATTGTTGAAAAAACTCATGAGTTTTGTAATTATCATGCTGACTTTGACCTTTTGATGCTATGGCGATTGTGTCATGTCATCTCATTATAAGGTAAGATGTGTCCCTGTATGCTTAATCAAACATGGGATATAAACTGATTGGTTAAGCTAAACACAAAATGTTAGTTTTGATATTAAAAAAACTAGGTTTTCGCAAGGAGAGTGACCTTGACCTTTGACATTTTCACACCAAGGTGTCATGTGTCATTCCCACTCATGATAAAAAAGCATGTGTCCAAATTTGGCTCCAGTATCATTAAGCAAACATGAGATATAATTAATGAAGTTGAGCTAAATACAAAATGTTACCGTTGACAAAACCCTGTTTCCCCCACCCCACCCAAAGACCACAATGACCGTTGACCCCTAAGAACAGTGTCAAGCTCTCTCATTATACGGATGTATTTCATGTATCCAAGTTTGCATCCAGTTAATGATTAACCAGCGTTGAGATATGAACTGCTATGTTGAGTCAAATGGAAAATGCTACTATTGAAAAAACAAGGTTTTTACCAATTCACAGTAGCCTTGCCCTTTGACCGTTTGACCAAAGATCATAGTGTGATGCTGTGTCATTATAAAGAAGCATGTGTCCAAGTTTGGTTCTAGTATGATTAACCAGTGATGGGATATAAACTACTAAGTCGAGCTAAACAGAAAATGTTAATGTTGAAAAAAGGGTTTTACCAAGGGCATAGTAGCCTTGACCTTTGACCTTTTGACCTGAAGGTCACAGTGCCTTTGAGCTTTTGACCCTAAGGTCATTGTCTGATGTCATGTCATTATATTGAAGCATGTGTCCAAGTTTGGGTCCAGTATGATTAATCAAACACAAGATATAAGCAGAAAGGTTGAGCTAAACGCAAATTGGAGGACGCCGCCGCCGCCGCAAGAGCCACCGAATGATGTGCAGGATATCACAATAACTCGTTTTACTTCATACAAATATACATTGTGCAGGTAACTATTAGTGGTCTACTCATGCTTGCCAGGATTGAGCATGAAAAGTGCAGTCTGCTGACATTCAATGAAGAATGTGTTCTCCACAGAAGACAATAGAATTCCTTTTCTCATTGCATTTGAAGGAATTTGCTCATGTGTTTTGTACAATAATGTCATGCAGACGTTGAGTCCGAGTTATCAGGATGTCTCTCATGGCATTGGTCTGCTGCAAGGTGACTGGAAGTAGCAAAGAGTAGCTGTTGCCCTTCAGTCAGAGTGTCATCTCCAGGACATGGAACTGCTATCAGTCCTGAGGCGGGTCAATTCACCTTATCAGAGTATCCATCCATCATCTGACCTCGTATGATGTCATAATCAGCTCAGCGTGTGTATGATGACATCACAATCATTATGTCACAAAGGGTTCCATATAGACCGTTATCAAATCTCAAATAGTCTGACACATTGTATGAATTGTGACTGTAATTCTTTGCTATTTAATAAACATACTGCTGAATATTTTGAAACTAATTTAACTGGGCGCTGTTGCTGCCTTAGGAAGCAACAACACACAGTCAAATTAGTTTCAAAATATTTAACAGCTTACCTGTGTAGTTTTTTGGAAATTGATAGTCATGGTGTTCAGAGATCGATCGATCCCAACACGAGCGAGGTGTGGGTGGAGCTTAGCTAGAGATGGGCGGGGCATAGCTAAAACCGGAACGGTCCATTGAACAGTCGTCATAGAGGAGGACATGCACGGGCTATTACACATCCACAGGACAGGTTCCTTGTCAACGAAAAACCGAACCACCAATGCTTTGAAACCACTTTTAAAGGAGTGATGGAGTCAGCACTCAGACGGTTAGAAACAAACTGCATGCTAGTGTACGAGTGTTTTGCGGACCTGCATACCTCCTGTGATGGTACCCTTGAGTGAGAGGCACCATCAAGTGAGACTGGAACATAGTTAACATCTCAACCAGACTACTACTCATTGGGAAATTATCTTGTTCACAGCCCCGTTGCGATTCTGCTCAGAGTTTCACAATGGTCATGGTCATGTGTAGCGATATCAAAATGAAGGATTTGCTGATGCTACCGCGGTGGAACATGACAGTTATAATTGATGATCAGTCATGGTGTGGGGTGGCATTAGTGCTGGTGACAATACAGACCTCTACTGCATCTAGAATTGCTCTCTGACTGGTGTGAGGTATACGGACGAAGTTCTCCATCCCTTTGTCTGGCCCTATGGTGGTGCATAGGGCAAATCTTCATTCTGATGGATGAGAATGCACGACCACACAGAGAAATCACGTTGAAAACCTTTCTAAACTTAGCAGTTGACAAGTCTTTCAGGATAGCCGATCATGTCTGGGGCAATCTACCATTTTAGGTTTTCTTATTTCTTTTGCGGTGGATTCTGACATTTATGCCATGGAGGTTTGACAGAATGTGCATCCTTATTACGTTTTATTACACTATAGCATTACAATGTAATTATATTGCATTTCCATAAACCCTGTTGACGGGATCAAAATGAGCCAAAAATTAACCCTGACTGAACTATCTTATATGATAGGATAATCTATTCTTAGAGATGTCCACCGACCACATTAAAAGCCAACATCTCTAAATATGATGGAACCTACCACAAACATAGTATCGTTCTCATTGACTCCAATGCCCTTGGAATATATATTAGCTCTATAACGCTAGCAATGAACATCACATATATTATATATATATATATATATATACTCATATTAGCCAAAAACACCTTTTGAAGTGGTCTTGAGAAATGACCATTTGCAGACCAGGAGAAGAGTATTTTTGAAAATTTACCACTGGAATGACTGGCTCAATAACCGAGCCAGTTATTCCAGTGGTAAATTTTCAAAAATACTATTCTCTTGGTCTGCAAATACACATTTTCTATAAGAAAGTTGAAATTTTCTTGAACAAATTCGAGGGTTAAGGGATTAAGCAGGTTTCACTACATATGAGAAGCATTTAACCTCCATGCTTCATGTTTGAACACCAACAACTAGATCCCAGGAAGTCACAGAATGCTTAGAATTAGTGAGAGCTGCCACGACAGAAAGCCCTATCATGACAGAATGAAAGCCCTACCATGACAGAATCAAAGCTCTACCATGACAGAATGAAAGCACTATCATGACAGAATGAAAGCCCTACCATGACAGAATGAAAGCACTACCATGACAGAATGAAAGCTCTACCATGACAGAAAGCCCTATCATGACAGAATGAAAGACCTGCCATGACAGAATGAGACCTGCCATGACAGAAAGACCTACCATCACAGAATCAAAGCTCTACCATGACAGAATGACAGCCCTACCATGACAGAATGAGACCTGCCATGACAGAAAGACCTACCATCACAGAATCAAAGCTCTACCATGACAGAATGAAAGCCCTACCATGACAGAATGAAAGCCCTACCATGACAGAATGAGACCTGCCATGACAGAAAGACCTACCATGACAGAATCAAAGCTCTACCATGACAGAATGAAAGCCCTATCATGACAGAATGAAAGCCCTACCATGACAGAATGAAAGACCTACCATGACAGAAAGACCTACCATGACAGAATCAAAGCTCTACCATGACAGAATGAAAGCCCTACCATGACAGAATGAGACCTACCATGACAGAATGAAAGCCCTACCATGACAGAATGAAAGCCCTACCATGACAGAATGAGACCTGCCATGACAGAAAGACCTACCATGACAGAATCAAAGCTCTACCATGACAGAATGAAAGCCCTATCATGACAGAATGAAAGCCCTACCATGACAGAATGAAAGACCTACCATGACAGAATGAAAGACCTACCATGACAGAATGAAAGACCTACCATGACAGAATGAAAGCCCTACCATGACAGAATGAAAGCCCTACCATGACAGAATGAAAGCCCTATCATGACAGAATGAAAGCCCTACCATGACAGAATGAAAGCCCTACCATGACAGAATGAAAGACCTACTATGACAGAATGAAAGCCCTACCATGACAGAATGAAAGACCTGCCATGACAGAACAAAAGCCCTACCATGACAGAATGAAAAACCTGCCATGACAGAATGAAAGACCCGCCATGACAGAATGAAAGACCTGCCGTGACAGAATGAAAGACCTGCCATGACAGAATGAAAGACCTGCCATGGCAGAATGAAAGATCTGCCATGACAGAATGAAAGCCCTAACATGACAGAATCAAAGCTCTACCATGACAGAATGAAAGACCTGCCATCATAGAATCAAAGCTCTACCATGACAGAATGAAAGCCCTACCATGACAGAATGAAAGACCTGCCATGACAGAATGAAAGACCTGCCATGACAGAATGAGCCCTGCCATGACAGAATGAAAGACCTGCCGTGACAGAATGAAAGACCTGCCATGACAGAATGAAAGACCTACCATGACAGAATCAAAGCTCTACCATGACAGAATGAAAGCCCTACCATGACAGAATGAAAGACCTGCCATGACAGAATGAAAGACCTGCCATGACAGAATGAAAGATCTGCCATGACAGAATGAGACCTGCCATGACAGAATGAAAGACCTGCCATGACAGAATGAAAGACCTGCCATGACAGAATGAAAGCCCTACCATGACAGAATGAAAGACCTACCATGACAGAATCAAAGCTCTACCATGACAGAATGAAAGACCTGCCATGACAGAATGAAAGACCTGCCATGACAGAATGAAAGCCCTACCATGACAGAATGAAAGACCTACCATGACAGAATCAAAGCTCTACCATGACAGAATGAAAGACCTGCCATGACAGAATGAAAGACCTGCCATGACAGAATGAAAGACCTGCCATGACAGAACGAAAGACCTGCCATGACAGAACGAAAGACCTGCCATGACAGAATGAAAGTTCTACCATGACAGAATGAAAGCCCTACCATGACAGAATGAAAGACCTGCCATGACAGAATGAGACCTGCCATGACAGTATGAAAGACCTGCCATGACAGAATGAAAGACATGCTATGACAGAATCAAAGCTCTACCATGACAGAATGAAAGACCTGCCATGACAGAATGAAAGACCTGCCATGACAGAAAGCTAAGACCTGCCATGACAGAATGAAAGACCTGCCATGACAGAATGAAAGGCCTGCCATGACAGAATGAAAGGCCTGCCATGACAGAATGAAAGCCCTACCATGACAGAATAAAAACCATATGGATTCTGTTTACTTGATGGTAAATAAAGATACACTTCTACTTTTTATGAACACAAATTTTCTCCTTTATGGTGGTATGCTAGCTTAACACTTAACACTCTGATATCAATATTCTATCTTTTACTGTGTCAACAGCAAAGAAACTGGTGCACAATTTTCGACAATTTTGGTGGACAATGTTGCTGTCTATGACAGCAACATCTTCGACCAAATTTGTTGAAAAATGAACACCAGATTATCTTTTAACTAGATGATATAAATCAAATAATTCCCCCAAGTGTGTGTGACGGACGTATGGACGGAAGCGAAAACATAATCCCCACCCCCTCTTTTCCCTAAAGTGGGGGGATAATTAACCGGAATCCTCCCAAAAAACTTGTATTCAAGTATGACGTTGTGAAATTTAGAAAAACATACCTTTAAAAAATCGAAAATTTGTATCAAAAATTACCATCACTCAGCACTATGTTTAATGTATGCCTCCAAAATATCATGGTGGAAGAGAAATTATTAAATAGGACCGTCTAAATATCGCGTATCTTCAATAAAGATTGTTTAATACATCAAAAATCAACCTAATTTTGACATAACATGTCGCCTCGAAAATATAGAAATCATGAGACATTAGGAATGTGGTAAGATGGTCACCAGTTGTAATGTGACCAACATCAAATGATACAAAATGATCCAAAATGGAATCACGTATGACAAAAATTGCTTGTAAGTCTGAGAATTAAAATGAGATAGACCGCTTCTTATGTTGGCGAGCTGCTGGCTCTTTTGCGATAGGAGGCGCTGTGTGATCTTATGCGCTAACGGGAGTTTGTTATCAAATGGGTACGGGGACATTCAGTTCCTATCACGCTATAATAATATATAGCAATTTCCAGAATATTTATATCCGAGTACTCGCTCTAAATAAAGATCTTTTGTGATTGGAGGCGAATCACATGACTTTTTAGTTTTTCTCAACGCCATTTTATGTCAGATTCCGGATTCATTTTGATGTAATAAGTGATATTTATTAAAGAATATGCAATATTTAGGCACCCAAATTTAATAATTTTACTTCCGCGTGATGTTTTTGGAGTGTACATTAAATGACGGTGAGAATTTTCTAGCGCAAAATTTAGTTCAATTTCTGTGGTACAATCTTTAACCTTTTTAGAAAAATAGACTAAAAAATGTGCTCAAAGAATGTGCTCGATTATAGGACTTTCCTAGAACACTTGACAAAAAAACTGCGTCCTTTAGTCAAGATTTTCCGGTAACTTGAAAATAAAAATGTTGACATCAGAGTGGTATGGGTTAAAGAATGTGATCCTACAGTACAGCTCAGACGTATGTATAATTAACACGTTTGAATGACAAACACAGAAACATGATAGTATAGAAATGTTCTGTTGAATATTTTGAACATAATTGGTTGGAAGACAGAAGACCTTCCAATTCAATTATGTTCAAAATAATCAAAAGTACATTTTATTTAGTTTTGGAAACATTCTAAGTTATTTCCGAGCTGGACTTAGTCTGTGATCATTCAGTTTCGTCGGCGCCACACTGTGCCATGAGCCACTGTCCATTGGTACTTGCGTATTGTCTCTCTGATCAGGAATGGTACATTCTTTTCAGCTATCAAATCAAAGTTTGCCCCGAGTTCTTTCTTTAACGTGTCAAAGCTGGTGACCACCTGACCAGATGTGTCTCTATAACCTCCAAGCCATTTGGACTACAAAATAATGAAAAATATTTATAAGCACAAAAGATGAATTGTTATTTTAGGTTTTATATATTATTTGTAAATAGTAAGCATACCATACAGCTCCTAAATAACTTAACATATTTACAAAATAAAACATATTGTTGAATATTTGATTGGAAGCCATTGTTGCCTTTGGAATGCTTAATTTGACTGGAAGACATTGCTGACTAATTTTGATGACGATGTAAGAAATGTTCTGTTGAATATTTTCGACTTAATTTGATTGGAAGCTAAGGCAGCAATGGATTCTAGCTGCGTAAGGCAGCAATGGCTTCCAATCAAATGGTCCTTTCCAGAGTACCCACCCATCATATGATGTCATAATGAACTGCGTGATGTGTGCAATGACATCATAATGAATGACGTCATGAATGATGTCGATAAGTACATCACGAATGCATACTTGAAGACGGTCTATGGGCTGTTGTACAAATTGTTTGCTTTTACTATTTAATAAATATTCTGTTGAATATTTTGAAACTAATTTGACTGGGCGCTGTTGCTGCCTATGGCAGTCTAATTAGTTACAAAATATTCAACAGCTTCCCTGTATAGTTTTCAGGAAATTGATAGCTAGGGCATTCGGGGATCGATCAATCCAAACATGGCAAGGTGTGGGTGGAGCTTAGCTAGTGATGGGCGGGGCATAGTTAAAAATGGAAAGGTCCATTAAGTCCTTACATCGTCATCAAATTTTTATGAAGTACACGTTTCTGTTTTGGAAACACATTCACTTATTTATAAACAATGTATACAGCAGCAATATGTCTTCTGCATGATAGTGATACTGTTATTGTTTACTATAGAAATTGTTTTTAGGAACACAGATCCACAAATGAACATTGAACACCAAATTTCTATCCACGATATCATAATCTTATATAAAAACTTTGATGGAAGCAAATTCTTCTTCTGTCATTGTATCTATAACGCTTCCCTAACTATGTTTCACCGCATTAACCTCAAATCAGAGTACTCCAAGCTTCTATTACCATTTCTTTCTTGGGCTGCTGTGGCTGCTTCTTGCCATGTCATATGTCATGTTAAGTCAGGCTTTGAGTTGTTTCTCCATCATTTGTATCCAGTGTGTTTTTGTTTGGCCTCTGGGATGTTTTACCGGTCTTAAAGCATGTCTTGGTGATTTTCTTGTAAGAGTATCTTCGTGGAGGAGATGCATTAGATGTCCAAACCAGCATAATCCATGGATTCTGATTGTGTCACTCCAGGAGTTTTGTAAGTTGTGAGTTTGTACATAGACTTCCTAATTCCAGGAGTTTTGTAAGTTGTGAGTTTGTACATAGACTTCCTAATTCCAGGAGTTTTGTAAGTTGTGAGTTTGTACATAGACTTCCTAATTCCAGGAGTTTTGTAAGTTGTGAGTTTGTACATAGACTTCCTAATTCCAGGAGTTTTGTAAGTTGTGAGTTTGTACATAGACTTCCTAATTCCAGGAGTTTTGTAAGTTGTGAGTTTGTACATAGACTTCCTAATTCCAGGAGTTTTGTAAGTTGTGAGTTTGTACATAGACTTCCTAATTCCAGGAGTTTTGTAAGTTGTGAGTTTGTACATAGACTTCCTAATTCCAGGAGTTTTGTAAGTTGTGAGTTTGTACATAGACTTCCTAATTCCAGGAGTTTTGTAAGTTGTGAGTTTGTACATAGACTTCCTAATTCCAGGAGTTTTGTAAGTTGTGAGTTTGTACATAGACTTCCTAATTCCAGGAGTTTTGTAAGTTGTGAGTTTGTACATAGACTTCCTAATTCCAGGAGTTTTGTAAGTTGTGAGTTTGTACATAGACTTCCTAATTCCAGGAGTTTTGTAAGTTGTGAGTTTGTACATAGACTTCCTAATTCCAGGAGTTTTGTAAGTTGTGAGTTTGTACATAGACTTCCTAATTCCAGGAGTTTTGTAAGTTGTGAGTTTGTACATAGACTTCCTAATTCCAGGAGTTTTGTAAGTTGTGAGTTTGTACATAGACTTCCTAATTCCAGGAGTTTTGTAAGTTGTGAGTTTGTACATAGACTTCCTAATTCCAGGAGTTTTGTAAGTTGTGAGTTTGTACATAGACTTCCTAATTCCAGGAGTTTTGTAAGTTGTGAGTTTGTACATAGACTTCCTAATTCCAGGAGTTTTGTAAGTTGTGAGTTTGTACATAGACTTCCTAATTCCAGGAGTTTTGTAAGTTGTGAGTTTGTACATAGACTTCCTAATTCCAGGAGTTCTGTAAGTTGTGAGTTTGTACATAGACTTCCTAATTCCAGGAGTTCTGTAAGTTGTGAGTTTGTACATAGACTTCCTAATTCCAGGAGTTTTGTAAGTTGTGAGTTTGTACATAGACTTCCTAATTCCAGGAGTTCTGTAAGTTGTGAGTTTGTACATAGACTTCCTAATTCCAGGAGTTTTGTAAGTTGTGAGTTTGTACATAGACTTCCTAATTCCAGGAGTTTTGTAAGTTGTGAGTTTGTACATAGACTTCCTAATTCCAGGAGTTTTGTAAGTTGTGAGTTTGTACATAGACTTCCTAATTCCAGGAGTTCTGTAAGTTGTGAGTTTGTACATAGACTTCCTAATTCCAGGAGTTCTGTAAGTTGTGAGTTTGTACATAGACTTCCTAATTCCAGGAGTTTTGTAAGTTGTGAGTTTGTACATAGACTTCCTAATTCCAGGAGTTTTGTAAGTTGTGAGTTTGTACATAGACTTCCTAATTCCAGGAGTTTTGTAAGTTGTGAGTTTGTACATAGACTTCCTAATTCCAGGAGTTCTGTAAGTTGTGAGTTTGTACATAGACTTCCTAATTCCAGGAGTTTTGTAAGTTGTGAGTTTGTACATAGACTTCCTAATTCCAGGAGTTCTGTAAGTTGTGAGTTTGTACATAGACTTCCTAATTCCAGGAGTTTTGTAAGTTGTGAGTTTGTACATAGACTTCCTAATTCCAGGAGTTTTGTAAGTTGTGAGTTTGTACATAGACTTCCTAATTCCAGGAGTTTTGTAAGTTGTGAGTTTGTACATAGACTTCCTAATTCCAGGAGTTTTGTAAGTTGTGAGTTTGTACATAGACTTCCTAATTCCAGGAGTTTTGTAAGTTGTGAGTTTGTACATAGACTTCCTAATTCCAGGAGTTTTGTAAGTTGTGAGTTTGTACATAGACTTCCTAATTCCAGGAGTTTTGTAAGTTGTGAGTTTGTACATAGACTTCCTAATTCCAGGAGTTTTGTAAGTTGTGAGTTTGTACATAGACTTCCTAATTCCAGGAGTTTTGTAAGTTGTGAGTTTGTACATAGACTTCCTAATTCCAGGAGTTTTGTAAGTTGTGAGTTTGTACATAGACTTCCTAATTCCAGGAGTTCTGTAAGTTGTGAGTTTGTACATAGACTTCCTAATTCCAGGAGTTCTGTAAGTTGTGAGTTTGTACATAGACTTCCTAATTCCAGGAGTTTTGTAAGTTGTGAGTTTGTACATAGACTTCCTAATTCCAGGAGTTTTGTAAGTTGTGAGTTTGTACATAGACTTCCTAATTCCAGGAGTTTTGTAAGTTGTGAGTTTGTACATAGACTTCCTAATTCCAGGAGTTTTGTAAGTTGTGAGTTTGTACATAGACTTCCTAATTCCAGGAGTTTTGTAAGTTGTGAGTTTGTACATAGACTTCCTAATTCCAGGAGTTTTGTAAGTTGTGAGTTTGTACATAGACTTCCTAATTCCAGGAGTTTTGTAAGTTGTGAGTTTGTACATAGACTTCCTAATTCCAGGAGTTTTGTAAGTTGTGAGTTTGTACATAGACTTCCTAATTCCAGGAGTTTTGTAAGTTGTGAGTTTGTACATAGACTTCCTAATTCCAGGAGTTTTGTAAGTTGTGAGTTTGTACATAGACTTCCTAATTCCAGGAGTTTTGTAAGTTGTGAGTTTGTACATAGACTTCCTAATTCCAGGAGTTCTGTAAGTTGTGAGTTTGTACATAGACTTCCTAATTCCAGGAGTTTTGTAAGTTGTGAGTTTGTACATAGACTTCCTAATTCCAGGAGTTCTGTAAGTTGTGAGTTTGTACATAGACTTCCTAATTCCAGGAGTTTTGTAAGTTGTGAGTTTGTACATAGACTTCCTAATTCCAGGAGTTTTGTAAGTTGTGAGTTTGTACATAGACTTCCTAATTCCAGGAGTTCTGTAAGTTGTGAGTTTGTACATAGACTTCCTAATTCCAGGAGTTTTGTAAGTTGTGAGTTTGTACATAGACTTCCTAATTCCAGGAGTTCTGTAAGTTGTGAGTTTGTACATAGACTTCCTAATTCCAGGAGTTTTGTAAGTTGTGAGTTTGTACATAGACTTCCTAATTCCAGGAGTTCTGTAAGTTGTGAGTTTGTACATAGACTTCCTAATTCCAGGAGTTTTGTAAGTTGTGAGTTTGTACATAGACTTCCTAATTCCAGGAGTTCTGTAAGTTGTGAGTTTGTACATAGACTTCCTAATTCCAGGAGTTCTGTAAGTTGTGAGTTTGTACATAGACTTCCTAATTCCAGGAGTTTTGTAAGTTGTGAGTTTGTACATAGACTTCCTAATTCCAGGAGTTTTGTAAGTTGTGAGTTTGTACATAGACTTCCTAATTCCAGGAGTTTTGTAAGTTGTGAGTTTGTACATAGACTTCCTAATTCCAGGAGTTTTGTAAGTTGTGAGTTTGTACATAGACTTCCTAATTCCAGGAGTTTTGTAAGTTGTGAGTTTGTACATAGACTTCCTAATTCCAGGAGTTCTGTAAGTTGTGAGTTTGTACATAGACTTCCTAATTCCAGGAGTTTTGTAAGTTGTGAGTTTGTACATAGACTTCCTAATTCCAGGAGTTTTGTAAGTTGTGAGTTTGTACATAGACTTCCTAATTCCAGGAGTTTTGTAAGTTGTGAGTTTGTACATAGACTTCCTAATTCCAGGAGTTTTGTAAGTTGTGAGTTTGTACATAGACTTCCTAATTCCAGGAGTTTTGTAAGTTGTGAGTTTGTACATAGACTTCCTAATTCCAGGAGTTTTGTAAGTTGTGAGTTTGTACATAGACTTCCTAATTCCAGGAGTTTTGTAAGTTGTGAGTTTGTACATAGACTTCCTAATTCCAGGAGTTTTGTAAGTTGTGAGTTTGTACATAGACTTCCTAATTCCAGGAGTTTTGTAAGTTGTGAGTTTGTACATAGACTTCCTAATTCCAGGAGTTTTGTAAGTTGTGAGTTTGTACATAGACTTCCTAATTCCAGGAGTTTTGTAAGTTGTGAGTTTGTACATAGACTTCCTAATTCCAGGAGTTTTGTAAGTTGTGAGTTTGTACATAGACTTCCTAATTCCAGGAGTTTTGTAAGTTGTGAGTTTGTACATAGACTTCCTAATTCCAGGAGTTTTGTAAGTTGTGAGTTTGTACATAGACTTCCTAATTCCAGGAGTTTTGTAAGTTGTGAGTTTGTACATAGACTTCCTAATTCCAGGAGTTCTGTAAGTTGTGAGTTTGTACATAGACTTCCTAATTCCAGGAGTTTTGTAAGTTGTGAGTTTGTACATAGACTTCCTAATTCCAGGAGTTTTGTAAGTTGTGAGTTTGTACATAGACTTCCTAATTCCAGGAGTTCTGTAAGTTGTGAGTTTGTACATAGACTTCCTAATTCCAGGAGTTCTGTAAGTTGTGAGTTTGTACATAGACTTCCTAATTCCAGGAGTTCTGTAAGTTGTGAGTTTGTACATAGACTTCCTAATTCCAGGAGTTTTGTAAGTTGTGAGTTTGTACATAGACTTCCTAATTCCAGGAGTTCTGTAAGTTGTGAGTTTGTACATAGACTTCCTAATTCCAGGAGTTTTGTAAGTTGTGAGTTTGTACATAGACTTCCTAATTCCAGGAGTTTTGTAAGTTGTGAGTTTGTACATAGACTTCCTAATTCCAGGAGTTCTGTAAGTTGTGAGTTTGTACATAGACTTCCTAATTCCAGGAGTTCTGTAAGTTGTGAGTTTGTACATAGACTTCCTAATTCCAGGAGTTCTGTAAGTTGTGAGTTTGTACATAGACTTCCTAATTCCAGGAGTTTTGTAAGTTGTGAGTTTGTACATAGACTTCCTAATTCCAGGAGTTCTGTAAGTTGTGAGTTTGTACATAGACTTCCTAATTCCAGGAGTTCTGTAAGTTGTGAGTTTGTACATAGACTTCCTAATTCCAGGAGTTCTGTAAGTTGTGAGTTTGTACATAGACTTCCTAATTCCAGGAGTTCTGTAAGTTGTGAGTTTGTACATAGACTTCCTAATTCCAGGAGTTTTGTAAGTTGTGAGTTTGTACATAGACTTCCTAATTCCAGGAGTTCTGTAAGTTGTGAGTTTGTACATAGACTTCCTAATTCCAGGAGTTTTGTAAGTTGTGAGTTTGTACATAGACTTCCTAATTCCAGGAGTTTTGTAAGTTGTGAGTTTGTACATAGACTTCCTAATTCCAGGAGTTCTGTAAGTTGTGAGTTTGTACATAGACTTCCTAATTCCAGGAGTTCTGTAAGTTGTGAGTTTGTACATAGACTTCCTAATTCCAGGAGTTCTGTAAGTTGTGAGTTTGTACATAGACTTCCTAATTCCAGGAGTTTTGTAAGTTGTGAGTTTGTACATAGACTTCCTAATTCCAGGAGTTCTGTAAGTTGTGAGTTTGTACATAGACTTCCTAATTCCAGGAGTTCTGTAAGTTGTGAGTTTGTACATAGACTTCCTAATTCCAGGAGTTTTGTAAGTTGTGAGTTTGTACATAGACTTCCTAATTCCAGGAGTTTTGTAAGTTGTGAGTTTGTACATAGACTTCCTAATTCCAGGAGTTTTGTAAGTTGTGAGTTTGTACATAGACTTCCTAATTCCAGGAGTTTTGTAAGTTGTGAGTTTGTACATAGACTTCCTAATTCCAGGAGTTTTGTAAGTTGTGAGTTTGTACATAGACTTCCTAATTCCAGGAGTTTTGTAAGTTGTGAGTTTGTACATAGACTTCCTAATTCCAGGAGTTTTGTAAGTTGTGAGTTTGTACATAGACTTCCTAATTCCAGGAGTTTTGTAAGTTGTGAGTTTGTACATAGACTTCCTAATTCCAGGAGTTTTGTAAGTTGTGAGTTTGTACATAGACTTCCTAATTCCAGGAGTTTTGTAAGTTGTGAGTTTGTACATAGACTTCCTAATTCCAGGAGTTTTGTAAGTTGTGAGTTTGTACATAGACTTCCTAATTCCAGGAGTTTTGTAAGTTGTGAGTTTGTACATAGACTTCCTAATTCCAGGAGTTTTGTAAGTTGTGAGTTTGTACATAGACTTCCTAATTCCAGGAGTTTTGTAAGTTGTGAGTTTGTACATAGACTTCCTAATTCCAGGAGTTTTGTAAGTTGTGAGTTTGTACATAGACTTCCTAATTCCAGGAGTTTTGTAAGTTGTGAGTTTGTACATAGACTTCCTAATTCCAGGAGTTTTGTAAGTTGTGAGTTTGTACATAGACTTCCTAATTCCAGGAGTTCTGTAAGTTGTGAGTTTGTACATAGACTTCCTAATTCCAGGAGTTTTGTAAGTTGTGAGTTTGTACATAGACTTCCTAATTCCAGGAGTTCTGTAAGTTGTGAGTTTGTACATAGACTTCCTAATTCCAGGAGTTTTGTAAGTTGTGAGTTTGTACATAGACTTCCTAATTCCAGGAGTTTTGTAAGTTGTGAGTTTGTACATAGACTTCCTAATTCCAGGAGTTCTGTAAGTTGTGAGTTTGTACATAGACTTCCTAATTCCAGGAGTTCTGTAAGTTGTGAGTTTGTACATAGACTTCCTAATTCCAGGAGTTCTGTAAGTTGTGAGTTTGTACATAGACTTCCTAATTCCAGGAGTTTTGTAAGTTGTGAGTTTGTACATAGACTTCCTAATTCCAGGAGTTCTGTAAGTTGTGAGTTTGTACATAGACTTCCTAATTCCAGGAGTTCTGTAAGTTGTGAGTTTGTACATAGACTTCCTAATTCCAGGAGTTCTGTAAGTTGTGAGTTTGTACATAGACTTCCTAATTCCAGGAGTTTTGTAAGTTGTGAGTTTGTACATAGACTTCCTAATTCCAGGAGTTCTGTAAGTTGTGAGTTTGTACATAGACTTCCTAATTCCAGGAGTTCTGTAAGTTGTGAGTTTGTACATAGACTTCCTAATTCCAGGAGTTCTGTAAGTTGTGAGTTTGTACATAGACTTCCTAATTCCAGGAGTTTTGTAAGTTGTGAGTTTGTACATAGACTTCCTAATTCCAGGAGTTCTGTAAGTTGTGAGTTTGTACATAGACTTCCTAATTCCAGGAGTTTTGTAAGTTGTGAGTTTGTACATAGACTTCCTAATTCCAGGAGTTCTGTAAGTTGTGAGTTTGTACATAGACTTCCTAATTCCAGGAGTTTTGTAAGTTGTGAGTTTGTACATAGACTTCCTAATTCCAGGAGTTCTGTAAGTTGTGAGTTTGTACATAGACTTCCTAATTCCAGGAGTTCTGTAAGTTGTGAGTTTGTACATAGACTTCCTAATTCCAGGAGTTTTGTAAGTTGTGAGTTTGTACATAGACTTCCTAATTCCAGGAGTTCTGTAAGTTGTGAGTTTGTACATAGACTTCCTAATTCCAGGAGTTTTGTAAGTTGTGAGTTTGTACATAGACTTCCTAATTCCAGGAGTTTTGTAAGTTGTGAGTTTGTACATAGACTTCCTAATTCCAGGAGTTCTGTAAGTTGTGAGTTTGTACATAGACTTCCTAATTCCAGGAGTTCTGTAAGTTGTGAGTTTGTACATAGACTTCCTAATTCCAGGAGTTCTGTAAGTTGTGAGTTTGTACATAGACTTCCTAATTCCAGGAGTTCTGTAAGTTGTGAGTTTGTACATAGACTTCCTAATTCCAGGAGTTTTGTAAGTTGTGAGTTTGTACATAGACTTCCTAATTCCAGGAGTTCTGTAAGTTGTGAGTTTGTACATAGACTTCCTAATTCCAGGAGTTCTGTAAGTTGTGAGTTTGTACATAGACTTCCTAATTCCAGGAGTTCTGTAAGTTGTGAGTTTGTACATAGACTTCCTAATTCCAGGAGTTCTGTAAGTTGTGAGTTTGTACATAGACTTCCTAATTCCAGGAGTTTTGTAAGTTGTGAGTTTGTACATAGACTTCCTAATTCCAGGAGTTTTGTAAGTTGTGAGTTTGTACATAGACTTCCTAATTCCAGGAGTTCTGTAAGTTGTGAGTTTGTACATAGACTTCCTAATTCCAGGAGTTCTGTAAGTTGTGAGTTTGTACATAGACTTCCTAATTCCAGGAGTTCTGTAAGTTGTGAGTTTGTACATAGACTTCCTAATTCCAGGAGTTTTGTAAGTTGTGAGTTTGTACATAGACTTCCTAATTCCAGGAGTTCTGTAAGTTGTGAGTTTGTACATAGACTTCCTAATTCCAGGAGTTTTGTAAGTTGTGAGTTTGTACATAGACTTCCTAATTCCAGGAGTTCTGTAAGTTGTGAGTTTGTACATAGACTTCCTAATTCCAGGAGTTCTGTAAGTTGTGAGTTTGTACATAGACTTCCTAATTCCAGGAGTTTTGTAAGTTGTGAGTTTGTACATAGACTTCCTAATTCCAGGAGTTTTGTAAGTTGTGAGTTTGTACATAGACTTCCTAATTCCAGGAGTTTTGTAAGTTGTGAGTTTGTACATAGACTTCCTAATTCCAGGAGTTCTGTAAGTTGTGAGTTTGTACATAGACTTCCTAATTCCAGGAGTTCTGTAAGTTGTGAGTTTGTACATAGACTTCCTAATTCCAGGAGTTCTGTAAGTTGTGAGTTTGTACATAGACTTCCTAATTCCAGGAGTTTTGTAAGTTGTGAGTTTGTACATAGACTTCCTAATTCCAGGAGTTTTGTAAGTTGTGAGTTTGTACATAGACTTCCTAATTCCAGGAGTTTTGTAAGTTGTGAGTTTGTACATAGACTTCCTAATTCCAGGAGTTTTGTAAGTTGTGAGTTTGTACATAGACTTCCTAATTCCAGGAGTTCTGTAAGTTGTGAGTTTGTACATAGACTTCCTAATTCCAGGAGTTCTGTAAGTTGTGAGTTTGTACATAGACTTCCTAATTCCAGGAGTTCTGTAAGTTGTGAGTTTGTACATAGACTTCCTAATTCCAGGAGTTTTGTAAGTTGTGAGTTTGTACATAGACTTCCTAATTCCAGGAGTTCTGTAAGTTGTGAGTTTGTACATAGACTTCCTAATTCCAGGAGTTCTGTAAGTTGTGAGTTTGTACATAGACTTCCTAATTCCAGGAGTTCTGTAAGTTGTGAGTTTGTACATAGACTTCCTAATTCCAGGAGTTCTGTAAGTTGTGAGTTTGTACATAGACTTCCTAATTCCAGGAGTTTTGTAAGTTGTGAGTTTGTACATAGACTTCCTAATTCCAGGAGTTTTGTAAGTTGTGAGTTTGTACATAGACTTCCTAATTCCAGGAGTTTTGTAAGTTGTGAGTTTGTACATAGACTTCCTAATTCCAGGAGTTTTGTAAGTTGTGAGTTTGTACATAGACTTCCTAATTCCAGGAGTTCTGTAAGTTGTGAGTTTGTACATAGACTTCCTAATTCCAGGAGTTTTGTAAGTTGTGAGTTTGTACATAGACTTCCTAATTCCAGGAGTTCTGTAAGTTGTGAGTTTGTACATAGACTTCCTAATTCCAGGAGTTTTGTAAGTTGTGAGTTTGTACATAGACTTCCTAATTCCAGGAGTTCTGTAAGTTGTGAGTTTGTACATAGACTTCCTAATTCCAGGAGTTTTGTAAGTTGTGAGTTTGTACATAGACTTCCTAATTCCAGGAGTTTTGTAAGTTGTGAGTTTGTACATAGACTTCCTAATTCCAGGAGTTTTGTAAGTTGTGAGTTTGTACATAGACTTCCTAATTCCAGGAGTTCTGTAAGTTGTGAGTTTGTACATAGACTTCCTAATTCCAGGAGTTTTGTAAGTTGTGAGTTTGTACATAGACTTCCTAATTCCAGGAGTTCTGTAAGTTGTGAGTTTGTACATAGACTTCCTAATTCCAGGAGTTTTGTAAGTTGTGAGTTTGTACATAGACTTCCTAATTCCAGGAGTTCTGTAAGTTGTGAGTTTGTACATAGACTTCCTAATTCCAGGAGTTTTGTAAGTTGTGAGTTTGTACATAGACTTCCTAATTCCAGGAGTTTTGTAAGTTGTGAGTTTGTACATAGACTTCCTAATTCCAGGAGTTTTGTAAGTTGTGAGTTTGTACATAGACTTCCTAATTCCAGGAGTTCTGTAAGTTGTGAGTTTGTACATAGACTTCCTAATTCCAGGAGTTTTGTAAGTTGTGAGTTTGTACATAGACTTCCTAATTCCAGGAGTTCTGTAAGTTGTGAGTTTGTACATAGACTTCCTAATTCCAGGAGTTCTGTAAGTTGTGAGTTTGTACATAGACTTCCTAATTCCAGGAGTTCTGTAAGTTGTGAGTTTGTACATAGACTTCCTAATTCCAGGAGTTCTGTAAGTTGTGAGTTTGTACATAGACTTCCTAATTCCAGGAGTTCTGTAAGTTGTGAGTTTGTACATAGACTTCCTAATTCCAGGAGTTCTGTAAGTTGTGAGTTTGTACATAGACTTCCTAATTCCAGGAGTTCTGTAAGTTGTGAGTTTGTACATAGACTTCCTAATTCCAGGAGTTCTGTAAGTTGTGAGTTTGTACATAGACTTCCTAATTCCAGGAGTTCTGTAAGTTGTGAGTTTGTACATAGACTTCCTAATTCCAGGAGTTCTGTAAGTTGTGAGTTTGTACATAGACTTCCTAATTCCAGGAGTTCTGTAAGTTGTGAGTTTGTACATAGACTTCCTAATTCCAGGAGTTCTGTAAGTTGTGAGTTTGTACATAGACTTCCTAATTCCAGGAGTTTTGTAAGTTGTGAGTTTGTACATAGACTTCCTAATTCCAGGAGTTTTGTAAGTTGTGAGTTTGTACATAGACTTCCTAATTCCAGGAGTTCTGTAAGTTGTGAGTTTGTACATAGACTTCCTAATTCCAGGAGTTTTGTAAGTTGTGAGTTTGTACATAGACTTCCTAATTCCAGGAGTTTTGTAAGTTGTTTGTACATAGACTTCCTAATTCCAGGAGTTCTGTAAGTTGTGAGTTTGTACATAGACTTCCTAATTCCAGGAGTTCTGTAAGTTGTGAGTTTGTACATAGACTTCCTAATTCCAGGAGTTTTGTAAGTTGTGAGTTTGTACATAGACTTCCTAATTCCAGGAGTTCTGTAAGTTGTTTGTACATAGACTTCCTAATTCCAGGAGTTTTGTAAGTTGTGAGTTTGTACATAGACTTCCTAATTCCAGGAGTTTTGTAAGTTGTGAGTTTGTACATAGACTTCCTAATTCCAGGAGTTTTGTAAGTTGTTTGTACATAGACTTCCTAATTCTTTACTATTTTATGCCATCCTACATTTAGTACATTGGTTCTTACTAAATGCTGATGGAAGCAAATAGCAAGGGATAATATACTAGTGTTGTCTGGGTTGTATTGCCTGTGTGGTGACCAATCAAGCTGCATAGAGTGCATTACCATTACCAGGTCACTGGAGGTCAACTCACCTTTAACCCTTTAATGGTCAGACCGGCCAAAACCGGCCTCTGCTATGCTCTTATGGAATGTCCCTTTACAGGCCAAGAGAACACAATTTTTTTTAATTTACCACTGGAATGACTGGCTCGATAGCCAGCCAGTCATTCCAGTGATACATTTTTAAAAGTTGTATTCTCCTGGCCTGTAAAAGGACATTCAATTTAGAAAATATGAAAACTTTCTTGACCAGATTTGCCCATTAAAGGGTTTAAAAATGTGAGAAATGAAGCCATAAGCTCAACTTGGCCTTTCAGCTCAGGTGAGCCAAAAAAGAATACAAGATAGTCACTGACCAAATTGGAAACTGTACTGCTATTTTCGCTGTCAAAATCCATCAACAAATTGACTCTCAGTTTTGATTGGTTGATAGTGGCTATGTTTTTCCATGACTCAACTTCCCTGGGTATCTTTCAAAAACATTAAGATTCACTTAATGGAGGAATCCAGGTTTTCCATCAATCCTATGACATCATAATCAACTATGTGATGTGTAGGATGATGTCATAATCAATGACATCATGAATGACGTAGACAAGTATGTCACAAATGCTTATGTGATGACAGACTAAGCGTTGTTGTATGAATTGTATGTCCTTACTATTTAATAAACATTCTGTTGAATATATTGAAACTAATTTCCGTGGGCGCTGTTGAAACAGCACCCAGTCAAAATTAGTTTCAAAATATTCAACAGCTTACCTGTATAGTTTTCTGGAAATTGATAGTCAGGGAATTCAGGGATCGATTGATCTCAACACAGCCATGTGTGGGTGGAGCTTAGCTAAAGATGGGTGGGGCATAGCTAAAACTGGATTCCTCCATTCTTGATGCATGCCTGATGGCAGATGCCAGGCAGCAGATGCTATTTGGATTGCTATCTCAAGCCAGCATCCATTTTGCACAGGTTTCGACAAAAATTATCTGTATTTTCATGGAGACTATATACCGTAATACATATACATGTATATGGATGAAATATGCGAAACTAGCCAACATAGCGGTCCTCGAAACTTCAAGATTTTCAGACACATAGATTTAATTTAAAGGATCACCTTTTCTGTGAATTCTGTCATCCATGAGTATGGAGCTGTTATAACAACAATCCCACCAGGTGCCACCAGAGAAGGCAAACGGTTTAGAAATTTCCGTGGTTCAGGAAGACGACAGATCAGGTTAGCTGCTAAAACACAACCGAAAGACCCCAGTGATGTGGATAAATCACAGGCGTCACCACGCTGGAATGAAACTCTGTTACGATCCTGTACAAAGAAAGACACTAATCTGTCAGCATCCCGAGGTCAAAGTCAAAAGTTTAACCCGTTCACCGATGAATTTCTCCATATCACATTTTCAAGGCAACCATACAGGAAAACACTTATATATATTTTGAAATTAAATTTACTCGAAGTCGTTGTCGCCCTAGGCAGCATTGCCTTCCAATTAAATTAATTTCACAATATTCAATAAAATAAGTTTTAAATCGGAAAGAATATATTTTTTCTGTGGTTTATAGTGAAAGGGTTAACAACTTGAATGGTTATTTAACCTGCTTAATGCTTTAGCGCTTATATCAGCTAAAAACCGCTTCTGCAGTGGTCTTGAGGAATGGCCATTTGCACACAGATATATATATAGGAAAGGTGGTGAAATACAAAATAAATTTCTGAAAAAAACTTAATTAATATCACTAAATATTCACCAGCATATTTGTTTAACCCTTTAACACTCATATCAGCCAAAAATGGATTCTGCGATCTTTATAAATGTGACCAAAAGAAGACTATTTTTGAACATTTACCACTGGAATGACTGGCTCGATAACCGAGCCAGTCATTCCAGTGATAAATGTTAAAAAATAGTCTCTTGGTCTGCCCAATTGGCATTTTCTACGAGGAAATTAAAATTTTCTTGAATAAATTTGAGTGTTAAAAGGTTAAATCGGAAAGAACTTGTATCTTATCAGACCATTGAATTGAAGCTGTTTCATGTCATTGTGAAGGTGCTGAACTATAGTCCTGCAAATGGTGCATAAAATCTGAATCATAGAGATCCTCTGCTGACAATCATTTTACATGTTTTAATGATCAATTCAGCCAAAGAAGCCTTTTGCTTTCCCACTTGAGGAATTTCTCCATTTGCAGGTCAAGAGAAGACTTTTATAACCAAAAATCACTTCTCCAGTGTTCGTGAGAAATGTTCATTTGCATACCAAGATAATACTATTTTTGAAAGTATACCATTAAAATGACTGGCTCGATAACAGAGCCAGTCATTCCAGTGGTAAATTTTCAAAAATAGTCCTCTCTTGGTCTGCAAATGGACACTTTCTGAGAAAATTTAAATTTTCTTGAACAAATTCACGGGTTAAAAGGTTAAGAAAGCAACATGTACACATACAATGCATATGCTTACAGTCGAGCACCTGTCAGTTTTGTGACAGACCGTCATCATTGATTTAAACTAGTGTTGTTCCGATTAATCGATTTGATCAATGATTGATTGGATTGCATGTTCAACCAACCGATCGATCATGATTTCAGAAATCAATTTTGGTCGTTTATAAATTGACTTTATCAATATATTTTAACTGGTCAAGCTAGAAACTGAATACTTTTTGGGAAAGAATTTAAATTTAACTATTAGTATTACTGTTTAGTCTAAAACATTAATTCTTTCAGCACTGAAATAGTATGTTAATTTCAAAGCAGCCATACCAATAACATGTTGAATATTTTGAAAATTATTTGACTTGAAGCTGTTGCTGCCTTAGGCAGCAACAGCTTCAAGTCAAATTAGTTTCAAAATAATTAACAGATTATTTCTTAAATTATTAAGAATCTGTCATACCTGCAACTTGGTTTGAAAGGATTATCCTTGAACATGCCATAATTACATTCAAAATGGGTAAAAAATGAGAACCTGTTATGGTCAATCATTAATTGATCATCAGTTAGTATATAAAACTAATCATCAATCACAAAAATAGTACCAATTCCCAACACTAATTTTAACATCAGCGAACAAGTGACATATTTTGATCATGATTTTAGATACTCGAGTGCCACATTGGATCCTTACATTGAGGTGTCAGTAGGTGTCAGTAGACAGATAAAATACTGATCGAGTTTTGTGAACTGTGTCAACTTTCAACTCAACTGGATTGCTAGTTTTGAAACAGTTCATAGAATTTGATTGCGGTTCTCCTTACATACATGAGCCCTTAGAGGGACATTCTTCTTATCCAGTGTTTACATGTCGCATTTCAAGAAATTGACATTATGGAGTTCGACAGCGACAGCGCAGCTGGATCAAGGTCTGTTGTATGTACTGGACAGCCGAACAGAGTTAGCTGGCCACATCTAGTATGGGAATGCGTTGGCTATAACTAGTCATAGGAGATGAACACGTATTTTCACCAGTACGGATTTTGTTAAGTTCCAGATTTGCATATCAAATAGCAGTTAACCTGTCATGTTAACCCTCTTATTTTTGGTAGTCTGTATTGAGATTCTGGTCAAGATGTTGGCGTCTTGGAATTTGTCTGATTTTCTTCAAATAATGTTGCTGAAAGGTGTTGTAATGCACAGTGCGATGATTTTCAACCGCTATTTGACGGATCTTTCAAATATTCTTTGACCAATGCTTTCTTGACCAGGGTGTCTGACAGAATTCAGAGGTAATGCCCAGGAGCATGTCAATTCTGGAATAACAAATAATTTGTGGCTAGTTCAGTTATAATTCAGGATTAAATGTGTTAGCTCGAGGACACACACCCGGGACACAAGACGCAAAGAGCTAGAAGGTATCAAGGTAAATTATTGTCCGATAAGTTTTGTCATAATTTTTACTGTCTCTGAAGAGTATTTTTGAGAACACAATGCTGATGCTGTAGCAGCAAGTTGTTCTGGGGTGGATTTCATAAAGCTTTCTATGCTGAGAAATTTGCTAATCTCGTATTTGCTTAAGCAAACTTCTTATTTGAGAAATTTGCTAACCTCGTATTTGCTTAAGCAAACTTCTTATTTGAGAAATTTGCTAACCTCGTATTTGCTTAAGCAAACTTCTTATTTGAGAAATTTGCTAACCTCGTATTTGCTTAAGCAAACTTCTTATTTGAGAAATTTGCTAACCTCGTATTTGCTTAAGCAAACTTCTTATTTGAGAAATTTTCTAAAAATATAGTTAGCACATTTCACAAAGCAAATTTGCTCAGGCTAGATATTTGCTCAATTGAGCAAATATTTGTTCATGCTATAAGTGGCTTTTCGAATGAAATCCAACCCAGATACCAGTACTTTATGGAGAGGAAGCACTGAGATGTTATTTTGCCCAGTAAATCCTGGTTTCCTGTAGTCAAACAAGTTATCCAGTTTGCAGTATAATTAGCAGAGAGCCAGCACTGAGAAATTTATTTTGCTCAGTAGATGCTGGTTTACTGAAGAACCGCATTGCAGACAGCTGTCAATTTACAGATAGTCATCACCGATTTGATTATTATTTAGTAGATTCCGCTCGTGATTAGAGGAGCATGTTCAAAGTTCTTAAGGAATCATTGTCTTTGTAATCAGTTTAGAATCACATCACGTAGGCACACTCGTTAACCATTAGAACACGCAGAACATGAATTGTTGATTATTTTACACTACACTACGTGCACTAGGAGAATTGAGTTATTTATCATTCAAGCGCCTTTTGCAAAGTGCCCTGTCGATGCTAAGAAGGCACCTTCCTACTTAGCAATGGTTTGAGCATTGTGACATCATAATCTATCAGGAATCGATTAAGTGTTTAGTACATCCGGACTCCCCTCTTGTTAGGCTAGGATAGGTGAAACAGTTTTTGGATGCAAGTAATCTAATTATCTAAAATCAGGGTTGTTTTGATTTAATCACATCGATTAAACCATATAATTAAATCAACAAATTTTTTTTTATTTGTTCAAAGTTATTGTAGCTATTGTTTCAGATAGTTAATAGGCCTGGTTATACAATATTATGCTAATATAAGAACTAAGAAGCTTTATTTCTATCAGTACAGTTAATGGAAACTTTCCTTAGTTGTTATTTGATGCGTAAACACGGCACAGACCAATACTAGTATTTATAACAGTTCTGTGGATATTACTTTTACCTGACATGACTTTGCACTACCAACCACTAGACAATAATTTCACTAGACAATAATTTCACTAGACAATAATTTCACTAGACAATAATTTCACTAGACAATAATAACTCTAGACCAGCTGAATATTTCCAAACAGATTTGACCGACAGTTATTGCCGACCACATTCAGTTAAATTGTATTCAAAATATTTTATACCATGTCCAGAGTTATACAAATTTTATCCGCAAAGTATTAAGACGGATAAAATGTAGCCCATCAAGTGTAGACAAAACATGGTTACGGAAGTGTAGGCATGTTTATTAGAAATTTGGTCAATAGTCATGACATGTCCAGTAGAACTGCAGTTATTTCAAAACGTGACAACAAATTACGGTACACAATGTCTTAAGAACAACAAGAACAAATTCTCGGATGCTTATTGTTATAATACAATTTTATAGTATAAATAAGGTCAACATTGTTTAGTGATTATATTCTATTTAGTTCTGAACATGAGAGAGAACATAAAAAAATCAATGATTTTGTTATAGTTCTAGTAAAAAAATCATAAAAATCATAAAAATCAGAAAAAATCCTATTAAATAAAAAAAAATATGATTTTTTCGAAAAGATCATGATATTTTCCAACTGTCTAAAATAAAATTATTATTCAAATCGTTCTAGATTTAACCTTTTGGCAAAACAGCATCATGAAGCTATATTGACTCAAATCAAACCAAGCGTATACACCTTATGGGGAAAGGGTGGGTCCTCCTTAACACAGGGTAAGTCTAAACCTTAGTTTTACTTGATTGATTTAGCTAAAAGTTGATCTCCATTGCCTGTGATTTCGAATCGTCCAATTTATCTAAATTCAGTCTAGAAACTTGGACACGTTTATAGGTCAAAAGTTAAGGTCATTCGATTAAGTTCACCCATATTCTCCCGGTAGTCAGAGGTTACTCTGCTTTCAATAGAAAGGTGAGCTAGACTCTTTCAGTTCCTGACTACCAAATTTCAAGTAGATCTTTCTTCTACTTTTCTACCTGATCTTATTTAACGGCTGTTTCAGAATTTACATGTAGCCGATAGACATCCAAGCCCGCTTACTTATAGCTTACTTAGAATAACTTTCGAGTAAGGGCATCTTGATTACTTGATAAGTGGCACAAGATTCTTTTCTTGAACAGATTCTTCTAGGATTGTAGGCCTGATGTGTTTCACGTTTGTTTCTAGGATTGTTGGCCTGATGTGTTTCACGTTTGTTGCTGGATAGTATCCGAGTTCTTCCTTAGCATTTGTTGATTATCAACATCAGTTAGCTAATATTTAGGCCGGATAGAATTTGAATTGGAGCATTGTTGCCAGATTGCTACCAGCACAATGATTCCAAAATAACTGTAGGCATTGTTGCCAGATAGTGTGCTCAATTGCTATCATTTACGGTACAAAATCATTGTTAACTGTTGCCCAATTATTTATTTAAACGTATTCTCTTAGCTAGCTAATGTTTAGCGCTGCTTAGTTGACACTTTATTTACAACTTATATCAGGTTTGATGTAAATCATCTGGTCAATTTGTGATTCACCTTTCCAGAGTATCTATCTATCAATCTGACGTCATAATCAGCTAAGCGGCGTGTAGGATGACGTCATAATCATTACGTCATAAATGATTCCATTAGGCCCGTCTTTAACTCTTAATAGTCCGACATGTTGTAAGAATTGTATGTCTCTGCTATCTAATAAACATGCTGTTGAATATTTTGAAACTAATTTGACTGGCCGCTGTTGCTGCCTATGCTGTTGCTGCCATAGGCAGCAACAGCACCCAGTCAAACTAGTTTCAAAATATTCAACAGCTTACCTGTATAGTTTTCTGGAAATTGATAGTCATGCAGAGTTCAGAGATCCCAACATGAGTGAGGGGTGGGTGGAGCTTAGCTAGAGATTGGCGGGGCATAGCTAAAAATGGAAATGTCCATTGACCTATATTAAAGTTGTCTTTGATACAACGTTGCACTTTAGACTACACTTTAGTCGGATTAAATTAACACCTGGCTAAGTATTGAACTAGGAACTTATAAGCTAGTTATTCAGTTAGCTGATAAGATCTTATAGCGTGGCAAGTTGATTGATAACTGATGATTTTGTGTGTAGACTAGTAAGTTTGCGCAATCCCCAGTGATCACCCAGCTTGAGGTTATCTACCTTTTCTTACCCCTTTAACCCTCATATCGGCCAAAAACGGCTTCAGCACTGGCCTTGAAAGATTTCCATTTGCATACCAAGAGAAGCCTATTTTTGAAAATTCACCACTGGAATGACTGGATCGATAACCGAGCCAGTCATTCCAGCAGTAAATTTTCAAAAATAGGATTCTCTTGGTATGCAAATGCACATTTTCTATGAGAAAATTTAAATTTTCGTGAACAAATTCAAGGGCTAAAGGGTTAAAAGAACATCAGCTCTTCTTTTTGGCTTAGCAGACTAGGCACCGTCTTCAGTAAACCTAACCCAACCCGACCTTTTGCATTCTAACAACCTCGCCACATCAGCTCTTCTTTTTGGCTTAGCAGACTAGGCACCGTCTTCAGTAAACCTAACCCAACCCGACCTTTTGCATTCTAACAACCTCGCCACATCAGCTTTTCTTTTTGGCTTAGCAGACTAGGCACTGTCTTCAGTTAACCTAACCCAACCCGACCTTTTGCATTCTAACAACCTCGCCACATCAGCTCTTCTTTTTGGCTTAGCAGACTAGGCACTGTCTTCAGTAAACCTAACCCAACCCGACCTTTTGCATTCTAACAACCTCGCCACATCAGCTCTTCTTTTTGGCTTAGCAGACTAGGCACTGTCTTCAGTAAACCTAACCCAACCCGACCTTTTGCATTCTAACAACCCCGGCACATCTGCTCTTCTTTTTGGCTTAGCAGACTAGGCACTGTCTTCAGTAAACCTATTTGGAATTTGGTGCCAACCAGATCTTTTACATTCTAACAACCCCGGCACATCTGCTAATTTTCAAGACTCTTATTTCGTAAGGTCTACCTTGAGTGTCATCTGACCCACCAGTATGGACTTTTCATCCGCTGGTAGTGGATCACTCAAGCGCTTGAGCGGTGCATGGACTACAGCGAGATGGGAACTCCTGTAGCCTCTGGGGGCAGGGACAATGTTGTCAGAGAGATGGAACAGCTGTCTGGTGTGATGGGCGATCTGTTGAGACAGATTGTCCAAGAAGAAGGAACACGTTTAAGGGAGATAGGAGGCGGGGTGATTGGGGGTCTGCACACACATACACACACACACACCCAACAGTATGAGAACTCGCCATCTCCAGTTTCAAGAACGCTAAAACTGGTCCACATGTCGACAGCGTTAGCGCCAGCTGGGTTCGCTTTTCAGCCTACAGCTTTAACTTCGCCTAAGGGAACTCTGGGTGGCACCACCAAGGTTGACAAGCCAAGGACCAGAATGTGTTATTTTTTTTGTAATATTGCCTCGCACCATGAACAGCACAGCATCGTCCCTCCAGAGAATTTACTACAATACCATTTGCACCATGAACAGTGAACTACAATACATACTGTTACATGTACATGTAACTGAGTAAGGCACAATAGCAATCCTCTACATATATCATGTAGATAACTTGGTTAGATGAGTCTCATAATTCTTTCTAAAACAACACTATATTAGTCAAATTTGAATTTGTACTGGCATGACAATGTAGATCAGAAATCAATGGATATCTGGTAATATTTGTAGTTCTTCAACAAGCTTGATAGCACTTATTTGTCCTGATGCGAACCTGTGTGTAAGTTTGAGTCTGGAAGGAAAAACACAGTTTGGGCCTTCCTTTTTACTTTTCCAGATGCGGCTACACGAGGGTGTGTGACCGGAATCGCTTTTGTAGCCAGAATTGACAATTTGTAGCCGGAATATAGCTTTTTGTAGCCGGACTGCTAAGTTTGTAGCCAGGATTGAGTGTTCCCTTAGCCGAATTCTCTATATGTGTAGTCCGTGGTGCAGGCTAAGGTATCCGGGAGGCAGTGTAAACTTAGAAATGGTAGCCGGATTGCTTTACCAGGTAGCTGGTAAAGTGTTTGCTGTGCTACATCGTATGTGTAGCCGATAAGAGAAAGATAGTATTGAGCCGGTATGCTGCTAATGGCGGCTAGTTAGGGGTAGCTGGGATGCCTATTTAGGCATCAAGAAAATTTACAAAAGAATGTTTTGTGTCATTTTTCTGAGGACAGACAGATGGTTAGTCACAGTGTATCTGTAAAAAAAGTACAGAGGGAATGGACCTTTCCGTTTTTAGCTATGCCCCGCCCATCACTAGCTAAGCTCCACCCACACCTCGCCGTGTTTGGATTGATCGATCCCCGAATGCCCTAGCTATCAATTTCCTGAAAACTATACAGGGAAGCTGTTGAGTATTTTGTAACTAATTAGACTGGGTGCTGTTGCTGCCATAGGCAGGAACAGCGCCCAGTCAAATTAGTTTCAAAATATTCAACAGAATATTTATTAAATAGTAAAAGCAAACAATTTGTACAACAGCCCATAGACCGTCATCAAATATGCGTTCGTGACGTACTTATCGACGTCATTCATTATGATGTCATTGTACATGCCACGCAGTTCATTATGATGTCATATGATGGCTGAGTACTCTGGAAAGGTGAATTAGATTGGTATTTGAATGCATAGTTTAGTATTCATACCCGTGTGATCCAGACTCATGGTGTTTCGTGCCAAGTTTGGCTGTATTCATCATATATATTATAACCTAGTTTAGAACATCAGGTGAGCGATTACGATGAGTAGTCTGGTGGCTTCTGGAGCTCACCAATCACAAATCACAATGGGCTGGATATCATTGTGTTGAAACGATCCAGTGGTATCGTTCTCTAGATTATAATATATACACACACACACACCCATCACATGTGTATCTTTCTCATCTGATGAGTACAGCCAAACTTGGTACAAAACGAAAAGGCTTTTGCCATATCAGTCTGACCTAGTTTCTGAATAATCTGTGTCAATTTGGGTGAATTTTAGCATTGGAATTATAGTACATTTTTAGCGATCTATACCTAATCTAGTTAAAATAAGAGAGTGGAGGGAGAGAGACACAGAGGGAGAGAGACTGACACGACTGTTTGAAGTCACTCTAGAGTGATCATGAATTAAACACATGCAAAAACATGTAGTTCAGTTTTGGGATATAAATGAAAGTGTGTTGGTGTCGTAATTAGAGTGTCGGTGTCGTAATTAGAGTGTCGGTGTCGTAATTAGAGTGTCGGTGTCGTAATTAGAGTGTCGGTGTCGTAATTAGAGTGTTGGTGTCGTAATTAGAGTGTGGGTGGCAGTAGAGGAATTAATTATATACTTACTAAACTGCTATCAATCACAGCTCTATGTCTGGATGTAACATGGCCTTCATCTGTGACATCATAATATATCTCACCCGCATGCTTCATCCGTTTACACGCATCAACAAATGATTGACTGTAGTCAATGCCAACAACGTCATTAAATACTCGAGCTAGCTCAAAAGATGCTCGCCCCACGGCACATCCAATGTCTAAGGCTCGGCTTGGCACACCATCCTACATGCAGATATGGTATCAGAATAATATAATATACCGTAGTCAAACCAGTCTTAACCCTTTAACACTCATATCAGCCAAAACGGCCTCTGCAGTGGGCTTGAGAAACGTCCATTTGCAGACCAAGAGAAGGCTATTTTTTAAAATAACCGAGCCAGTCATTCCAGTGATAAATTTTCAAAAATAATCTTCTCTTGGTCTGCAAATGGACATTTTCTATGAGAAAATTAAAATTTTCTTGAAAAGATTTAAGGGTTAACAGCTTATAGGGTACCTGTGAACAGACAGATAACTCCTGGTCAAGCAAAATAATATACAAGCCAGGAAAACTATATTTTGTTTTATTAGTACATACCAATACAAAAACATAGATGGTTATATACATGTGTACTTATCAAAAAAACATATTGTCACACTCACACACTTTCCAGTCAAACTGAGTTGAATTTGGTCAAGTAGGTAATGTAAATGAGTAGTAGCCTTTTAAATAATTTTTGGTAAAACTAAGTTACATGTACACAAAAGAAAATTGACCAATCACGTTCCTCACGAGAAGTGTCAAAACTTACGATGATAGGATCCATCCACCCTAGTTTCATTGTCAACATTCTATCTTCTTATTGTGTCAATAGCAAAGGAACTGGTGTACACTTTTAAACAATTTTGGTGGACGATGTTGCTATCTACGACAGCACCAGCTTCCACCAAATTTGTTTAAAAATGAACACTAGCTCATTTTGTAATGTAATTTAAAATTTAGAAATTTTGACATCAGAGCGGTAAGAGTTAAAGGATTTCTAGAAAATTATCGGAAAATCCATGATGGTCACAGGAACCATTGGCCAATCTCTGTATAAATTTTCTCCGGCACACTAAGGACAACCAGAGCCAGGTTTGGTTGAAGTCAAAGGAGAACCCCCAATAGACACCCCCTTGTGGGTTGATCTGTAGTTTTATTAACCACTATAAAAGCATACTTACCATTCAATCACTACTTGCTAAATCAACTACTCTGCATTTACCCACCAGAATAAGATTTTTATGCTTTCATACATACCCCATATGCCTATTCCATTTCAATATACCCTCAACCAGGCTACTGGTAGGGTACACCGCCAGCATATGTCCTGATAGAGACTGGCACCAGTCTGTACTCACTCCTTGGTGACACCTGTCACTAAGCATGCCCGCACATACGCATTGGAGCATTCACTCTTCTAAATTTAAGTGCCAAATATTACAAACAGATTCTCAAATCATTCCCATGCGGGATGGTTGAGGCCAGGTCATAGTGATTGAATGGTAAGTACGTCTGTCGGGGGTTGTTATTACACCACAAAAATATCTATACCGTTCAATCACTACTTTCTAAGCCCGTAGATTTGGTCAGTGCCCCACTTCTTCTTCTTCTTTTCGATCGCTGGTATCACACTTGGAGAGCCGTTCTCAAGATGAAATCTGTGGTTTTCTGCAGTTCTTCCTCAGGTCCATACAGCTTTTCAAGAAAAGAGGTTGACAAAGGCCAGATCTCTTCTCTCAGCAGCTGATACGTACTGCAACATTGAAGTATGTGATCTGTGGTCTGTTCTGCTTCTCCACAAGGACAAGCGGGCGATGTTGTAAGGTGGAACCGCCTGTACATGTGTTGGTTTAGTCTGTTATGTCCAGTTCTGAGACAAAAAATGGTCACTTGTTCTGGCCTCGAGAGATGATGGTAGGCATCTTCTGATTGAGGTGTTCTATAGAGTGACTTGGTGATAGTCTTCATCTCTGTATGTGTAACCATGTTTTCTGTCTGATTCTCTTCTGCACCCACCTTTGCCATCTTGTCTGCTTCCTCATTTCCTTGGACTCCACAGTGTGAGGGGATCCACTGCAATGCTATCCGAAAGCATTTGATGGTTTGTAGTGCTTCTTCAAGTTGTGGCAGCTTACCTTTGGTGATAGCCTCAAGGACGGAGCGGGCATCAGATAAAAAGACAATCTGTGCAATAGGGTCTGCTGTTCTGCTGATGGTATTAGCTGCATGGACCAGTGCTTCGACTTCAGCTCTGTAGTTTGTGCAGTGTTTGCCTGTCGGTATTGCAGCTGACTCATGTTGTCCGTTTGGATACTGTATGTGCAGTCCGGCACCTCCGCTCCTAATTGCATCTTTGGCTGATCCATCTGTGTAGATCCTTATCCATGTCTCCTGAGGGTACATTTCTTCCAGCATGGCTAGGGTCAGGGCCTTCTTGCTCACATCACTGTGTTCATCTTTGGTTGTGACATGAGGTACTGTGGTGCAAATAGCTATGCTCTCTAGTTTGTTTTCCCAGGGTGGTGGATCAAGGGTGTGGTTTGGGTCTTCTATTTGTGCTGGCAACATTTCTTGGTGTTTCCTTTGAAGTGCTTTTGTCTCTTTCACAAAACTTGATCTTTTAAGTCTTCCTGATGACAGCTGTGCTTGGCTGATCTTCATCGGGTGGTTGTTGAACGATTTGAACTTTGCAGCTTGGATCAGTGCTTTGCATTCCCTTCCTTTACTACTAAGTGGGGGGATGCCTGCTGTCTGCTCCATTTTTTCTATTGGTGTTGATCTCATTCCACCAGTGATGATGCGCAGTGCCTGGTTTTGTACTCTGTCGAGGTTCTGTTGATGAGATTTAGCTGCTGTCATCCATGAGCTGGATCCATACTCAAGGTGTGGTCATACGGCACCTAGCTAGATGGTCTTGAGGATCCTTTCATTGGCAGCCCACTTTGTTGCTGCCAGTTTCCTCATGATGTTTAGCTTTCTTCTGGCCTTTGCCTCTGCATTCTGGATGTGCTCCGTCCATGTTAATCTTCTGTCATAGGTGACTCCCAGGTATGTCTGCTGGTCCTCGTATTCGAGTGGAGTACCGCCCAGTGTCAGATTGCCAACCTTGGTTTTGGTGGACAGTGAGAATAGCATGGCTGATGATTTTTCTTTGTTGATGGTAATAGACCAGCGATTGGCCCAAGCTGTAATTCTGTCCAAGGCGAGCTGCATTCTGTGGCAGTCGTTGTGTACTCCTCGGTGCACCAGAGTACGAGGTCATCTGCATAGAGGGCTGCTTGGATCCCATTGGGAAGCTCTGCTATAATGTCATTAATGAAGAGTATGAACAGAGTTGGTGATAATACTCCGCCTTGTGGTACCCCTTGTCTCAGCAATACATTCTGTCCAGATTGTCCATCCACCAGCACCCTAGCTCTGCGATTGTGTAGGTATGACTTGGTCCATCGGAACATGTCGCCACCGATGCCTGTGCGCCGGAGCTTCACGAGGAGGCCATCCTTCCACACCTTGTCAAATGCCTTCTGCAGATCGATAAAGGCAGCTAGCATCACCTTCTTGGCTTGAAGTGTCCTCTATGACCTGTGCAAGATGTGTTGTTTGATCTTCTGTGCTCCTGTATCTTCTGAAGCCAGCCTGCTCTGAAACTATAATGTTCTCCGACTCCAGGTACCACTGCAACCGCTGGTTGACGATGCGCTCCATGGTCTTGCATGTGCAGCTTGTAAGAAGGACGGTAGCTCAGCACTTTCGTCTTGTTCTTCCCTTTTTTCAGAATAGGAGTCATTCTGGCTTCCTTCCAGCACTGAGGAACCTCTCCATTGGTCCAACTGAGATTAAAGATGTCTAGCAACTTGCGGAGAGATGCATTACCAAGGTGTTGGATCATTTCATTCGTAATGCCATCTGGTCCGGGAGATTTCTTCTTCTTCAATTGGCGGATCGACTTCTTCAGTTCTGCTAAACTAATGTCAACTTTCATTGCATCGTGAGTGTTGGTGTCTGTTCTTTCCTTTTGCTCTTTTCTAACCTCTTTTTGACGCATTCGTGGTATAGAAATGTTGCTTTCTTTTGCATATGCCTTCGCAAAGGCATCTGCAGCCATCTTTCCTGACAGTGTTTGTGCCCCACTTAAAACCTTTGGTGGGTGGAAATTTGAGAATCATTAAACAAGGATAAAAATTAAACAAATCATATCCAAATGTTAATAACATAACATAATAGTGCATCTTAATCAAACACACAGTGATTATCAAACAAGGAAAACTTTAACTTAGAGAAAACTCACCATTTCTCACAGACACACAGTCTTAACGAAAATGGCAGGATGTGCTTGGTAAATGGTCTTCGCCTTTTTTAGTTAAAATCATGATATTTCTAAAAAATGAGGCCGCTACACCTTGATCTTTTAAATAAAAAGAAGTAAAAGTTGACTCAGATTTCCAGGCTGCGACCTGCATGACCTCGTCTAAAGATGAGCCATTCCCCTAACATTATGAGCTTTAACATGGGATAGATTAACTTGTTCAGGAGAAGCAATCTCATAACAAAGTTTGATGGTCTCACAAATCCATCCGGCAATCGTGGCTTTAGAGACTAGTCTAGCTACCTCCTCCGCGTACGGAACGCATAAATGGGACGGATCCGACCTTTTAAAATTGGTTCAGCGCTTATAAACCTTTAATGCCCTGACAGGACACCAAAATTTGTCAGACGGAGAAAAGGAAGAAGATAACGATTTTAAAATGATCAGCTTAGCTGGGAAACGGTTAGACTGTGTCTTCGATAAAAAATCCCTTCTGGGATATAAAACTAAACCATCCCCAGATCCGATAAATCCATCCTTTTCGGCAGAAAGAGCATGAATTTCTGATCGTCTTCTAGCAGCAGATGCAACAAGAAAAACAGCCTTAAGAGTTAAAGGTTTTATATTAATAGAAGCAATAGGTTCAAAATAGTGGCCTGCCAAAACCTGAAAAAACAAAGCCAAATTCCAGGAAGGCAAGGGTTTAGCTACTGGAGGACGAATATTGCCCAATCCTCTGATAAAACCATTAAGAATCTTCGTATCTTTGACACCAGCATTCAAAAGACAAGGAAGCGAAGAAGCCAAAGAAAATCTATAACCTCTGACTGTGTTAGCAGATAACTGTAAAGAATCAAAGAGATAGGATAAAAAATCTAACACCTGGGGAATAGAAACAGAATCGGGCAAGAGACCATGGTCTGAACACTATTCTCCAAAGATTTTAAGTCGACTCTTGTATACTCGACAGGTCGACTCCCTCCTGGCAGAATCAATAATTTCCTGATATCTAGAAGAAACTTTGATCTCAGGGAATTGACGCTCGATATCCTCCAAACACACAGAACACCAGCATTCAAAAGACAAGGAAGCGAAGAAGCCAAAGAAAATCTATAACCTCTGACTGTGTTAGCAGATAACTGTAAAGAATCAAAGAGATAGGATAAAAAATCTAACACCTGGGGAATAGAAACAGAATCGGGCAAGAGACCATGGTCTGAACACTATTCTCCAAAGATTTTAAGTCGACTCTTGTATACTCGACAGGTCGACTCCCTCCTGGCAGAATCAATAATTTCCTGATATCTAGAAGAAACTTTGATCTCAGGGAATTGACGCTCGATATCCTCCAAACACACAGACTGAAGATTTCTGGGATTGGATGAAGACACATGCCCCTTACTTGAGAGAGATTTGGGTTGAGTGGAAGGAGACGAGGGAAGTCTACCAGGAGATCGAGACGGTCTACGAACCAGATCCGCTTTGGCCAAAAGGGAGCTATCAGGAGAACTTCGCAGAACTTGTCCCTGACCTTATTCAAAACCAAAGGAATCAGGATTGTTGGAGGGAACGCATAAGCGAACATTCCTGTCCAGGACTGAGACAGGGCATCCACCATCTATGTGGGGATGATCCATAAGCTTGAAAATCGCTCTGACAACCGACCTCTTTAACTTTAATTTGCTGGGACGTGACAGCTGGTCCGCAAGAAAATTCAGACTGCCTGGGACATGAGTGGACACTAGAAAAATCTGATTCTTGCAGCACCACAAGAGAAGGTTCCAAACCTCCATACAGAGGAGTTGGGAGCTCGTTCCCTCATGTCTGTTGATGTAAGAAACCACCATCGAATTGTCCAATCGAATCGAGAGAGGAGAGCCTTCTTGACAGTCCACAAAGATGTTGATGTGAGCTGTCGACTCCTCCAGAGACCAAAGACCGGAGACCGACAGGGAGTCCCAGACCACTCCCCATCCCTCCTGAGAAGCGTGTGTGACGATAATCACCTGAGGGGAGGACTTGACCAGAGGAACACCCCTCAGAAGCAGAGAACGATCTTTCCAAAAATCTAGATGGGGAATTAAGTGTTCTCTTATGGGAATCTGATGGTAAATGGAGTGAATCGACTGCTTCCAAAGGGACATCAAGTACATTTGAAAGGGTCTTCTCATCAGCGCCACCCAAGGAATGACATTCTCGACGCTGACCATTAAGCCTATCACCCTGAGAAAGAATCTTGTTCTGACCATGGAAGAAGTTGACAGAATGTCCATTGTCAATGAAATAACCTCTACTCTTTGATCTGAAGGCGACTAGGCCCTGAGCCAGATCGAAAAAAAAATGCCTAGCTGACTGAAGACTTGAGAGGGAACTAGACTTGATTTTTTTAGATTTAAAATCCAACCTAGGCTGCATGCCAGACTGCAGACCTCTGGAATGACTTCTGAAAGAATTGAGGAAGACATTGCTTTTATTAACCAATCGTCTATATAAACATGAAGATGGATAAGAATGATGGTGCAAGATTCCTGCCACAGCTGAAACTAGACGAGTGAAGAGAAAGGGGGCCATGGTCAGGCCAAAGGGCCATCGAAATTGCCATACCCGATCCTTGTAGGCGAACCTCATGAACCTTCGGAAAGACAGGTGGATAAGCTCATGGAAGTAGGCATCCTTTAGATCGATGGAGGAAGTGCACATGCCTAGATCTAGACTGGCGATGACCTGGGAGATGGTCTCTATTTTGAACTTTGGGGTTAAAATAAGGTTTAACTTCTTTAGCTTGATGATAGGATGCCAACCTCCTGTTTTCTTGAAAATGGTTGAGTAGTAGCCTGGGTCTACTCTCCAAAGGGGAACCTCTTCTATGGCCTCCTTGACAATCATAGACTTCAACTCCTCTTCTAAGGCCACCAACTTCTCCAGAATGGAGGGAACCGGTGTCCATTTGGGAAGGAGAAACAGAGGAGGAGGATGAAGGATCCAAGAAGGTGCATACCCCCAGCAAATCTGATTTACAAGCCAGGAGTCCTGAACGAGGGTATGCCAAGTCTCCCAGAACAGAGACAGGCGCCCTCCTACTGGCAAGCTGGGCAGAAGGTACTGGACCGACGGATCCGAAGGCACAAGAAGAGGAAGGGAAGAGACTGGATAAGGAAAGAGAGCTGGACCTACCCGGGCGGTGGCCACACCTTCAAATTCTCTTACCCTGGAAACCTCTGTAAGACAACCAACCTCTGGACCTTGAACTGGGTCTACGAGAATAAGCTTGGCCCCCTCTCTCCCTAAGAGAAGGGGGCTGCCAAACCTGGGATCTAGAACGGTGTGAGGAGATTGACTCAAAACGATCCCCCTCCTCGGATCAGTCTTGGAAATTGGAAGATCTGTTTGAGTTTGTAAATCCTGGAGGGATATGGACCAAACTCATCTGGCCTTAGACTCTTCCTCCTAGGAAAGCAATTGGGGATCTTAACAGAGGAAGAGTCTCTCTTCACTGAGGGTCTCGAAATAGAGATCTGAGCCTGAAGATCCCTAGATCTAAGACGCTCAGACTCTGACCGAATGAGGCTAGAGGAAGACTGACCAAAAATATCCTGGCTGAAAGGAGGAGCTGAGATGAGACTACTCTTGAGATTACTAGAAATATTAACCTCTACAAGCTTCCTAGACCTTCTCTTCAAAGTAATAAAGCCTAATGATCCACAGACAGAATTAAGGGAACCTCTCGAAATATCGGCCATAGTGCGAAAAAACCTCAGCAGGAACCTGCTTGCCTCTCTCCTGGGACTTAAGAACTGCCTCCGAAAGTAAGGCAAGAAAATTAGCCGACTTAAGCTGTGACCTACACACAGACTCCCATTTAAAAAGATCAGAAGAGGCCGCGACTTTCGCAGAATCCTTTAAATTAGAGGAAAGAACTTGCCAAGCAGGGCCATTGACCGATTGAGGGGGAAGGCAACTCGAAGATAATCGTCCTTGGAAATCTGAACAGGAGCATCGAATTTGGGAGTAAGAGAAAAGTCCTTAGAATGAACATCGTTCACACAGAAGTCCAACATGTCAACTACCAAATTATCAACCGGGAGGACATGAGGCGACAATGAGGCGTCAGAGGAGGGAGCTGACCCAAAATAAGGCGGATCTATAGAGAATTCATCCTTGAGAGGGAGAGAAAGACTAGAAGCAATCCACCGATGAGCCAGGGACCAGTCTTCCATAGAGGCCCTGACCAGACAAAACCTCTTCAGATCCCTGGCCCTGACTGATTTGGGAATTGATGGAATAGAAGATCAATTAGAAGACTGATGAGAAGAATCAACAGAGGCGATAGAGTCTAGAGATCTAGAAAAGGGAGGAGAGCAAGACGTCAGAGACGCTAGATGAGTAGACACAGGCAAAGAATCTGAAACTGAAGAAAATTGGTCAGACAGAATGGGATAAACGTCACTCTGCTGACCAGAAGACAAGGGAAATTGAACCAGACCACTAGCCGAAAACCGAGAATGGAAAATTGAGCCGACACAAAAGAACAATCGAGGGAAGGGTCTCTAACAACAGAAAACAAAGAAAAATCCAGACCTGAATCAACAATTTGGAACTCTAATTCAGGGGAAAGCACAACAGACACTATAGGATCAAGATGATCAAAGGAGGAAGAAGCAGTAAAGGAGGAAGAGAAGACGTAGGATGAACAGAAGAAGGGTGAGCAGGATCCGAAGAACCTGGGAAGGAATTGATAGCAGAATGAAGGCAGGAAAACCCAGGAGGAAGACTGAAAAAGAGAGGAAGAATTAGAAACATGGCTGGAGGAAAAATCTCTTGCCGAAAGCGAAGAGGAAGGAAAAGACCTATCTCTCTGCACTCGAGAAGAACGAGGAGGAAGCCTAGCATTAGAAGAAGTACCTGAACCTACATCACGAAAAGAGGAAGAAAAGGAACCTGAAGATGCATCAACATTAACTGAGAAAGAGACGGAGAAGATCCAAAATCCTGAAACAGATGATCACGAAAATAATACGATTCAGAACTAACCCTAAGACGAGAAGGTGAATAACCAGAGCCAACCAAATTTCTATCGACAGAAACCGATTCTTATCAACCAAATGCAATTCCGAAAAAATTGACCGACTAGAAGAGGAACCTGTAAGCCCAGGAAACTCTTGACCGGGTGCGCAAAACCTAATCCCGGAAGGAGAACCGGAAACCGGAAGCAGAAGTTGACGCTGGGATAAGGCCTTAACCGGATCTTGCAGACCATGATAATTGACCAAACCGGAAGTCTCAGCAAAACCGGAAGCGGAAACCGGATGCTTAGCCAGGTCTTGACGACCCAGAAGAGCACCCCTCAAACTGGAAGTGGAAGAGATAACACCGGGATCAGAAACGGAAACGCGCCTACCAGAAATCAGACAATTAATAGGGTCCTGAGGACCCAGATATCCGGCAGGACCGGAAGACCCACTAAAATCGGAAGAACATGCACCGGAAGTGGGAATGGAAGGGGATAAAAGCCAACCGGAACTAAAAAAATACAGGATCCTGAGGACCCGGATATCCAGCCAAACCGGAAGTCATACCAGAAGCGGAAGAAGGAGCGGACACGGAAACCGGAAGTAGCCCCGGGTCTTGCAGGCCCGAATCTACCAAGCACTTACCGCAAGTGCTTGACAAACCGGAAGTTACTTAACTTCCTGCCTGAACTAAGATAGGAACATCTCTTAACATTTCTGGCTACCGGAATTATGTAAAGTTGGACATTGGCATAGGCACTTGAATCGGGGACTTCCGTCGCCGACACCACTGCTTGAGGGTAATGCCCCTCCTCAAGACTTAGGTGGGTCTTGCCCGGTGACTTACTTGAAACCACCTTTATGGGCTTTTTCTTCGAGTCTTTGGTTTCGGTTTCGGGGACCGAATCTCTTGCCTCGACGTGAGGGAAGTCGGCTTCCCCCAATTTGCGGGCACTCCAGCTAACCTTCTGGTTCTCGTCCAACTCGGATGAATCGTCTCTGGCCGCGCGAATGGCTGACAAAATCCGCTCATCTAAAGACTTAGTCAATACGGTAGCAAAAGACTCAAAATGAGCAAAAATAGATAAGACGGCATCAGAATTAGCAGAAGAGCAACACAGCCCCCCCCAACCCCCACCCCTCCATTGCTGGCATAGAAGACGCAGAAGTACTAGCAAAAGACACAGCTTTAGAGTTGGGAGCAACGGAGGGGGAGCGATCAGTGGGCAACGTGGACGTGGCCATAAAATCGTTGAAAAATGCTTTAGAAACGGTCGACGACCATCCTTTGCATATCCCGCACATCGCTACAGGAGTACACGTAGTACATTTGAGGCAAACGTGGTCCCCAAACCCCACGGACTGGACTCGATCAGACTTAGCCGACATGCACTTCACCTTCTCAACTGATTTAACAGACTCCTAAAAACAAAAAATAAAAATAGAGAATGAAACATGCAGCTTCGAAAAAACTTAAAAGAACTTCTCTAAAATATTGAGTCTGAGATAAAGAAACAAGTGCATGCTTAGAAAAGGCTGGAAAATTTGAATTCAAATATCCCTAATGAAAAAGGACTACTAGACTTCAAACTTTCTTAGGGACATAATAAGGAATGCACTAAAACATGATTAGATACAAGTGAATATAAATGAAGAGTAACTGAGGGTTAACAAATGATGACGATGACTTAGGAGTTTTGATTGACTACCATGAAAATGGGATACTACCACGAAAACCGGTAACACATTTATAAAGAGTATAAATTGCAATAAAAACCATGAAATACTCAATAAACATAACTTAGGGAGGATAGAGTTCATATTAGGCATAATCCTGGACAGAAGCACTCTCAAATATGTAAGATGAACTCAGCACAAAGATATAAAAGCTTAAGCTTGAATATTTGCAGACTGTACTGCTTGCAGAATATTTGAAAAGTGAATCTGTTTCCTATTTGGGCTCCAATGCGCATGCACAGGTGTGCTTAGTGACAGGTGTCACTAAGGAGTACAGACTTGTGCCAGTCTCTATCAGGACATATGCTGGGGGTGAACCCGACCAGTAGCTTGGTTGAGGGTATATTGAAATGGAATAGGCATATGGGGGTATGTAAGCAAGCATAACAAGGCAAATCAATACATTGATGTATGCTCCCCGAAGGCATACTCTGCAGAGAAACTGAATGGATAACCCCGAAGGCATATGCTTCAGGGAAAGGTTTGGAACTGTGGCTCAGACACAGAGAAACGAACTTGAAATTGTCAATGAGATATCACAATATTAGGCTATCCTTAAAATATTGTTGGCTTGGGGTACGGATGTTAAATCCACAATTTGGGGAGTAGGAATGATTCGGTGGGCCATCATTCTTTTTGTCTGGTGGGATTTGCCCTAATGAACAATTTGTTACGGATAGGTTAATAAAAGCAAAATCTACGTTTCTCTAAATAAACACACTTAGACTTTGCTTGGCACCATATGAAAAATACATATAAAAACTATGTTCAAAATGAACAGAGATATTTTCTGTAATAAACAATACCAAGTTTGGTGACCATATGTGAAAGTCTTGAAACTATAGCCCGGAGAAACATTTTCTGTGACATTCAGTCGACCATGAAAAGTAGGTCAGCATGACCTACATTTCATACTGTGCACACCTCCCTAGGATGCATCCACATACCAAGTTAGGTGACCATATGTGAAAAAGTCTTGAAACTATGGCCCGGACAAACATTTTCTGTGATATTTAGTCGACCAAAAAAAGTAGGTCAACATGACCTACATTTCATACTGTGCACACCTTCTCCCTAAGATGCATCTACATACCAAGTTTGGTGACCATATGTGAAAAAGTCTTGGAACTATGGCACGGACAAACATTTTCTGTGATATTCAGTCAACCATGATAAGTAGGTCAGCATGACCTACATTTGACCTGCTTTTCATATCTCGCACACATTCTCGCTAAGACGCATCCACACACCACGTTTGGTGACCATATGTGCAAGTCTTGAAATTATGGCACGGACAAACATTTTCTGTGATATTCAGTCGACCATGTAAAGTAGTTCAGAATGACCTACTTTTTTACTCTGCACACCTCCCTAAGATGCATCCACACACCAACTTTGGTGAACACATGTGCAAAAGTCTTGAAATTATGCCCCGGACAAACCTTTTCTGTGATATTCAGTCGACCATGAAAAGTAGGTCAGCATGACCTACTTTTCATACTCCGCACACCTTCTCCCTAAGATGCAGCCACATACCAAGTTTGGTGACCATATGTGAGAAAGTCTTGAAACTATGCCCCGGACAAACATTTTCTGTGATATTCAGTCGACCATGAAAAGTATACTCTGCACACCTTCTCCCTAAGATGCATCCACATACCAAGTTTGGTGACCATATGTGAGAAAGTCTTGAAACTATGCCCCGGACAAACTTATATATGGTGAACAGATGGATGGGTGGACGACCGGACGGACAAAGCGGCGACTATGTGACCCCGCAAATTTTTTTCGGGGAGCATAAAAATCTTATTCTGGTGGCTAAATGCAGCGTAGTTGATTTAGCAAGTAGTGATTGAAAGGTATAGATGTTTTTGCGGTGTAATAACAACTTGTCTTTTAACCAACCTCCTGGGCCTTTTTGGAAATCCAAAATGTTCGTTAAAAAGGATTACCAAACAAATTTCTGCATAAGATTTCTACAGCCTATGACAGTACGGTCCTTCCAGTCAAGTTTTGCTGAAATTGGCTAATATAATAATTAATAAGGTTTCCTGGTTATTTTCTGAAAAATTCAAGATAACTTCCATAAAGATTTACATACATATATCATCTACCAATCCGTTCCTGTATAAATTTCCAGAATCCTAGCACCTTACAGTCTCTACACCCAAATATGTTCTAAATCTGAAGGTAATTTTTTTGTAAATTCAAGATGGCTGATGTACCGCATTTAAATTTTGAGAAGTCTATGACTGACATGATGTATCCATAGCCATATGCTACATCTGGACATGTTTGTTTAAAAATTGGATATTTTAAAAAAAGATATGTTTTGAAAGATTTCTGAACAATTGTTGAAAATCCAATATGACAGCCGGAAAAATTAACCTATCAAATTTTTGTGTAAGTGGGAAGACTAACATCAAACCAAAGCCACCATCCCACCCCCCCCCCCCCCCCAACCCCAATAGGATCCTTCCAGCCAGATTTCAGACAAATCTATGAAAAGGTTAGTGATGCGATAAGTTTTAAAGCAAAAGTTGATGGAGGGGGTGGTGGGGTGGGTGTTAATGCATTGCAATTATGCTGAATCTTTTCTCATTACCTAATTATATCTGTATCTCTAATCGAATGATGAGATATAATTATAACAAGATGTCAGCCAAAGACACTAAATGTTGATTGATTCATGGCGGACACGGTTTTTGACATATCAACATTCCATGGACAAATGCGTTTCATCCCTAATCCTAACTGCCAAATTTTGCCCGATCTGTTCAGTGGTTCTGTGGAAGTAATCGCTTCCTGCGAAAACTAGGTGATCCAAGACGGCCACCAAACTATTTGGCCAATCAAGTTCCATTGAACAAACTTGGTTCAGCTCTTCCCTTAGATCATGTTTCATAAGTTTTGAATCGATGCCCCAAGCGGTTTCGGAGATTTTTAAAGATATTTTTAAAAAGCGACCACAATCCAAGATTTTAAATTTCCCATTGCTTTAGTATGGGAGCTTTTGGCGAGAAAATGATCCAAGATGGCTGCCAAACCATTTGGCCGACAGTTTCGAAAATTGCAAATTTGAGATCAGAATACCAAAAAAACCTATATAAAACGAATTTCGGCCTCAAAATCCATCAAATAAAAAAATCCAATATGGCTGCCAAACACACTATTTTGATTGGTCCACCTCGGCCATGTTTTTTGACGAATCAACTTCTCTTGAACAAACATTAATCGCCCTTAGTTCCTAATTATATATCACAAATTTCGGCCTGGTCGTTTTTGTGAAAACTAGGTCATCCAAGATGGCCGCTGAACCATTTGGTCAATCAAGTTCCCTTGAACAAACTTGATTCAGCGCTTATCCTAGATCATATTTCGTGAGTTTTGAATCAATCCCTCAAATAGTTTGGGAGAAGATTTTTAAAAACATTTCCAAAAATCTGCCGAAATCCAAGATGGTCACCGGCCAAATTGGTCGATCGGGTTTGTTTGAACAAACTTGAATCTCTATGCCTTAAGGATGCTTCATGTCAAATACAATTAAATCGGCCCCAGCAGTTCTCGAGAAGATATTTTAAATTTCCCATTGCTTTAGTATGGGAGCTTTTGGGGGGGAAAATGATCCAAGATGGCCGCCAAACCGTTTATCCGACAGTTTTGAAAATTGTAAATTTGAGATCAGAATATCCAAAAAACTATATGAAACCAATTTCGGCCTCAAAATCCATCAAATAAAAAAATCCAATATGGCCGCCAAACATGCTATATTTTGATTGGCCTACGGTGGCCATGTTTTTTGACAGATCAACTTCTCTTGACCAAACTTTACTGGCCCTTAGTCCCTAATCATATCTGCCAAATCCCTTCAGCGGTTCTGGAGAAGAAGTTATTTTCGCTAAAACTATGTCAACCAAGATGGCTGCCAAACTATTTGACCAATTAAGTTCCCTTGAACAAATTTGGTTGAGCTCTTCCCCTAGATCATATTTCATGAGGTTTCCTTCAATCCCTCAAGCGGTTTCGGAGAAGATTTTTAGACGTTTCTAAAAATCGGCCAAAATCCAAGATGGCCACCGGCCTAATTGGCCGATCGGCTCCATTTTAAACAAACTTGGATCCCTATGCCCTAAGGATGCTTCCTGCCCAATATAATTGAAATTGTCCCAGCGGTTCTTGAGAAAAAGTCGTTTAAAGGAAAAGTTGATGGATGGGCGGACGGATGACGGACGGACACACGACGGACGGTCGCCACGATATAAGCTCAGTTGGTCTTTCAGGCCCGGTGAGCTAACAATGCTGCAACAGAGATTAATTGGAACCAAACTCTAGCTAGAAAATCAATTCATGATCAACGAGATATTTTCAAATCCTTTTACACTGATTTGTGTGACCAGTACATTCCGACTAAGACTGTAAAACCAGGTCAAAGACACAAGCCACCTTGGTCCAGACACACTTCTGTAAAGCGAGCAAAGAAGAGCAAGTGCAAGGCCTGGATCCGACTCCGTGTTGAAACCACTGGATTATCTGCTGATGACATTCCGCACAGCGAAGAAGCATGTCACTTGAAAGGTACGAGGAAAGGCTCGAGATGATTATGAAGAATCACTGACTAAAGGAATCCAGAATGACCCGAAACCATTTTATAATTATTGCTATCGATACCCTAGAGGCAAATGGCAAAAGGATTACAGGCGACCATGGTAAAGCCAATCTTCTAAATGATTTCCTCATCTCAGTACTCAGCCTTGAATCAAATGAACCGAGTGCCCTATATTGTCCAGTGGCCCTGACTAGCCATGTCTGTAAATTAATGGAGCGGTTAGTCCTGGATGAACTCTGGCGCCATATCGATGACAACAAATTGATCTCATGCAACCAGCACAGCCTTCAGAAGAAATGCTCATATTTACTACATATTATTATTCTAAAGATATGCTTGTTAGCAATGATAATCTGACTGAATTTATTGCTACATCAGACAACAGCAACCTTTAATCAAAATCTTATACAGCTTTTACATTAATTTAGCTCAGAAACATGTTGTTTACTAAATCATTAGAGACTTAAGTTACCTAGCATTAAACAAAATGTTCGTGAAGTAGAGGTCTTTCCCTCTTCAACGGCTTCAATAGCTGAAAAGCTTTGAATTGTAGATTTTCATAAAATTAATATCAAATTGTACCTCACAAGCTTTTATAAATTGCCTATTTGGTGTGTAGAAATCATTCTATGGTATTGTTACTAGATCGTACAACCATAATAACTATAGTTTTTGTTATGGAATTATTTGATTTTCTTTTTCATTGGGGATTGAAATTGTTGATGCCAAAAAATTTCAAATGGACATTCAACTTTGCTAAATTATTTTGTTTCATATTCATAAGTATAAGCAGGTTCTGCATAAGCATTAACATCCGTTCAAATTTATGAATAAAGAAACTAAAGAAGTTAGAATGAGGTGAAATTCACATTTTTAACACTGTTTTTGAAGATTTTATTAAATTCTAGGATATTTATTCAGTTACAAACATTTAGACTGTTCCTATCTTCCTTGCCCATATATAGGCCATCAAAAAAACTTAACAGGAACCCTGTATTATCTTCAGAAATGGTTTGAATTCATTAAATGAAACAAACATATTCACTGTAAAATTCATGTGCCCTTTGTAAAACATCCTAAATTTTTCTTAAATCTACATTGGATTAACCAATTAATGATTAAATTTGTTAAAAAAATTTAATTATTTACTTATTGAACGTCCATTTGCAGGCCAAGAGAAGACTATTTTTGAAAATGTACCATTGAGATGACTGGTTCCGTTAGTCTTCTCTTGGCCTGCAAATAGACATTCCCCAAGACCACTGCAGAGGCTGGTTTTGGCCGGCTTCGTCCTTAAATGGTTAGGCTCCATCTTTTTCTTATTTCTAATTACTGGGATATAGGCATCATAAAAATATGATATTCTGATAGCAACAGGTCACTTACTTCACTAACTTTTTACTTAATTCTACATTTCAAAGCTCAATTTTCTTAAAGAATATTTTAGTTTTCTCATAGAAAATGTCCAAACATGAGATTATTTTAGAAAATTTACCATTGAAATGACTGGCTCGGTTATTATTGAGCCAGTCATTACAGCAGTAAATTTTCAAAAATAATCTTATATATGTCTGGAAATGGACATTTCTCAAGACCACTGCAAAAGATGTTTTGTCCAGCTTTAGTGTTAAAGGGTTAAAACATCAAATGTTGAATTGTAAAGAAAGTTACAATATGTCACAGTATGTGCTGTTCTTTTCTTTATATATACTATTGATTAGGATATCATTGCTCAGCAATTATACTCTAGCTAAGGTCAATTCACATATATATGTAACTGTGCTGATAAAGATCAAAGGGCAATGCCATTGATAAAGGTCACGCCATCAACCGTTCGTATAGCAGACAAATTTATAGATGCTGTGGAATGAAACTATATACTGGAAAACTGGTGAATATTTTGAAACAAGTTGACTGAAATTTGTTATTGCATATAATGGTAGCAGCAACAAAATGCAGTCAACTTAATTTTAAAATTTCAGCAAGTTTTATAGTTTATATCTGAAATGGATTCAGTTCTGCCAGTATATTATATCAGTGGTTATAGTGGTAGTTTGTTTCGACTATATATCTCAAATTGGTTGACCACATTACAGTTTGAATAGTTCTTCATAATAATTATCAGACATAACTAATGTAACGCCAGCAAGCACACAAGAATTGTTTCAACATTGAATCAACGTTGATAAACTGAAATGACGTCGAAACAATGCCGCATGTCCGCTGGGAACTGAAATGTAACTTTAGTTAGCATGGAGTATCCAGTTTCGGAGCACCTAAGCAGAAATTGCTAATAATTTAATAAATGCCATAGATTTTTAAAAATAAATTGGCTTAATTTGTTAGTGGTTTTATCCCTAATCCATGGCCAAGTTAGAAGAAAATCCTGCAAAGCGAAATGTCCAAACACAGCGCCATTCGGCGATGACGTACTTTAAAACAAACAAAAACAATGGTATCCTGTTTCAGACATACTGAGCACAGGCTCACCCAAATGACTGTTTCTGGACAATACAGCTACCATATGGAGCAAAAAATGCTGAACGTTCGAAGTTATCAGAATGTGGAACTGTTTTATTGTAATTTTCTTGTCTTTTCTCGGGTGATGATGGCGGAAAGTTTCCTCAGACTGGAGATAGTTGTGAAGGCTTAATGACTGAAGCATCAAATGGAAATATGCATAAGTTATTGAATAATACTATGCATATACTTATTGATTTTGATAAAAATGTGCCAAGAACAGGCACTGCGTTATTGACCTATGAACCACCCTGTCCAGCATGGATTTTGGCATTGGTCACGTGGTATAAACAAAATATGACAAAAAGTAATAAGAAAATCAGCCATTTTTACATGCTAGCGTTGATTTAGCGCTCACTTAACACTTTAACATCCATTTTGATGGAAAACGCGGTAAGCGTTACCGATAATTACTGTACTGTTTGATTACAAAATTATGACATCATGAGAACTCTTCTGCTTGTTAGGCTATGCAGCCTGTAGCAGGTCTTCACTATCTTCATTGGTGGCCGGTTCCTGCACCTATTGAACTGGTATGTTGGTGCGGACGAGCATGATCGGGGAATCTATCAAGTATATGGCCTTGCTGTAGTGTCTGTCTAACTTTGCCTTGAGTGAGTTGATGGACGGAGCCGTCACTACTGACTCTGGTAGACTGTTCCAGTGGTTGGTCGCTCTAATAGTGAAAAAACGCTTTCTGGTGTCTGTGTTGAAATGTTGTTTCCGCACTTTGAAGCTGTGACCTCTGTGTTACACAGCGCATGCGGCATGCGTAATGAAAGTTCACCGAAACTAGAGCCTCACCGAAACTGGATACTACACGATACATTATGCAAAGTAACTGAAATGTAACTAGTTACATTGCTCAACAAATGTAACTGTAACTGACATAGTCCAATGTACAACTGTAACTAGTTACATTTAAATGTAACTGACCCTGGTCTGTAAGTAAGTATACCAAGTATGTCATGTCATCGACTGCATATATAATATTCTAGTTTAGACTTTTATTGTTTCAGTATCTACCTTTAAAGCTGCTATGTCACAGTATTTCATTATTGCAAATCAGTCTCTAGGCTATATACATCATCTCATTGTGTCAGGAGAAGTTCATATTTGCACAATGCCACCAATAAAACGATGTAATTCCACCGTTACCACGATCGTCAAATAGCGCATGTTTACAGCCATTACTGATCTTATCCATCTAGTTTATGTTGTATTCAGTGGACATGTAATAAATATTCATGCAGGGAAATCCCTCTTATCACGTGACATATTTTTGTTTCGCTTTCGGTTTCAACCAGTGCCAATCAGCTATTGTTATTAGATGTAAACAGGCCAACAATACTGGTAACGCGCACCGCATATACGTGATGGTGGCTTGCTTTCGCAACGCGTTCACAATAGTTTGCAAACTATTGCAGTTATTACTAAAACGGACAGCGCAAGCCATGTTCATTCATAAGTGTGTCTCACCAGTATTGTAGTATTTTCATTACGGGACTCTCATTATGAAAAAGCAATCATATCCTGATTTTTCGCGAACTCATCACCGTGAAATTACAAATAGATGCTGTATGGATATGGGACGGGAAAGAGAGGGGTTACTTTTGGAAAATTTTCGACCGACCGCATAAGTGACAGATCGGATGACCGACCGATTGCATGACTGACAGATCGGATGACCAACCAACTGCATGAGTGACAGATCGGATGACTGCATGAGTGACAGACAGATTGGGTGACTGCATGAGTGACAGATCAGATGACTGCATGAGTGACAGACAGATCGGGTGACTGGTTGAGTGACAGACTGATAGACTGCATGAGTGACAGGTCAGATGACTGCATGAGTGATGGAGGGACATACAGGCTGACAGACTGAACCACCCACCCACTGATTGACAAATCCACTGACTGCCCGACCAACTGACTGTGTAGATGACTGACATAGCGACGAATGAAGCTGTAAGACTTGTGTATGATGACCTATAACCTACATTTTCTTATGCCCCATGCATAGAATATGGCTATGGAACTGGTGTGGAATCATTGAAATCGTCTGGACTTTAAAATAAGCCACCCGCGTATTACAATTATACCATAATAACAACAGCATAATAAGCCGAATTGGCCCTAGGCCGAATGCCCCTTGACAGGATTATTTTCCGCTTCCAAATGGCAATAGAATCATGTAAATAATGTTAAATTTTCTTATTCTAGCGCACATATATCTTCATATAATTCAATATCAAGCATTTGTTTAGATTGAATATCAAGGTCTCACCAAGAAGTTGATACATAAGGACGCGCTAAAACACGTGAGTAGGAGAAGGAAAATATGTATCGTAAACCCGTCGGTGTCGCGAGAGATTTGTTTATGCGTTGTGACATCCGTTGTGACTGGGGAAGCCCTTCTTATTGAATGGCTGTTCCACCATTTCACGAGGCACAACCCACACAAAACTCATCTACGTTGCATAGTTTTTTATGCACAATTCAATTTCAATGACAGGGCGCTCAACATGGAAAATCATTTCATATTCCATTAGATTGCATAAAAATATGCTAAATACGCCTGGAATATTGTAAGTTTGCTATTATTTTTCATTTAAGACTACAGCACATTCAGTTTCTATCCAGTAATCAACAAACCAAGAAGAATCAATGAATTCACGGCTTCCATCATCAATAATATCTTCACAAATAGTACTGCAGAAGGTAAGAATCACCTAGGCATTTTGGTAACTGATATTTCAGACCACTTACCTATCTATTACATGAAAAGGTTCAAGCTAGACAAAAATCTTTTGAACAAGAAAAAACAACCTGTAGGGACTTCTGTACTGAAAATAAGGAAAATTTCAAAAACAAGATTTCTCTGGTTGATTGGAATAGAATAACTGAACACCAATCATGTGATGATGCCTACAACACATTCCATCTTATCTGCACTGAAATCTAAGCGTCCCACTAAAAGTAGCTAAAAAAATTTTAAAGCAACCCTACTAAACCTTGGATTACGAGGGGACTGATCGCTGCCTGTCACAAAAAGAACAAATTGTATCTAAATTTCATTAAAACTCCAACAAACTATAATGAAACACAGTTTTAAAAGTACAGAAACAAATTAAACCAAATAATAAGAAGGGTAAAAATAAATTATTTCCAGAATAAATTTAGTGAACTGAAAAACGATATAACGGAAACATGGAAACCCATAAAGGCACTGCTAACAAACAAAACAAGAAAGTCGAATCAACACAATTTTTTTTACAAAAATAAGATTATAACTGATGGTCATGAAATTGCCAATAACTTTAATGAATATTTTATTAACATTGGACCAAATCTATCGCAGAAAATTCAAACAAATTCAGATAAAAGCATACAAGACTATCTAACTGGTAGCTATCAGTCCTCAATGTTTGTATGTCCTACTGATACAGAGGAGACATACAAAATTCTCATGAAAATTAACACTAACAAAAGTGCTGGAATTGATAATTTTAAATGGAGTGTTTTCAAGCCCTGTATTTCACATATCCTAACTCCACTTGATCACATTTGCAATCTCTCACTAGCACAGGGTGTGTTCCCATCACGACTAAAAGCAGCACGTGTGACACCCATATACAAGGCAAAGGACTCATCAGATTTTACTACGTACTGGCCAGTCTCAGTACTCCCCATTTTCTCAAAACTCCTAGAGACTCTATTATAATAGGCTGAGAAAATATCTAAATAAAAATTCCATAATTTACCAATCCCAATATGGCTTCAGAGAAAAGCATTCAACCATGCTGGCACTTGTGAATATGATGGAAAAGATTTCGACCTCTCTTGAAAACAAAGAACACATATTGGGTATATTTCTAGACGTCTCAAAAGCCTTTGATATAATCGATCACGAAATTCTGCTTAAAAATTAACATTCTATTTCTATGGAATAAGAGGCACTGCACTAAACTGGCTTCAGAGTTATTTAACTAACAGAGTGCAATACGTGCAATACAATGGAGTCTTATCTGGGAGTGGCAACCTATTATGCGGTGTTCCGCAAGGATCAATTCTTGGCCCTTTGCTGTTTTTAATATACATGAATGACCTTCCCAAAATCTGTCACCATCTATCCTTGATACTGTTTGCAGATGATACCAATGCATTTTGCAGCCATAAGAGCATAGAGACTTTATACAAAAATGTAAATTATGAAATGGAAAAGGTAATTTAATGGTTTAAAGTTAATAAACTATCACTAAACGTCTCAAAAACTAATTACATATTATTTACTAATGCAAAAATGCTGATCTCCCAAAAATTTACACAGATACCCAGGAGATACATGAGGCCCAATCTGCTACGTTTTTAGGTGTGTATTTAGACAAACATCTCACATGGGAGAAGCACATAGGAACTATTACATCCGAGATAGCAAAGAACATTGGTATCATGCATAGACTTAAATCCTACCTACCAATTAATTTAATAAAACTCTCTATAGCACACTAATACTACCACATATTACATACTGTAATACTATTTGGATGATTGCACATCAAACAAAACTAACAAAGTTAGAATCACTGCAAAAGAAAGCCATTAAGTTATTCTCTCAAGCAGCAAAGGGCCAAAACATTTTCAAAGGCAAGAAACTAATAAAACTTAAAGACATTGGCAAACTGCAACTTTATTCCATCCTAAGAGACTTCCATAACGGTAATTTACCAGCCCCCCTCTGATCTCTTCACACACAACACGGAAATACACTCTTACAACACTAGAGCCAAACATAACTTACATACACAATACTGCCGCACAGAAACATCCAGAAACAAAACATCAACACAAGACACAAAACTTTGGAACTGCACTGACGAAGAGAGTTAGATTACCAGGGCCACCACCATAGCTGCTAAATACTATAGAGAGCAGCCTTAGTCTAGTCATCGCAGCAACATTATTGTTGTTGTAATAATAACAATAATAATAATAATAATAATAATAATAGCACAGGCCATGAGATCTGGTATATCTGCAAAAAATAATAATAGATTACGGGTATTTTAGCAACGTGACCAATAATTCTATTACATGCCAGTCATCTGTGTGACCTGATTATATGTGCTAGGGTATGATTCTGGGCCTCTGGTTAATGTAAACACTTTTCTACCTCAGATTTGAAAATAAATAAAGAGCTCAGTTTCACGTAATTTTCATCCTGCACTACTTAAGCTGCATAACCAACACAGGAATTATTGGTTTGGTTACACCCAATTTTGATGCCTGTACTACTACTACTACTACTACTACTACTATTCTGTTCTTGGAGTTTCTGCCAATGTCTGGCGCACCACCTTTCGGTGTATTATCCATGAATCTCTAGAATGCAGGAAATGTCAATTTCCCTTTCTCCGAGATCTAACAATACTCACCATTCTGTTACTTCTGATATACAGCTGGCCTTGACAGCGGCTCTAGGATTATAGACTTAGAAAGCTTTACCGACTCCTGGGAACCGGGTACCCGGCTCCCCACTGCCGAGTACCCGTTTACCATAGAGCTCATATTGTTTGCATAGCCACCAAACAAGAGAAAACTATGGCTTGCCTCCGTGGGGCTGGGAGGCTGGGTCCGTAACAGAATGGTGAGTATTGTTAGATCTCGGAGAAAGGGAAATTGACATTTCCTGCATTCTCCTTCGATCAATACTCACCATTCTGTTACTTCTGATATACACCAGATTTGATCAGTAACCTGGTGGGAAGGGGCAAGCCATACATGCTAATTTTGCCCCTTGGAGAAAGATTTTAGACTTCAAACTTGACTAACGGAGACCTAAAAGGACCGTCAAGTTCACGGAACCGAATCACATTCGCGTCACAGCCCCCCCCCCTTCTTCCTCCTAAGAAAAGGGAGAGAACTAACGAACATGTATCTCGCCTGAAACACCAATATGCCAAGAGGGTTAACTACTCCCTGCATATCGCTTGTATTAGCCTGGGAATGAGCATGAATATATAAGATGAATGAACATGATACATATACATAATACAAAAAACTCTCACTTGTTGAATTACCTTATGATAACAGGACTTCAGACGTACCGCCTCCGACCAATCACCGGTTCGGCCATCAGTGACACAATCTGGTTGACATCCTCTCGCCTGACCATGCCTGCTTTAGGTTCTTTTCTTACCGAAGTGAGAAAAGGGTGAAAAGCAGTGTGGTCACTAACTATCGTTTCAAAACAGCTAAAGCGAGTGGATTGGCTGAGTCTGACACATCCCTCATATAGTATTCCGTGAATGAGGACTCACAGTGCCATTGTGCAACGGCCATGATGTCCTATAACGGAACACCATTGTAAAGGGCGGTCGAGGCGGCTATTCCTCTGACATTGTCTGCCCTTACGCCTTGCACCTGGTGCCCAGTCGCCATCTCGTGAGTAGTCTGAATGCATTCGACCACCCAACGAGAGATAGTATCCATGGATGCGGCGCCATAAGACTTATTATGGCAGATCCACAGATGTCTATCGTTCGACCGTAACGAGTCAGTCCGTTTCTTGTACTTAGTCAAAGCACGGACCGGGCACCAGACACTGGCATCACGATCAAACCTAGTTAACTTCGGTATAATGATCGGTTTGCCGGGATATATCAAAGATTGGTTCTTTGACATAACCTCTGCTCTTGGCAGAAGACGCAGACCTTCTCCAGAAACAATAAATCGGTTCCTCTCTGCCGAAAGCGCATGGATCTCACTGCGCCTTCTAGCTGAGGAAGCTGCCAATAGAAAGACCGCCTTTAGAGTCAAATGCTTTAGACTAGCCGAACGCAACGGTTCGAAAGGGTGCTTGGCCAGTACATTAAGCACTAAAGATAGACTCCAGGCTGGAATGACTACCGGTTGTCTCGGTCGGAGATTGCTCATTCCCTTCAACATCACATATAACCGGGCCACCTCTGGACTATCCCTGTTGGCTAGACAAGGGATAACTGATGCCAAAGCTGACTTGTATCCAGCAACTGTGACGGGAGCTAGTCCTCAAAAGAACAGCTCACAGAGAAAGTCTGCTATTTGCTGATAGTGGATTGAAAGGTATCAATACCCTTTTCTTCACACCCATCTGCAAATCTGTTAACCTTGTTGTTATATGACTTGAAGGTTGACCTCCTTCTCGCAGCCGCGATGAAATCAGCAGCCTGTCGAGAAAAGCCTTCCGACGTGGAACGTTGTTTGATAACATCCACGCAGTCATTGAACATTTCGGGACGCTCGTGTAGGAAGCGTCCCTTGGCCTGGGAGATTATGTTCGGAATCTCGGGCAACTGCACAGGATTTTCCACCAGCAGATCTAGAAGATCCGTGAACCACGCCCTGCTCGGCCAATACGGCGCTATTAGCAGGACCAGACACGGTTCCTCCCTGACCTTCACCAATACCTTCGGTAGAAGAATGGTGGGTGGGTACGCGTAAGCGTGCATCCCTCTCCAGCTTATCGCCAGAGCGTCTGTATCGACGGCATTTGGATCTGTAATCGGCGAGACATATGTCATGATTTGAGCATTTTCCTTTGTGGCGAACAAGTCCACGTTGGGTTTGCCCCAATGCTCGAAGATCCGTCGCAGAACTGGAGGGTTTAGGGACCATTCTGTTGGCAGGATTCTCTGTCTGCGAGACAAAGCATCCGCCAGAATGTTCAATCGGCCAGGAATACGAGCTGCTTTCAAAACAACCGAGTAATTCCTGCACCATTGAATCAAGTGCCACACCCTGATACACAGAGTGGGCGACCTGGTCCCGCCTTGGCGATTTATATATGATACTACTGTCGAATTGACCGACCGTATCAATATCACCCTGCCCCTGATCATCGGAAGGAACTCTTCCAACGCCAGTTCCACTGCCATCATTTCCAACAGATTGATATGCAGCTGACTCTCCGGGAGAGTCCATGTGCCCGAGACCTGGTTCTCCCAGGCAGGCACCCCACCCTTCCAGCGATGCATCCGTGTAGACGGACAGCTGGGGGCGGGGTAGGTGCAGCAAAACCCCTAATAGGAGATTCTGACGCTGTTTCCACCATAGAAGATGCGATATTATCGGCTCCAAAACTGGCAACAGTTTTGACAGGGGTTCTGTTCTCTGTTTCCACAGAGACATCAGATACAACTGGATAGGCCTTCGCATTAGAGCATCGTACGGGATAACCTGCTCCATGGAGACCATCATGCCCAGCATCTGAAGGAACCGCCTCGCCTTGAATGTGGTTTCCCACTCGAAAACTCTTGAGGATGGCTAACAGAGACACCACTCTGGGCTCTGACGGGTAAACCCTGCCCTCCTCGAGGTCGAATCGCATCCCCAAATAAACGAAACGTTGAGTGGGCGTCAACTCGGATTTCTCCTCGTTGACTATGCAGCGTAGATCTGAAAGTAACTTCAGAGTCAGAGCAGTATCCACGTTCAACCTGGCTGCCGAGTCTGCCTTGAGCAGCCAGTCGTCTATGTAGGTGTGTAGCGCCACGTTCTCTTTTCTGAGAAACGCTGTCACCGCAAGGACCACTCTTGTGAAAACCCTCGGAGCTGTCGACAGGCCAAACGGGAGAACTGTAAACTCCCATACTTGATTCTGAAACGCAAATCTCAGAAACCTGTGCCAACTCCGATTGATCGGAATGTGGAAATATGCATCTTTCAAATCGATCGATACACACCACATTCCTTTCCTCAATCCCGCCATTACCGACCTCGGTGTTTCCATCTGGAACCGAGGCGTATGGATAAACCAATTTAATGGCCTGAGATTGAGTATGGGTCTCCATCCCCCCGTGCTCTTGGGGACAAGGAACATGTTTGAATAGAAGCCTGGAGTGTTCCGGTTTGCTGGTTTTATTGCTCCCTTCAGAAGCAAACCCGACACTTCCTTTTGAACGGCTTCTAACTTGTCTGGCTCCCTTGGTACGGGTGTCCAGACTGGTGCCAAAGACAGATTTTGTGGCGGAAAGTCCCACCACTCCGGCATGTAACCCTGGGATAACCATCCCAGGACCAGACTGTCTGACGTCACACCTCGCCAAACCTCGACGAAACGCATGAGCCTTCCACCCACCATAGACGCCTCGACGTCTAACGGGGTTGTCCGGCTCGCAGTCCGCCCCCCCCCCCCTTTCTTAACGAGAGAGAGTGAGAACCATTTCGTTCTAGGTACGACGGGTATAACTGGCACCGCTGTTCCTGTCGCACAGGTGCGGTCCAGGCGGATATGAAGAGAGCTTGCGTACCCTCAGGTACGCTTCGGCCCCTTCTGTCCGCCCTTTGAGGCCTTACCCTTACCCTTCCCCTTGCCCTAACCACCTCTAGGGCGGTCAGGAGCAACATTGGGGAGGGTAGGCGCCTCTACAGCCTTCCTGGGTTTCTTCGCCGGCGGCGGCTCCGAGAACCCAGCCGAAACAGACGTCGCAATAGGCCTGGCTTTCGCCTTGCCCTTATGCTTTTTCTGTTTCTTTGAAGGCTGTCCGGTTAGCGGCTTGCCCACAGCCCCTAGTGCGTGCGCTTGCCGCACCAGCTCTAGCTGGAGATTTACCGCTAACCGATTCTGCGCAATACTGGCGGTGTCCTCTAAGATGGCCCGCGCTTGGCCACCAAAGATGCTAGGCCCTGTCAGGGGCGTCCCAAGAAGACGCTCCCTGACTGCCGTAGCCGGACGCATATGGTCAATGACCATTTGCCTCCTGGACTTCGTCACACGCGCTTGCACCCTTGCCAATGCGTCCATTGATAGCACCAAGCCGTCATTAACGCACGATAGCGCCACAGGTGGCACAGGGTGGCCTGCCCCCGCTTCAGCCCACACCGACTGAAGTAGACGATAGGAGTGATTGACAGCGCTCATGGCTGCCCTCACACCCTCATCGCATAGGGCCAGGACTTCTTCCTGGTGTACCTGGGCCTTATCCACTAGTGCCGGACCGGGACCACCCGACCCCGCACTCTGGACGCCCAGTACCCATCGGTCATCCTCCGTGACCGACGGGACTACACCATACCTGTCGTATTCACCCCGCGGAATACGGCACCTTGCCCGCACCTCCCTGGAGGCCGCAGGGAGCTGACCCTTGGTCATTAGTTGTTTACTATAAATAGCATCCAACAAATCAATGAACCGTGGATCCAGTCCCACTGACTGGATCCGGGCCGCGGGCAAAATCCCCGTCCTAATCGACGCAACCGACGGACGGGGCGCATCTTCATCGGCCGTGGCCGAAACCACAGACGGGTCAACTCTGGCTAGCCACGCCAGAGCATCAGACCAATCTAACTCCGAAGAAGATACCCCCGCAAACACGTCACCCGTTGACATGCTTACGGGTCTGCCAGCCATGGCCTCCCGGCCAGGAGCCACGGCTGACACGCCAGGCACTCCGCTACCACATGGTTCCGCCGCCACCCCATGAAACACTCCGGTCCATGGGGTAGGTCCGCACGGAAAACCGTACGGACCCGTAACCGTCGCGGAACCATAGCCGGCCACGGGCGCCAACGGCACCCCATGTCCGGCTGCCGGACCAGGCGAGATAGGTGAGTACCACGCCTGGCCCGGCACACCGGTTCCCCTGACGGCTGGTGACAAACCAAGCCGCGCGGAACCGGTGCACGGTAACGGATTGGCCTCAGCCGCAGGCGGAGCCGCTGACCTGGCTTGCGCCAAACCAGACAAATGGAGGCCGGTTCCGTCCAGGACGGAATCAACCTCCATATTCTCCACCTGTGGCTTCACGGGCCGCAGCAACCTCTCCTCCTCGGCCTCATCGTCTTCAGACTCCGAAGAGCCGTCACTAGACGAATAAACCGTGGACGGCTCCCACACCTGACGGACCGGCCACCGCTACTGGACCACCCGGAGGTGGCCGCAGAGAGACAGAACCCGTCTGGCCGAAGCCAGACGGACCCGCCAGGGGGCCGTACGAGACGGCCCCCTCGGTAACCAGTCCAGAATCCTGTCCGAAGACAGGATCCGTACCAGGCATGGGGAGAAACTGCCCCCCAACCTTTGGTAGCAGGGACGACACCAGCGTGGGCAGAACGCTATGCAGAAAACCCTGCATAGCCGGACCAAACCACGCCGGCGGTGCCATCTCCGCCACCTCCAGCTGGGGACGTGGAGCACCCCCACCGGCCGAACCGGGCGCTCCACGATTTCCTCTCGGACCGCCTGACCCCGCGTCAGACCCAGCCAAGTTCTTCTGGGCAAGGAACTTAACCATCGTTTCGACGGACCACACTGCACAAACATTACACCTATGATCTATATTACACAGGGCACACCTAAAACAGACATGGTCCTTGAACATTACACGGACAAACGTATGGCAGTCGTCACATGATGGCGGGGCTGGCTTGGCCTATAAAATAAGCACAAACCTACAATAAACAAGCGGAACGAGACACGGATGGAAGGCAGACAATTAATTTTCAAATATTTTGACTCATAAATTAACCGTAACCTCCCGCACCCCACCCCGCCACGTTACAACAACGATCGCATTGATTATGACGACAAGAACGCGGCGGGCACAACACACCCATAATAGATCCTACAGGATGTGTAACGGCTCCAGGAATCATATCGCATAGCATTCAGGGTATATTTACTAATCAATATAAATTATACTCCTAACGAACGCAGCACGATATGTGAAGAAAACAACAAAATGTATAACAACTGCTGTCTCACACGGTAAAACCGCAGACCACGCATCTACTCAAGAATTTTGAAACCACCGATCATTGCAAACCGATCGTGATCGCACGTAAACTTGATCATTCTAAAGTTTCCGGTACCATTTTTAGTACGCAGCACCCAGAACAAGATGCGCGAATTAATGAAAAAATTTTTCTTCACATAAACATCCGAGCGACCGGGTGTGACGTCACCCGCTCGGATTCTACGGAGAACGACGTCAGCCGATATTCGTGTTAGAAATACCGTAGCAAACACCTATTTTCATATCTGCCGATCGCCTGTTGGGGTTTAAAGAAGGCGATCGTCTGGCATATATCGTTGCTAGCACACGTCCCAGATTCTATGGGGTTAGAAATTGGAACATGCGACACAACGAAATTTAGAGACCTAAGTCTTTTAACTATGGATATAAAGAACAATACAACCTGGTTGTCTTGGGCGGTATTCTCCATAGTCCTTAGTTATCCTTTCAGAACACACAAACTATCACTGATTAAAGACTTAGATTCTTTTAAAAAACACTAAAATCCTTAATGCGAAAAGCATGTATTGCACTTGTTGCTATGCAAACAAGAATGAGCTCTATGGTAAACGGGTACTCGGCAGTGGGGAGCCGGGTACCCGGTTCCCAGGAGTCGGTAAAGCTTTCTAAGTCTATAATCCTAAAGCCGCTGTCAGGGCCAGCTGTATATCAGAAGTAACAGAATGGTGAGTATTGATCGAAGGAGAATCCACAAATTACTGGAGTTTTCCATTAATTATACATTATATTATATACACACACGCAAACGATCATTAAATCTGATATTTATGTAAATGCATGTACGCATGCAAGTGATTTTCCTATCTGTATATAGGTAAATGGTCACTGTTCATAGACGAGTAAATTTATGTTCACCAGACGCGTAAATGAGTTCATTGTTATTGAAATATATGTAGGAGAGTCCAGAAAGCATAAGGTGCACCGTATTTTTCTATGTGCAATTGACTTTAATTATACTAACTTGATATTTTATAATGCAAGCTTTGTTAGGTAATTCATTTCATTTAAGAGATGATTACGTCTGATATGAAGTTTATACAGCAAACTTTCTACTTCCATGTCCCTCCCACTTAACTTGTGCTGACATGTTTCTGAACATTTCATTCGCAATCAACAATAGCTTCCCTGTTATACCGAGGAGGTAAAGATGACACAATAATGAAGAATGCCAGATAACATCAAAGGCTTTCTGTGTATCCATAAAGCCAACATAGCAGGGCACTTTATTTTCTCTGCATTCCGCTATAACTTCAGTCATTTGTACTGCTGCAACTGATGGTGATTTTCCAGGTGTGAAACCAAATTGTAGATTACTTTGGCTTTCTGAAATCAATGGTCTAATGCGTTTAAGGTAAAGCTTCTCCAAGACTTTTCCCACTATGGATGTCACTGTGATTTTCCGGTAATTATCTGGAATCATCAACGGCTTTCCTGCCTTCTTATGGATTGATGTAATCAGACCAGTTTTAAACGCATCTGGATATATGCCTTCAGCTATGACCTAATTATACAGTATCAGAAGAGTGTGGATTAATAAGACACCACCATGTTTTAGGTGCTCTGATGAGAGTCCATCAGAATCTGAGGCCTTTTTTCAGGTGTAGCTCATTCACAGCACTGTTTACATCATCCCACGTGAAGGGATCTGGACTGGACCGATCATCACCACATATATATTTATGTTGGTTATATCATCCTCAACCTGATATTTATATGCCTTATTAAATGTGGGGTTTTCCTTTGGTGTTCCGATCTCTTCAAAGTAAGTTGCCCATCCTTCTATTATATCATTTCCATGATACTCCTTTAATATCATTCACATGCAATATTTCTGTTGACAGAATTTTCTGTGATGTTTTTCTCTGAGTTCGTATTAGCTGTGCAAACAGTGACTGATCTGAGGGTAGGGCATTCATGATCTTGTTTGTAGAATCTTGCTCTGCTCTTGTTACAGCCTGCCATTGCTCTCTCCGATACGCCTTTTTAGCTTCTCTTAATTTGATCTTTGATGGATGTTTTGGATTTGAAGGTCTACCGGCACGAACCCATTGATGATGTATTGTTTTGGATATGTTTGATGTTTCTGCAAGTTTATAATTCCAGTGCACATTGTTACTCATGCTGCTTTCCTTAACTGTAATGACAGCTCTAATTGGTATATGATCTGAGCAGTTGTCGTATATCTTTGATACATGCTGAACTTGTTTTATGAGATCTATGTTTGATGCAATGATATAGTCAATCTGTGAAGAGCCATCTGCACATTCAAAGGTTTTTCCAAATGGATAATTTGGAACTAATTCTAACTGGTTCTTGATGCAGAGATCTTTTAATAGTTTGTCTCTTGCATCTGGACATTCTGAATGCAATGATGCATATCAGGACATCATTGGAGTCTTTATATTTGTTCAGTAGTTCCTGCCATTCTGCTAAGAGTTCCATATATTCCTCATTATATTTGTTACACCCTTTACATGGGGCATATGTTGCTATAATGATGACTGAAGGTGACGAGTTTATTTTTATGCAGACTGTTCTATTTGAACCATCAGGTAGACTTTCAATTATACTATTTAGCTCGTCTCTCCAGCTTATACTTGGTCCCCCGTATCCCCGTGGTAACTATATGGGGAGTAATGGATTGCCTTCATCCACAGATCTGGAATGATGCTGGAAACCAGGAAGTAGTTTTTTCATCCAGTATTTTTCAGTCATATAGCCAATGTTCTTGCAGGACTATAATATCTATTTGATCTCTCTCACACAATTTCTGGGTATACATAAAGTTACCCTTTATGTTCTTGATATTGAAAGATGCTATCTTGAGACTTTTGTAACTCGGCCTTGCCCTAAAAAAGACTGGTCATGATCACAAGGCTGCTGGATTGACTGGTTATCATGTTGCTGTCGGATTGAGTAGATACCATGCTCCTGCTGGTTTGACTGATAACCACACTTCTGGTTTGTTTGGTCGCCATACTTCTAGCTTGAATGATTATTTGACTGCTGGTCTGAATATGTACACTTGTCTTACAGATGGAATGACTGGTCGCTATGCTGTTGCTTCACTGACTGGTTAACCTGTTGTTGCTGGACTGACTGGTCACCACACTTGATTGACAGGTCACCACATTGCTGCTGGACTGACTGGTCACCATACTGGGCAGACTTGTATCCGTGCAGCTGCTGGACTGACTGAATGTCATGTTGTTGCTGGACTGACTGGTCATCATGCTGGACTGACTGGTCTCGATACTGGACTGACTGGTCACCATACTTTGTTGATTGGTCACCATGCTTGACTGAATGGTTACCATGCTGCTGATGGACTGACTGGTCACCATGCTGTTGTTTAACTGACTGGTCACCATGCTGCTGTGGGACTGGCTGACTGACTGGCTGGTCATCATACTGGACTACTACTACTACCACTAATAATAATAATAATATTGTTGCTATTGTTATTATAATTAATAATAATAATAATAATAATAATAATAATAATAATAATAATAATAATAACAATAAACTAATTAACACGATGAACACACACCCCTCTCCAAATGTCCCTATCCTACATCATTGAATTATAACCACTTAGGTTTGCAGGTGTATGTATATATATTCTATCACCAGGATTACGACTATCAAGCAGAACAGATAAATGTTTGTAACTGTCTATAATGTCTCCAATGTGTTCATTGTTTGTAATGTTATGTCATGTAAGAATGTTATATGTAAGGGGCCTGTCACCTCATAGGCTCTGATGGGCCACCTATATGCATTTTGTAAATAATACTATAAATAAGCAAATAAAATTTACTTGAATTGAATTGATGTGACACAGTTATAACTATAATATAGTTATAACTTGGTCGAGTTGCTTAAATTCGTGAGTACCGAAATTCATGAATTTGTTTTTATCGCTCTCGTTCTATGATGTAACGTGGCGTGGAACGCATCTACACAGTAGCCACTTTTTGATTGACAGTTCTGAACCTTTTGACAAAATTTTGAGCAAAATGCGGTCAAAACAAGAAACTTTTCATACAATTACTGATAGTAGTGATAAAAATTACAAGATTCCTTAATGCACTTTCTTAGATTACTTACTTGCGCTTATTTAGCACCTAAAATGAGCAATTTTCACAATCCGAAGTTACCACCTGCTTTGGTTACATTTCCCGCCGCGTCGGATTAGACTGATTGACAATAGCACGTCTAAATTTTATTGGAGAGGCTCTAGAGGAAGGGGCGGGTGCTTATCAATGATTTACCAAAATGTCAAAATTAACATAAAGTGCGCACGTGGTTATGTTAACGATAGAAATTTTTTTATTCTTCCCTTTATGCCTGTTGAACATGTTTTAAAGACCCTAACATTAGTTCATTTCTTCAGCTCATTAATATTTATGAATTTCATCTGACGTCACTACCTAACGAAAGCGGTGTATACCGATTTCGGCCCCGATATATTTCCGGCCCCTTAGTAATCGATGTCGGCCTCGGTCATTTATATCTCGGCCCCCTGTACTGTTACCACTATATTGCTATTTATTATTACTACTAATATTATTCTACTCCTAAATAGTTGTTATTTTATATAGTGTATCTAAGTTTCTATAATCTTTTTTCAGATTGTATTGGCAAGACGATGGCTGTGGCTTACGAATCGAAACTTGCGCCGTCGAACAAAGCGGAACAAGCTCTGTGCTAACGACAGGGCTGAACAAACACGCATAAAATCGGCAAGGATAGAATATATATATATATATATAAATATATATATATATATATATATATATATATATATATATATATATATATATATATATATATATATTATATATATATATATATATATATATTGAATGCTGAAAATCTTAATTCTTTCCGAACTGTATAAGGCGTAGATTATGCCAATTAATTTGATTTCTTTTAAAATCTTGTGTTATTTTATTTAGAAGATTATATTTGCTGAAATTTAGAAAACTATATTTGCTGAAATTTTCATGAAATTATTTTACAGATATACTGAATGCATAAATTTAAACCGCAAGTTAAAGGAATTATATATTATTCAATAAAAAATAATTTAGAAAAAGTTGGAGTTGAGTTGATTTCATAGAATTTCTGTAAAGATCGTCCATTTACTGAATGTTAGAGAATGCTACTACTAAATTTTGATGGTTTATATAGAAACTAGTTTTAAATTTGAAAATTGCAACAAAATTTTAATCTATCAAGTTTGCGTCTGTAAGGGTCTAAAGCTTATTACAGACTGATATGCTATCTGAATCTGATGTACTATATTCTTGCGCACGTGCATTCTGATTTGCTGAAATTGTTTCTGATAGCTGATTGGGTCGAGCAATAGTCATTGTTCTTTGCTCCGCGTTCATGAGTGTATTCATGCCATTGTAATGGCTTCCCGCAATTAAAGCTACATGTTAGTAAAACCCGACGGGTGATGACAATGTGCACAATTTTTCAACCCCTGGTGTTGTTTTAACGCCAAAGATTTGCTAAATTTTTCTCCCGTTCTTTCTCACGCAAATAAATCCATCTGCGTAAGACGACCATCTATATAATAATATATAATATAAGAGGGCCACTATCTTTGAGATAAATAGGACAGATGCACATACTACAGCGTACATGATGATGAAGAGGTGCTGAACAATATTGTTGAAATATGTTGCTAGGTTAGACACCAACGGCTTTTCAGCAACAGCGAGTAGTACTTTTGAAAACATACCACTGGAATGACTGGCTCGGCTCGCTCGAATTTATTCAAGAAAATTTAAACTATCATAGAAAATGTACATTTGCAGACCAAGAGAAGACTAGTTTTGAAAATTTACCACTGGAATGACTGGCTACGTCATCGAGCCAGTCATTTCCGTGTTAAATGTCAAATAAATTGTCTTCTTTTCGTCTGCAAATAGACATTTCTCAAGACGACTGCAGAAGTTGTTTTGGCTGATATGAGGGTTAAAGCACACGTTATCGAGCCAGTCATTCCAGTGGTAAATGTTAAACAAATTATCTTCTTTTCGCCTGGGTTAAAGGGTTAAGGCACACGTGATCTTAGAGAACCACTCACATATCCATCCATCAACAACCGCCGAGTATAGTTTGGTCGTATTTAACTTTGACCTCTCTAGCATATGCAACTTTTAATAAATAAAACAATGACATGCCAAGCCGAAGATTAACGATCGGCATCCGGGTACAAGGCAATCTTGCACATTTATTGAATTCTGAATAAAAGTTGGTGGGCATCAGCAAGCTCTTGAGTGCGACGTTTGCCACCAATGGCAGCATCGTACCTGTGGGACAGGCATACCCGTCACATCTTTACCGTATTATAAACTATTAACTATAGTAACGCTTTAACACTCAAATGTTCCAAAAAATTTCAATTTAATTAATAGAAAAATTCCATTTGCAGAACAAAGGAATAGAAATTTTGAAAATTTGCAATTGAAATGACTGGTTCTGTTATCGAGCTAGTCATGGTAAATTGTCAAAAATAGTCTTCCTTTGGTCTGAAATTAACTCTAGAAGATGCTTTTAATCGGCTTTTCAATAGTTCCAAAGTAAACCACTTCCCTGATAATGCGGCTTCCTGGGCCGATGCCGGACCGATACGGGGCTGTTAAAGTATCGGCCCGGCATGGGCCCAATAAGCTGCATTATCTGAGTTACTAGTCCGTCATATTGTACGAACTGAAATTCGTTCTTAATATTCGTATTTAATAAGCATGTTATTGACTATTTTGAAACTAATTTGACTGGGAGCTGTTGCTGCCATAAGCAAAATATTCAATCGCTTACCTGTATAGCTTTCTGAAAATTGTATTTCAGAGAGTGTATGGATAATGAACAATGGTGAATATTTTGAAATTAATTTGACTAGGCGTTGTTGCTTCCAGAGACAGCAACAGTATGCCCAGTAAAATTTGTTATAAAAAATATTCAACAGCTTACCTGTACAGTTACCGTGAGTTACATTGATGAATAATAATAATAATAATAATAATAATAATAATGATGATGATGATGATGTTGATTTATAAGCGTAATACTGATTATGTGAGGGTAATACTGATTTACTAATGAGTAAGTTTATTAATACTTGGACTAATTTTGAAGCATGATATGATTTGTAAGCTGCAAGCATGCATAATAATAATTTTAACTTTAATCACTGCATGCGCAAGCACTTGTTTATACTAACCTGGCTCTCAATAGGCTGACCTTCTCGCGGTGAGAGTCGTGAGTAGTCTATATGTATACATTTATATATATATATATATATATATATATATATATATATATATATATATATATATATATATATATATATATATATGTATGCATATCAGATGAAACCAACTAGCCTAAACTTACTAACTAAACATGCATTCTGGTAATAGTAATTATGTTCATAGCCATGAATACGAGCATATTGCAGCGTCTTCTGAAAACAGAACAACAAATATAAAATTATTGGTTACAACATATTAATAGCGTCGCCGCATTGATGCCTATATAGTTAACACAATTTCTGATATGTATCGGGGCCGGCATCTACATAATCGGGGCCGGAAATGAATCGAGGCCGACGTCTACATAATCGGGGCCGGGAATGTGTCGGGGCCGAAATCGATGGTGACCACGAAAGCGGCATCCATTTGGGTTTTTTCTTCTCTTCAAATGTATAAACTGCTTTTATAGTTTATACATTCATTTGTAGGACTAATTTATGGGTTAAAACTGGAAAAATTAGCAGTTGAAACATTCAACAAACCAATACCTTGAAATTTAAGGATTTACAAGCATGTACCAGACAGCTGAAGATGCATAATCACCAATTCACGAAATTCTGTACCGTACCGCTATTTCACACATAACCTGGCGAGGTGGGTCAGTTCAGATGCTTGGAATTTGTTTAAAAAGTAAAGTTTTGTGGTGAAATTTTTGCATTTGTATTCGGAAGTGTTATTTTACATTGTGTTAAATTTTTGCGCAGATCTGTTTAAGAGTTTTCTTTCACGAGTGCATTACTTGCTTAGATTCACGAACTTCGGTACCCATAGTATGATAGTATAATATAAAAATATATACCTTTAACTTGATCTGATGGAATTTAACTTACCGAATTGTCATGAAATTCAATGCATATGTCTGCAACACGTTTCATGAAGTCCACAGACTTCGTTGGACCAAAATCCCATACTAAAAGCTCATCTCCTGGACTATAATGAAAGTGCATGTACTCATTCAATAGTTTCTGACTTTCATAAACATTATGTGTTTCTTTCTTGAAAACTTCTTTCCTTAGTTTCTCATTCTCACTTTTTTCCACGTATAAGCTCACGCCAGAGACGACCGCTACTCCAACCGCCGCGACTAGCGCGCAAGCAGCAATCGGCTTGTGGTCAAGGCCAAATATTTCGGCCATATTGATATTCAGATTTTCACTTTCGCTTTCGTTTAGCGAACGAATGCGAACGAACACCTGTTTTATATTGGTTTGTGTAAATCCCGTCGCTTGGGACTATAATTTCCTTCACGCGAACCTTCCTAATTCGGAGGCAAAAGTAAATCAGGAAGGATACAGCCTATTGACCGAAATTAGGCTCAGAAAGGCATTGGATAACATTCCAACAGATGCGCCTGCATAGGTCAGTTCAGTTACGTAGATCCATTCTTTGCATAGGAACGCCTTCTTCAGGAGTAATATAGGAACCAGGGTGGCTGGCGATCTCGCCCCACGGCGATATCGTCCCGGTGGTCTCGCCCCATGGGCGAAGTCGATGTCGCCCCTCTCGCTTCAGGGGCGAGGTCGATCTCGCCCCCATTGGCATACAGCTAACATTTACACATTTTTTGCATGTGCGATTGACTCTCGGCTGACAGAAATGAATTAATACACTTACCTTTTTATTTGTGTATATAGCTGGAATATTGTCATATTGCACAGGATAAATATTACTACTACTACTACTACTACTACTACTACTACTACTACTACTACTACTACTACTACTACTACTACTACTACTACTACTACTACTACTACTACTACTACTACTACTACTACACTACTACCACTACTACCACTACCACTACTACCACTACCACTACTACTACTACTACTACTACTACTACTACTACTACTACTACTACCACTACCACTACTACTACTACTACTACTACTACTACTACTACTACTACTACTACTACTACTACTACTACTACTACTACTACTACTACTACTACTACTACTACTACTACTACTACTACTACTACTACTACTACTACTACTACTACTACTACTACTACTACTACTACTACTACTACTACTACTACTACTACCACTACTACTACTACTACTACTACTACTACTACTACTACTACTACTACTACTACTACTACCACTACCACTACTACTACTACTACTACTACTACTACTACTACTACTACTACTACTACTACTACTAATACTACTAATAACAATAATAATAAATGATGAGTTGAAAACGTAAACATTCAAATCATTTGTTATTGATCATTGTTCACGGGAAGAAACAAAGAAAGAAAGAATTAGAAAGAGAGGACTAGAAAGACAGAAAGAAAGAACGAAAGAAAGAAAGAAAATAAAGAAAGAAAGAAAAAGAAGGAAACAAAGAAAGAAAGAATTAGAAAGAAAGGATTGACCCACAAAATAACATGCATGCGTGTGGTGGATGGAAGGATGTAGGGGCGGATGCACAGATGGATGGGTGCACAAACGGATGTGAGCATAAACTTAATTACCCTTTCCATGCTTTCGCTCAATCGGGAGAGGGGTGGGGTGGATTATAATCAAGCGATGCGCCATACTTCATTAAATGGTAGGAGTAAAGTCTTCTTAATTTACGCAAATTCAAATAGTTTGTTCAGTCCTCATCACTCTTCTTCTTCTTCTTCTTCTTCTTCTTCTTCTTCTTCTTCTTCTTCTTTTCGATCGCTGGTATCACACTTGGCGAGCCATTCTCAAGATGAAATCTGTGGTTTTCTGCAGTTCTTCCACAGGTCCATATAGCTTTTCAAGAAAAGAGGTTGACAAAGGCCAGATCTCTTCTCTCAGCAGATGATACGTACTGCAACATTGAAGTATGTGCTATGTGGTCTGTTCTGCTTCTCCACAAGGACAAGCGGGCGATGTCGTAAGGTGGAACCGCCTGTACATTTGTTGGTTTAGTCTGTTATGTCTAGTTCTGAGACGAAAAATGGTCACTTGCTCTGGCCTCGAGAGATGATGGTAGGCATCTTCTGATTGAGGTGTTCTATAGAGTGACTTGATGATAGTCTTCATCTCTGTATGGGTAACCATGTTTTCTCTCTGATTCTCTTCTGCACCCACCTTTGCCATCTTGTCTGCTTCCTCATTTCCTTGGACTCCACAGTGTGAGGGGATCCACTGCAATGTTATCCGAAAGCATTTGATGGTTTGTAGTGCTTCTTCAAGTTGTGGCAGCTTACCTTTGGTGATAGCCTCAAGGACGGAGCGGGCATCAGATAAAAAAGACAATCTGTGCAATAGGGTCTGCTGTTCTGCTGATGGTATTAGCTGCATGAACCAGTGCTTCGACTTCAGCTCTGTAGTGTGTTCAGTGTTTGCCTGTCGGTATTGCAGCTGACCCATGTTGTCCATTTGGATACTGTATGTGCAGTCCGGCACCTCCGCTCATAATTGCATCTTCGCCTTATCCATGTCTCCTGAGGGTACATTTCTTCCAGCATGGCGAGGGTCAGGGCCTTCTTGCTCACATCACAATGTTCATCTTTGGTTGTGAGATGAGGTACTGTGGTGCGAATAGCTATGCTCTCTAGTTTGCTTTCCCAGGGTGGGGGATCAAGGGTGTGGTTTGGGTCTTCTATTTGTGCTGGCAACATTTCTTAGTGTTTCCTTTGAAGTGCTTTTGTCTCTTTCACAAAACTTGATCTTTTAAGTCTTCCTGATGACAGCTGTGCTTGCCTGATCTTCATCGGGTGGTTGTTGAACGATTTGAACCTTGCAGCTTGGATCAGTGCTTTGCATACCCTTCCTTTGCTAAGTGGTGTGATGCCTGCTGTCTGCTCCATTTTTTTCTATTGGTGTTGATCTCATTCCACCAGTGATGATGCGCAGTGACTGGTTTTGTACTCTGTCGAGGTTTTGTTGATGAGATTTAGCTGCTGTCATCCATGAGCTGGATCCATACTCAAGGTGTGGTCGTACGGCACCTAGGTAGATGGTCCTGAGGACCCTTTCATTGGCACCCCACTGTGTTCCTACCAGCTTCCTCATGATGTTTAGCTTTCTTCTGGCCTTTGCCTCTGCATTCTGGATGTGCTTCTTCCATGTTAATCTTCTGTCGTAGGTGACTCCCAGGTATGTCTGCTTGTCCTCGTACTCGAGTGGAGTACCACCCAGTGTCAGATTGCCAACCTTGGTCTTGGTGGACAGTGAGAATAGCATGACTGATGATTTTTCTTTGTTGATGGTTATACACCAGCGATTGGCCCAGGCTGTAATTCTGTCTAAGGCAAGCTGCATTCTGTACGTGGCAGTCGTTGTGTACTCCTCGGTGCACTAGAGTATGAGGTCATCTGCATAGAGGGCTACTTGGATCCCATTGGGCAGCTCTGCTACAATGTCATTAATGAAGAGTATGAACAGAGTTGGTGATAATGCTCCGCCTTGTGGCACCCCTTGTCTCAGCAATACATTCTGTCCAGATTGTCCATCCACCAGCACCCTAGCTCTGCGATTGTGTAGGTATGACTTGGTCCATCGGAACATGTTGCCACCGATGCCTGTGCACCGGAGCTTCACGAGGAGGCCATCCTTCCACACCTTGTCAAATGCCTTCTGCAGATCAATAAAGGCAGCTAGTCCTCGTCATTCTTTGAAGAAATCAAAGGGTGTAATGGTTTTCCCTTTACGCGATCGCGCACATGCAAAAATCTTTTGTAATTCACCAACCATCAGTATTGAAATTAATCACTCGACAATATTCTATATAAGTGCCTTTTACCAAATAAACCCATGATTCGTTTTAAAATTCGGATTGAAATGATTACATCGAAATATTGATCAATTACTTAACACTAACTGAAAAATGGTATCAGAAAATGTGTGTTTATTTTGCAAGAAAGAGGTTAGGCCAAGACAAGAGGGACTGTTGTGTGATAAATGCGAAAGATGGCAGCACAGGACATGCAAAACAGGTATGTTTATAATTTTATCTTGATTAGTAAAAATTGGCAACAGCCCCAACGTAATAATATGTAATATTGCCTATAATATATTCCCTAAACATGTCACTTTGATTTAAACATGTTTTATTGTTCAAAAGACTATCTAGGGATTGAGTCACAAGTTGTCTCCAACTTAGGTATGACCCGCGCTTGTATTTGTATACAAAAAGGTTATAATAATGACGAATATGTGCAGTTGATAAGAACTTATTTGCATAAAGTTACATGATAACTGTTGTCAAACAGTCTTTTGTAATTATGTACATATACGTGTATATGCGTGAACATTAATGCATATTTGGGTCTTTACATGATTTATGCAGTCAATTAATTTTAATATGTGCGTGTAAAATACTTCAACACCACCCACCCACCATCCCCCACATCCAACCCCTCCACCAACACCACCATCACTTTGATATCTGCGTGTAAAATACGTCTACGCACACACACGCACGCACGCACGAACGAACGAACGAACGCACGCACGCACGCACGCACGCACGCACGCACGCACGCACGCACGCACGCACGCACGCACGCACGCACGCACGCACGCACGCACGCACGCACGCACGCACGCACGCACGCACGCACGCACGCACGCACGCACGCACGCACGCACACATCCCACCCCACCCGTTACAATTTAAAATGGTCCGCCAATGGAGACAAGACCACTGCAGAGGTAGGCTTTGGCCACGTTGTGTACCAATATGTTAAAACAGACAGCAGATGCATTATCACCACCACCATCATCATCATCATCATCATCATCATCATCATCATCATCACCACCACCACCACCACCACCACCACCACCACCACCACCATCATCATCATGTATCTAAGCTACAGCCTGTTTATTATCGTTTTTGTATCCAGGTATGACTAGGGAGACTTACCGAAGGTTGGTGAAAACTCAAGAATCGTTCCCATGGAATTGGTCAGATTGCAGAACATTGTCAGGAAGAAACAGCATACATACTATTCCAGAAATATATTCTAAACCGTTGCATGACGACTTTACTTCGGACCTGCCCCGTGAAGACCAGGTAATGGATGTGGACGAGGATGTGGATGAGGTATGTGTGCTGATACTACTACTACTACTACTACTACTACTACTACTACTACTACTACTACTACTACTACTACTACTACTACAACACATTATTTCGCCACCCATAAGTAGGCCTAACCTCCACAAGGGGCGGATCATGCCGGGAGGAGTGTGGGTGATACTTCAGCGAATTCCTTAAGATGATTAGCCCTATAATTATTTATTTTTGGGAAATTTTAATTTTAGAATATTGGAATTTATATTCGGTTTTACACCGGTAGTAGCCTGTGCTAACATTAACATTAACCATAGCTGTAGCGGGTTAATAATACCTAGCACGCCTACAAGTTTATTAACCAGTTAATGCCCAAGGTTTGTCAAAAAATGATTAAATATAGGCATATGTCCATTTTCAGGCCAAGAGAAAACTAATTTTTTACACTGGAATGACTGTCGTGGCCGTATTGCCAGTCATTCCATTGAAAAATTGTCAAAAATAGTTTTCATTTGGTCAGTGAATGGACATTTCGCAAGACCACAGCGCACACACCCACCCACCCACCCACCCACCCACACACACACACCACACACACGCACGCACGCACGCACGCACGCACGCACGCACGCACGCACGCACGCACGCACGCACACCACGCAGAGATGTATGATAACTTTACTAAGAAGGTTGTACACTTCATTTCTTTTAGATTGGTGCTTATGCTGAAGTCACACGAGTTGATGAAACTGTCGGACACCCTTATGATGAAGTGACACGAGTTGATGAAACTGTCGGACATTCTTATGATGAAGTCACGTGAGTTGATGAAACTGTTGGACACCCTTATGATGAAGTCACACGAGTTGATGAAACTGTCGGACACCCTGTGTTTGAAAGTACAAGATTTTCAATCGGTATAGCCAATGTGTCACATTAGGACAATAGCATCGTTGAAGCAGAAGTTGAGGTATGTGATCGAAGGATATAACATGTATGATGAATATTTTGAAATTAATGTCTACTGAGTGCTGCGGCTATCCGGGAGTCTTCCTCGGGAACTTAAAAAAATCTAGATGCTCTCAAAGAGCGTCTCTTGCATTTCTTGATGTAAATACGCAGCTTCAGTTGGTAGAGAAATTGTTTCAATTTTACCGATTTTGGCATGAACAAATCTAGACATTATGTCTAGGCAAAAAATAAATTTATATCCACCAGCAACATCTGAGCTGTGGGACCAACCTAATACCATCACCCACTACGTAACATATTCCATCATGAACTTTTAAAAGTCTGTCATGTGTACGAATTGTATGTCTTTACTACGTATTAACCATTCTGTTGGATATTTTGAAACTAATTTGACTGGCCGCTGTTGCTGCTATGGGCAGACTTCTAAAAAACCGACTGGGTCAAAATTTTCAAAAGTTTACCGTGATATTGGGATTGTGGGAACACTACTATTACTACCTGCTGCAAACTAAAAAATTTCCAGAGAGCGATTGACTATATTATCTTACTTTTTAGATCATGTCTAGAATTTAAATTATTGCCCCAACCCTATGTTTCCTCAATATATTTCCATAAAATCTTCAGGTCTTTTATGACTGGTGGTCGTATGGTGGTTGTAAGACCACCATCTTAAAGACACATCATAATTTAGCAAGCTGTTTACCATTGGAAATGACCACCATAATTTAGGGCTCACTGTAACAAATGGATACAGTATGATGTATACGTATAGGCTGTTCATTTAATGTTTCAGATGCCAGCACCCGAACGACCTCTTCCATTGGTCCAAGATTCCATACAGGACGAGCCTCCGAGCGAAAAGAATATTGCTCCAAATGATGACATGTTATCTTATAGGATTATCTCGGCATCAACGATTCGAGGAAAGGACAAGCTGTTCGACAGTATTGAATATTCCTATGTCCAGAAAAAGGAATACATTGGTAAGGATCAACGGTCATGGATCAACTATCAACTATTTATTTAGCGAACCTGATTTCTTTGAAAGTGCAATGTTTCCCAGCTGATGTCTTCCTGTTCTGTCTGTCTGTCCGTCTGTCTGTCCGTCCGTCCGTCCGTCTGTCTGTCTGTTTGTCTGTCTGTCTGCGTGCGTGACAGAAACAGCTTTCAATTAAATTAATTGTGTGGTAAATCTGATTTTTCTTCTCCATTTAGATGGATCTATCGTGTGGCGCTGCAGTATCAGGGACAGCAAAATAAGATACTGTCCTGCAACAGTCACGCAGAGTGGCAATGACTTTACCCATGGTCGCGGAAAGCATTGCCACCCCCACATGCCAGGTTCTGGGATTGCTGCTCTAATCTCCAAGGAGAGGAAAGAAACGACCAAACAGCATCCGTTCAAACCAGCTGGAACCATCGTCAATGAATTACTGGACAGCCATCTGACAGCCCATCCATGTCCATCCCTTCCCAGCCAGGACAGGTTGACACATACTGCGAACTACTTCAGTCACAATTCAAGACCGAAGAATCCGACTGACCCCAAATTTGACTTGCAGATGGATCATGTTCCTAAAGACTCTTTACGCGCTGACATCAAGAGATCCGACAAACGACACCTCCTCTTCGCCTCTAGCAGTCAACTGAATAAGCTGGCAAAAACCAAAGCTTGGTATATAGATTCAACTTTCGAGCTCGTTAAAGCGCCATTCACACAATTATTCTCCATAAATTGCTTTGTTCGAACAGATGATCACGCTAAACAGGTGCCATTGGCGTTCTGATTAATGTCGGGGAAATCAAAGAAGGATTATAAAGCTGTTCTGAAGGTAGGCAAAATCTACTTAAAATTTGTTTATATTCACAAACGTAATGCGCTATGAAATTTTTTATTTGCAACTTTTGGCACAATTATCGCAATTAATTAACCATATTATTATTATTATTATTATTATTATTATTATTATTATTATTATTATTATTATTATTATTATTATTATTATTATTATTATTTGCTTGATAACTAATGACATATTTCCGGGTCCACCTTCTTTAAGCATGTATTAACGTGTATTAAACGACTTCTCAGAAACCGATTCTTTAATTAGTAAATCTAATCAATTATCTCTTATTTTACAGGCAGTCATTGACTCTTTGCCACAGACGCCAAGGGTACAAAGAATCGTGCTTGATTTTGAAGCTGCAATGTGGACAGCGACACAGTCAGTACTGCCAGATGTTGAGATCCAGGGATGTGCATTTCACTCGGCACAGGCTTATTTTTAATTTGGCAGGAGCCTGTGAGACAGCCAAATTAGTTTCAAACTATTCAACAAAGTAATTCTTATATCATATCAAGTCCATTGTCAAAGCAGACCGCAAAGCATGAGTCAGCATCTCCCTTGAGTGCATTAGAAATGTATTTTTAAATATTTATCTTTTATATTTCTAGGTACAGGATCTAGGGATAAAGCCAGCATACATGGAACATGATGATACTCACAAGTTTAGTAGAAAGCTCATGGCCCTTCTGTTCATACCTGATGCTTACATCACAGGGATATTCCACACATTGGCGGAACACGCGCCAGAAGGACCTGTAACATCACTGGTGTACTATATACGTATAACGTGGATTGAGAGCACTGTTTGGCCACCGAAACAGTGGAGTGTATACTTCGAGACAGTGCGCACAAACAATGACTTAGAAGGGTGGCATCATGCACTTAACAAGAGAGGTCGTCCACAGATGGAATTGTACCTGCTGTTATTGCTTCTTCACGAAGAAGCAAATCTGGTCACACTACAGGTAAACAAACATTTTTTTTTTTTTAATACTTTAATCAAGTAGCTGGCATGAGCACTATATAGAGGTTCCAATTGTATGCGACACTCGGCAAAATCATAATCATCCTCATCATCATCATCATCATCATATATATATATATATATATATATATATATATATATATATATATATATATAATTATGTGACCCTCTGGATATGACCAATTCTCAGAGATCACGAAGGTGTGTTGTTACACAGCTATTGGATATATCTATAGTGAATCCCATATAAAATGCATAGTATGTCAACTGGAATATGGTTGGCGACTAGTTGGACAAAATGGTGTACGCCGAGCATTAAGCAACCACGTTTGTTCTTTAGATAACAAATTTTGATGGAGCTCTTAATTCCTAGTGAAAATCTACAGTTTATTCAAATTGAAAATGATTTTGACTAATAAAAGTCATTCCTTACGGTTGATATATTTTAATTACTTTTTCAGGTCCGACTGGTTTCTGAGAAGAAACTAAAACGCATCCAAAGAAAGAAGTACAGGGACTTGCAGGCTTAAATTCTTCAAATACTGGGAGGAGTATGAGGCCGAACAAAGAAGTGCCATCAACCTCTTGACATCATGTGCCCGGCTAAATGGACCGAAGGAGTACATTGTAATGTTATCATTGCTATAATCTATAATATAGTCATGCGAAATAATAAAAAATTATTATTATTATTATTATTATTATTATTATTATTATTAAAATCCCGCTGTGCGTCCGTGTGTGCATCCATCCCCGCCTTTTTGTCCATATTTTCACATATTGTTACCAAATTTGGTGTATGGATGCATAGTGGCCTAAAGGTGTATCTTTTATCAAAGGTAGGTTAACGTGACCTACTGTTCACTGAGCACCATAATTTATTCTTGGCCAGGCTGTAGTTTCAATATTTTTTTGGTAACCAAACTTGGTATATGGATGCATCACAGCCTAAGTGTGTGACATGTATCACAATTAGGTCAGCGTGGCCTACTTTTCACGGTTCATAGAACGTCATAGTTTATTCTTGCCCATGCTCTCGTTTCAAGAGGCTTTTTTGTATACACTAACCACATTTATTATTCAGCCAGCTGAAATGATATAATATTTGTACATAAATGTGAATTTTGTAAATAAATATGTTGTAGATATGTATTACATGTATTAACTATAGTAACTTATTGTCATTTTCATTGTCCCACACTCCCACTTCCCTCTACGACCACCGGCCAGGGTAGCGCTTTAACCCCTATAAACAGCGTCTGCAGTGGTCTTCAGAAACGCCCATTTGCAGACCAAGAGAAGACTATTTTTGACAATTTAGCACTGGAATGACTAGCTCGACAACTGAGCCAGTCATTCCAGTGGTAATTTGTCAAAAAATAGTCTTCTTGGTCGGCAAATGGACATTTTCTGTGAATTTTTTTTTAATTTTCTTGAACAGATTCGAAGGGGTTAATCTCGGCACTGAACCATCTCTCGTTGTCTGATTTTGTTGTCTTTAGCTGGTTCTCATATTATGCTAGGATGCTACTGAAAGCATATAGTTAAACTTATCACACTCAATCTGTTTAATTGTGAGTCATATTAAAGGTGCATATTCACACCAGAATGCTTGAAAATATTTTTTTTAATATTGTATACTTTTATAGGCTTCAATTATGAGCCTATATATGATGAAACGAAATAAATCTTAACATATGATGATTTCATTACGTATAAATTAATATAATTTTTTAAGTTGCGAAATTGAAATAGAGCCACGAGTCTCTATTTCAATTTCGCAACTTAATACATTTTTTAAATTTATAACGTAATGAAATCATTATATGTTAAGATTTATTTCGTTTCATTACATGTAGGCTGCATTGAAATCCGTGCGGGAAAATTCCACAAGACCAACACCCCCACCCACCCCCCCCCCCCTCCCCTCCCCCCACCCCCACCCCCACCCCCGGTGTCAATACTAGGCATGCCGCTAGAGATGGAATATGCCGACGATGTGGACTTTATAGATGAGGGAAAAAATCCCTTGATGAACTTCTCCCAACATCTGCAAGCAAACTAAAAATTCAGATCGCTTTATGAATGAATCCAAAACAGAGTTCACCCACATATACCTATCTACAAAGCATGAAACTACAGAAAATGACGACCCACTTCGTGGCGGCGAACCATGGAGGAAAAGTAAAATCCTGGGCTCACTGCTTTGCAGTACTGCTGACATTGCTGGACGCTGCATCATGGCGAACATAGCTTTCCAGTCCTTCTGGAAGCTATGGATTCGTAGATCAAAGATGCCCTTGGTAAAAAGACTACGTTTATACAATGCAACCTGCATATCCTTGATGCTGTATAACTGTAACAGCTGGGCAGCTCCAAAGGCAGCTCTAGACAAACTTGACGCCTGCCACCGCAAACATCTATGCACCATCACTGGACACCGATGGCCAGAGAGCATAATTTCCAATGATGCACTATACAAGATGTGTAATATGTCACCGCTGTCTGTAAAAGTCGCCCATTAAAGATGGTCCATGTCTGGACATGTGCTAAGGATGCCAGAAGAGACACCAGCACAGAGAGCCTTGGAATTCGCCCTGCCCAGAGCCAGCAAATACAGAGCCAGGAGAGGACGTCATTGCATAAATCTGCTAAGCGTGCTACGAGATGACCTCAAGAAAGCAGGATTAGGTACAAGACACAGTGGGCAAAGGCGAAGAAGGACTGATTGCAGCTGTAAGATGTTTCTACTACTACAGCCGCAGAATACAGTAATCATACATACATATAGGCCAATAGTTTAAGCTTCTAAAAGTATATAATTTAAACAATTTTATTTTTAGTAATTTTGCTGTGAATATGCACCTGTAATACAATAGATAATTCAGTCTTCGCAATCCTGTAAAATATGAATGCCCTAGCTTTAACTTCCATCAGCGTGATGTCCCAGTCAAATTGACAGCCATCTGAATCTATGGATTATTCCCCAGAAAAAAAGCCATATAACGTCACCAACCACGATTGTCATGGAGGCGAGATCACCAATAGAAACTCGTCCTCATGCAATGTCCCCGGGGGCGAGATCGTCAAAACAAAATCCGTCGATCTCGCCCCTGGTCGGTCTCACCCTCTGGGCCTATGGGGGAGAGATCGACGTCAATCGGAGCCAGCACGTACACGAATAAGGTCATTCTCATTCAATTTAGCTATTCTTGTATGGTTCAGGACATAGTAGTATTGTCTGATCAGGGCTTCTAATCTGTCCATGCAGAGGCAAGGGTCCTTCCTCAGGTATGTAGAAGGGTTCACGAGGAATGTGGTTAGAGTTTCACTGTGTGACCAGACGTAGATGGAATTTATGGTACACATGTCACAGAGACATGAACGGATTAACGGCATGTATTTCCTATGGACATCCTTTAGAGCATGGCAAGCAGTTAGGAAGTCTGAGCTGTTTTCTGGTCCCTCGTGGCTTAGAAGACAGGTAGGATCAACCTTGTGCTTATTGAACTTTGCCCTGTTTGATTGCAGGATTGCACCGATATATGTATATATTGTACATTTGAATAATTATGCTTATTGGCACTCTCTTGCTAAGGATGTGGTGTGGGACCCTCCCTTAACTGCTTCAAGCACCGACTAGATAAACACTGGTCCCAATATCTCTATACAGTTGACCACACTCAAGTTCTCAGAAGCCAGTACCAACCAGAATGTGATTCAGAGAAACTTGGTACTATTTAATACCTTCAAGGGAACGTTATTCCAGGCACACTGATAAACTTAAATGCCTAAATTCCCAAGTATATCGACAAAGGGGGTCAGTTCTACCAACCATAAAAGAATACACCGAACTGAAAATCGTAACTGTCTCAGTCCTCCAAGTAAATTTACAAGGTGGGTCGGTCCTACCAATCACGAAATGTATTAATGAGGTGGGTCTACCCACAAGCTAAAACTGCTATGCTGTTCCTGATCCACATTCTATTACTAGTCCGCAGCCAACCTATAATGTAATACTCTCATCCACAACAATCTGGGTCAGGTGGGCTTGTCCTACCCGCCCCACAAGAACATAAACAACTATTGTAATAATGTAAACGTACTGCTAATGTCAGGGCCGTATTATAACGGGGGAAAAAGGGGCATTTGCTCCAGGCCCCCCCCCCCCGGCAGTGGGGGGGGGGCACATCAACGTGTGAGAAAAATTGAATATGGCAATGTACTCAGATACGTTGTTCATACTACATGTATGTTAAACAAAACTGTACTTTGAATCATACATTAGCCTATCAAGGCTGGTAAAGAGAATGATGCTTGATTTCATAACGGTGTGAATAAGTGTCTAGGACTAGTCTAGGTTATGCTAATTATAGCCATTAGCCATGTTGGTATGCTTTTGAATTTGATTAAAGAATACCAGAACATTAGAAATATAAATATATCTTCCTCAAGATATTTGGGTAAAAATAAAGTAATTTCCTTACCAACTAAGCCTCTATATTTACCTCCAGAAATGCACCAGCTGCTCTTTGAGAGCATCCAGATTTCAAAATTTTCCTTGGGGGGGGGGGGGGAGACCCCCGGAACCCATGGGATGGAAGCAGGTGTCCCCTGAACACTATGTGCCCTGCCCCCCCCCCTTTACCATTAATACGCATCTGGCTAAGGTGGGTATGTCACCAGCTAATTATGCGAGTCAGCCGTACCAGCCTCAGCATGTCGTTAGGTGAGTTCTTGCTGTATTTAAATCCTATGTTTTAGTACCAGGTACCAGCCAACATATTGTATATATCTCCACACATATTAATCTGGAAGAATACACTGAAATGTAATCGTAACTGTCATAGCCCTCCAAGTAAATTGACAGGGAGGATTGGTCCTACCAATCACGAAATGTATTAATAATACATAGTGTATATATCTCCACACATATTAATCCAGGTCAGGTGGGCATGTCCTACCATCCATATGTGGCTATATGTGCACTGATAAGGTGGGTCTGTCCTGTCATTCAATCAAGCTTGCAAGGAGGGCCAGGCTTTCCACCCACACGATGTAAATATATGTATATATTGTACATTTGAATAATTATGCTTATTGTAAGTGGCTGAGCCAGGTGGGATTACCCTACCAGCCCTTCAAGCCACATCATGAAGAACCAGAGGTTCCTGCATCGATAAGGTGGGTCTGTCCTACTAGATCAATGATGTATATTCGTACATTGTAAATTGAACATATACCACAGCACTATAATACAAATAGTAAAAAAAAAAGAAATTCAACCATTATCCGCGCATTGCGCAACCAACTACAGTAATGAAAAAAAAGAAAAGAATTAGATCGGCAATAGGCCAAACATGGTCTCCAACATCGCAACAGATGATGAGGATGAGGATGTAACAGCCGGTTAGGATTCGTACCCGGATGGAGGGTCTACCGATATCACGTGGACATGTGGTTAATGTGGCAATTGCTTGATGTGGTAAATGGCAGCTAGCTGGATAAGAGTGGAGAAACTGCAGTGACGAGTATAGTTGTGTTTGCTGATTTAGTTTCATGGACCATATTCTGATAACATTACATTTAACTGTGCACTTCCATGACCCTTTGTCAGGTGGATTTTCAATACAGTCGTGTATGGAGGGTAAATCATATTCCGCGAGAATTTTTCGTATCTCGGCAAACCAGCTGTTTTGGAAGAATCCTTTAGCGATTGTCCGTCGCAGGGCAATAGGGAAGAGAATACTTCGTGAATCTGCAATGATATTCCTGAAGAGAGTGAACTTCTGCAGGTCAAAGCGAGCCTCGATAGGCAGTGTCTCGAGAAGATATGGCGATGGGTATGCAATGCGTTCTGGCAAACCAAGGATCTGTAAGAGAGTTCTGTGAAAGAATCGCCCCAGTAGTGTCAGTTCTGCCTTGTTTAGAAGTAGAATGTCCATGACATGTAGAAGGATCGGAAGTACATAAATCTCAAGTAGATGTAAAGAGGCGAGTGGCATTATGCCTTTGATGCTGTGTAGACTGGCTTCCATGAGTTAGTAAGCAGCTCTTCTACATTTCTTAATGTTCTCTTCTACTGTTGCCTTTGCGCGACTGAGGTGGTTTGTTCTGTGTATGCCTAGATGCAGAGCTTGTCCCGAAGCTGATAATTCTTCACCATTCAATGACATTACTGGTTTATGGATTTGCAGTCTGACAAGAAGGCACATTTGGAAGACTGCCGCTCATATAAAGGTACCATAATGGTATGCAATATCCAGCAGTGTCTGCATTTGCAATTCGTTGTTTGAGATTAGAATAACATCGTCTGCACAGGTAGGTGAAGAGCACGTTACTGTACCGACTCTGATATTGTTGTCTGTGGCATCCAGGGCATTAAGCAGATCATTGATGTATAGCTTGTACAAGTCAGTGGAGAGAATCTCCATACAGTGGAGCCTTGTATGACCCCTGAAGAAATGGCAATGAACTAGAATATTCACCGGATAAGTGTTACTACAGGCTGGCAAGTCTATACTGAAGAAGACAGCATTTTAGTGTGATTTCACACACTATAAATGGCAGAGGCGTAAATCAACATCCACGTGGGTAGTACTTTACTGTGGAGATGTGCTGGTTATTTCTGGATTTATTTACTCTAGAAAAAATACTTAGAAAACAATAGTCAGACCACATATTAAGAATACTGCCGGACAAGAAACCAGCGCCGACAGGCTACCAGAAAGTCACTGAATCTATACAAAAAGAATATCTCCAAAAGTGCCAAGAATAAACCCACAATTTTTTGGAATTATGTCCAATCCAAGACGAAAGCGAGGTCTGGAATCCAAGATTTACAAGTACCTGGCAACGCTGAAGAGATAAAATTCACAAATGACGGCAATGAGAAAGTAGAAGTTTTAGCAGAATATGTCCAATCTGTGTATACAATAGAACCGGGTGGTGAAGCTCCATCAATCCCTAGTAGGAATTACCAGAATCAAATAATCTCTGTATGCATCACACCTGATATTGTAAACAATAAACTGTCCAAAATTAAAACCTCTAAATCTCCAGGACCTGACAAAACCCACCCCAGATTATTATATGAGTTACGTAATATTCTTAGTAACCCATTATCCACTCTCTTTAATGCATCATTAGATGTAGGCAAAATACCAGAAAGTTGGGCTAATGCTAATATCTCTGCTATCTTTAAAAAAAGGTGACAACCGAATGCCTGATAACTACTGCCCTAGCAGTCTCACTTCAGTGGCGTGTGAAAGTAATGGAATCAGTTGTTGAAGACTCAATTTTGAAACACCTAACCAACAACTGTATGCTATCAGATACACAATTTGGCTTTATAAGTGGTCAGTCTACTGTGCTTCAGCTATTGACACTACTACAAAAATGGTTGGAGGCATTAGATAATGGATGGATGGTCGATGTCATCTACTTTGACTTTATGAAAGCATTTGATAAAGTCCCCCACAAACATCTACTTAAAAAACTAACCGCATATGGCATTGATGGAAAGCTATTAAAGTGGATCCAATCATTTCTAATTGGGAGGAAGCAACAGGTCGTCATTAATAGAACATAGTCCAAATTACTAAATGTGACCAGCTGCATACTGCAAGGCTCAGTCCTTGGTACACTTCGCTTTATAGTGTATATAAATGATTTTCCTGATGCAATTAAGTGTGGATCAGAAATATTCTTGTTTGCTGATGATACAAAACTATTCAAATCAATTCTTAAACAACCAGATTGTGATACGCTGGAGCAAGATATAGGCTCTATGTGCCTGTGGCCAGAAAACTCACTCCTAAAACTCCATCCAGACAAATGTAAAAGTATGAGAATTTCTTCAAGAACCACAGTTCCCCATGTCTACACAATGGACTCTAACCACCATATTCTAGAGTATTTCCCCACCGAAAAAGACATTGGGATCGTAATTGATGAAAAATTAAGTTTCAACCAACTCATAAATGAAAAAAATAAACAAAATCAAGATACCATTTTTGAACATTTACCACTGGAATATATTCTGCAAATGGACATTTCTTGAGACTACTGCAGAAGCCGTTTTGGCTGATATGAGTGTTAAACGGTTAAGGGGTACACATTAAAGCATTGAATTTTCAGATTCCTAAATATTATGTTGACTATTTTGAAGGGTAATTTCATTGATAGCCATTGTACCCTATGGAAGCAACACAACATGTGTCAGTTAAATTACTTTCAAAATACTGATCACATACTATGTTCAATATTTTGAAAGGAATTTTATTGATAGCTGCTACTGCGCCTATGGTAGCAACAGGTTCCAGTCAAAATACATTCAAAATAGTTATCAGCGTATACAATATCTGTTGAATATTTTGAAGATAATTTGACTGGCAGCTGTGGGTCAAAGTTTCCAGTCAAATTTGTTGCAAAATGTTCATCAGCTTATTCAAGACCTGAACTAAGATTCTGGCACTTCTAGATTAAAATGTTTAACCATTAACTTTGTCTGCGATCATCTTAGTCACACATGGCTGAGTATGTGCTTCTAGTCAGGCTGAATGACAGGCGCCTCTAATCACAATGGGCGAACAGTAAATTAACCCATGTCAACAGAATTATCAGCATCTATTATTTATTGATCTTGGTAAATGCATATTTGCATTCCAAGAACATAATTTTTCACATTTTGCCACTGGAATGACTGACCCGATTACCAAGCCGGTCATTTCAGTCATACATTTTCAAAAATTGTATTCTCTTATAATGCAAATAGACATTCAAAAAGTCAATCTTGACAACTAATGGATTAAGAGATTTCTGAAAGAATTGATTTATCAACAAGCTACCCTATTCATAGATTGGGCAACCGGAGATATATTACTACGCTCATGCTAATTAATTTGAAAGGATCGTGACAAAAAATATAAAGAGTACCGGTTAAGTAGATTGTACTGTAGTCAAAAGTGCTCGGGTGACCACCTGTGTTTTTGGGCTAAAAGATTGTGGTTCTTTAACACAGATGATCATATGAATATTATTAACTTTCCTGAAAATCAACGTAATGACTAAAGCAGCAACAACGTTTACTCCAATTGTTTCATTAACCTTTTGGTGCCCAACCCAGCCCAAACCAGCCTTTGTCGTGGTCTTTGCAAATGCCCATTTACAGGCCAAGAGAAGCCAATCACTGAGCCAATTATTTCAGTGGTCTTTATTATTTTATAGTGATTTATACGGTAATCATATTTATTATGCACTAAAGATACGTTGGTGTAGTTTATCTCAGAAACAAATTAGCTAAAATTTGTTGGCTTGCTAAGATCTCAAATGACTTAAGTCAAACTAATTGCAAAATATACATGATTTTGCATATGTGGGTATATTGATGGCTGAGAGTTACATGCTAAGAAATTCATAGTGAAATGGGTTAATAAATCACAGAGAATTACATTTCTAATTTCTAGCTACAGAAATACCATTTTTATGATTTAACAAATAATTTGGTTGAATTTAAAAAAAGTTAATTTGACTGGGTGCTGTGGCTGCTATTTACAACAGCAGCAAGTTCCAATCAATTTTGAAAGAAATGCAAAATGAGAAAAGTAGTGCTTTTGAAAAAAATCAAATGCATTTGAAAATCAAATGCAAATGCAACCCTTTTGCCAATGCAAATGTAAATACACGAGATTCAAATGCAAGTGCAAATGCAAATGCATCAGAAATTTCATAATTGCATTTAAATGCTAATGCAAGTGCAAATGCATTCAAATGCAAATGCAAATGCATTTGCATTTGTACCCAAGCCTGCATGTGAGCTCATGTGAGTTCATTTCTGAGATGTACTGTGTAATCAATGTCAACCAAAAATATATATGTTTATTTGTTGTCTTGTAACCTCACTACTACAACTGGATTGAGGTGACCAGCGGCGTGCCACAAGGACCTACACTTTTTCTGATATAAATAAATGACCTACCTGATGGACTGACCTGCCACTGCAAAATATTTGCAGATGACACAAAGATATATGGCAACCCAGCTACCAGTAAGATTCACGCCAACATAGACAAAGTATGTAAGTGGTCGCAGATATGGCAACTATCTTTCAACACGGACAAAACGCATGTCATACACTTCGGCAGAAATAACCATCAAACCAAATACTATATGGCAGATACGCCTGATCTGTATCTTGTATTAACATCAGAGATAGAAAAAGACATGGGAGTGCATATAGACAGACACCTTTCTTTTGATATACATATAGGGAATATCGATCGTATCCAAGGCGAACAGCACAATAGGACTAATCAAGAGAACATTTACCAACATTGACCCATTTACTTTCACGCCTTTGTACAAGTCTCTAGTGAGACCTATTCTCGAATACTGAAACTTGGCATGATCACCAAGATTGAAAAGGCAATCACAGCTATTAGAAATTAGATTTTCTCAAAAGCATTTGATACTGTACCACACCAAAACAAAACCTAGAAGCTATTGTATAGGTGACAATTTAGTAAGATGGATAGGAAGCTACCTATGTAACAGAAAACAAAGAGTAAGAATCAATGATGCGACATCAGACTGGATAAAAGTAACAAGTGGCGTACCACAAGGAAGTGTCCTGGGACCTATACTTTTTCTGATATACATATATGACCTACCAGACAGTCTGACCTGCCACTGAAAAATATTTGCAGATGAAGCAAAAACATATAGAAACCTAGCTACCAGTAAGATCCAGGACAACATTGAAAAGTGGAGAGCATCTTTTGGCACCGTAATTTTGTGAACGTCATTGATATTTAGTGTCAAATTATCAACTTTAGCAGCTATCTAAAGCTTCAAATTTACATGACGAAATGACCTCTGAGAGCATCTTGATTTCAAGATTGGGGGAGGGGCCCCGCAATGCTTAGCCACGTGCTTAGCCGGGGCCATGAATAAGTTTGATCCGTACCCTGGCTGGAGACGGGAAAACATCCATGTCATAAGGTGTTGGTGGGGTGGGGGCATGGACACCTCTGCTGATAAACACCTTTATTATCAAAGATACCAAATATGTGCAGGAATCCGCTGCAACATAATAGTTGCTGTCTTTGAAGGGGTGTTAAGATTTACCTTATGCGGTTAAAATGTGTAGCGTGGATCGGACGGATGGGTACACACCATCCCAGCTAGGCTGGGCACTGAGCGACTGCTACGGGTACGTTCCAAGCATGCCCCTCCTGGGTAGAATATTACACGTGTATAGAGCCATATGGGAGAGGTTTTCTATAAAATGCCAAAGTCCGTGAGATCATGTAGCGCGCATGCGCGGGTGTTAGAGGTTCACTGACAACACGTAAACATGGGATTTGTGGATTAGCTATCCGCGAACCCCACTGGCTACCTTTTGGTACCCGGGTGGATATTTGCAGATGACCTTTTGACACTGTGGGTCAAGAAGGTTTTACGTCACGTCCTCGGTCGTGAATATTCATATCATCGTCATCACAATACGTCACTGTATGTAGGACTAACTGTTGTGGTCGCTATAGACAGTGAGTGTTTGTAAATACGTCACCGCAATAGGACCGATTAGTTAGGTCGCTATTGACGGTAAACAAGCAGGAACATTCTAGTAGGTTCGTATGACATGAGATGAGTGGTGTAATATAATGAGTGACGAGTACTATCCTACTCAGGGGGCGTGCCTGGAGCGAAATCCGGAATGGCTGTCCCATACCCAACTTAGCTGGGATGGTCAGTACCCATCTAGTCGATCCGTGCTACAGTCCTGCTGCTCCACTCTGTTACACCGCATGCACATGGTGCGTAGGAGGGCTGGTTAGCTGCGGTTCTCGGGGGTAACGGATCCCATATCGCAACTCTCCGGAAAGTACAAAGACCGACTTCTAGAGCCAGTGGAACGATAACATTCCAGTGGGGACATGCGACCATTGCCACCGAGATTGAACCTCACTGTTTCATCCCAACCATTAGTGTCACCAGTATGACGGTCCATAACTCAATTTAGGAGCCTGGACATAATAATTATTCTAAAAATGTAAATACTATACAAGCAATGGTACTCGTTTGCTAGTAGACTGGAGAAAATATACAGTACATAGAACTAAGTTGGTGTCTTGATACCATGGGTTCGTCAGAGGTACCACACCGATCTATATATATCCGCGAGGTATCCTGCAGGGGAGCGTCCTAACGAGGCTACTTGGGTAGTTTAATATAAACCATTATACCCCTAACAACAATATTATTGTTGCGAGAGGAAAGTGCCTCGTGCGGGCCTCCGTCACAGGAAAATGCCTTCAACGCTGAAGTGGAGGAAGAGAGCTGGCAAAAAGGGCCACTCTCTTTTTCAAACATAAGCTAAGTGTAGTGTGAGTCAACCTATTGAAATTATAATTAATGTGATACATGCGTGTATTACGTGAAAATTGAGTGGATGATTTCTGGAGAATTCAAACGCCGTCATCTTATGTCGGTCCAAGATACTGCATTGGTAGTTACTGGTTTATTTATGTGGTCCTTCTGCTAAATTCTAACCTACCATTTAGTACTTAGATTTACTTCCAAGCTTTGGCCGCAAGTGGCAGGGATTTCTACCTATCTTTTGACACATAAGCCCAACTGACGAATACGCTCGGTTTCCCGAAGGTCACCCGACAGAGCATCTCCCTCAGAAAGGCAGCGTGCGGACATGTTACGGAGTGACAGTTTCAGAATCACATAACGATCCAGTTACATATCACACCGCAACCACATACAACATCACTAGGACAAGTCACCATTTACACAAGCAATTTGAAATGTGCATAAGTTTTATGGCGGAGAGTAAGAGACAGATATCCATCTCCAGTGACTTTCCCGTGAGAGCGTGGTGGGCTCCAAGACTGCACCCAGTCACTGTACAGAGTTAGATGGCGATCTGCATCCCATCCATCACCCATGTGTCGGGGGCAGATCATTTCTAGATCCGGCTCTGGGGAACTAATGGTTGCCTGTCGCTAGGGTTAAGTTTCAGAAGGCCCAGAGATGCAGGTTTTACATAATATCTTTTCGCAGTGCTTCTACTTTGGCAGGGCTATCTATGCTAACTAGTATCCGAAGATACGGAGGGAGTGTTAAAAAGTGTCCGTCTGGTAACGGAATTTTGAAAGTTGCCTGTAATGTGAAGGTCTACAGTGGTAATTTGTAATTAAACAATGCATGTACATTACTGGGTACACCGTACACAGTACATCGCACTGCTCTTGCGGTGTACCAGGCAGTGTCCCACCAGGCTGTGGCCTAAAAGTTAATTAAACACACGACATGCTGCGCGGAAGTGTGAATACCACTTTTCTGCGTGGCTCGGCTGATCTGACGAGTTGTCCACCAAGAATCACCACTTGTTCTACATACTGAAGAGATTACATATGGGCCGTGAGGCCCATCCACAGACGGCTCCTCTAGGTGTTGGTGGTGATGGAGTCTTCTATTCAATTGGTTGCCCCTGGATGACCGTCCACGGGCTTACAAAAACTTGTGATTGCGGATGTTCGATTGCTGGCCAGAGAATGAGAACTGAATTCCGAAAGGCACTGCTGCGGTGTAGGGTACCACAGTCAGTAAGCAGTTGCCCACGTCTAGCACTACTCTGGCCACACAACCTACCACTTGCTCTCTCTCGCCGAAGTGTGGTCTCGATTCTTGATTTTTCGCTCCTTTTATACTACTCGTGACGTCAGAGGCAGGACGCCCAGCCAATCGATGGGCGATCTGTAGCGAAACAGTGTGCGCGTGCAGCTAGGAAGGGTGAGGACGCTATCACGTGATAGACATTCTCCCCATTCATTCAGTACATACACGCGGTTACGACGTCTCGGTAATATTTCGAAAATAATTTCAATGGGCTAATTAAGGATAACTCGGCCATGGACTTCATTTCATAGAAACCTCTCTCATATGGCTTTATACATGCGTACTATCCTACCCATGGGGGGCGTGCTTGGAACATACCCGGAGCGGTCGTTCCGAACCCAGCAGAGCTGGGACGGTCCGTACCCGTCTGGCCAATCCGCGCTACACTTGACCAACCAGCAGTCCTCATAATAATGGGTACTGGTCGGCACCCTGTAGGTAGGGCTTAGAATACACCTTCCGTATCCTCTGCATGTCGTAAGAGGCGACTAAAGGAGGTAAGGGTGAGGTAACCCTGACAGAAACCTCGAGTGCTGAAGACGGAGGTTCCAGGCCGCACGGCGCACTCTAATAAACCATGGATCCACACACTTAACGCTTATGATCATGTTGATAGTCACTTTAGGACTGGCGGTATGATCAGCGAACGAAAAGAAGCAGAAGAAATGGGTACTGGTGTTGTGTTAGTTATATTAGTTTAAATATGTGTCCTGCATGGGTGGTCTGGAAAGGAACCATGCTCGGGGGATGCTCGGTAAAGCGGATGTTTATGTCTACGTTAAGTATTAAAGTTCTATTACGATATTATAACCCTGCCTGAATCGCTATGTTCATTACTCGTCATGGTGTTGGAAATATAAATAACCTATAAAAACACATGATAACGATTATACACCTTTCCCACATTGACGTCATTATGCCGGAATTTCCCTAAATCAATGCTCAGAGCAAAACTGCTGGCTGGTCAGCCGCCAACAGGCCGCTGACCAGCATTGAGTTACTTTTGCACTAAAATACACCGCAATCTAAACCGTTCCTATGATAAACTAAAATCATTATATTATTTAAATTGTATATCATTGAAAAGCGCATTCAATTGCCGAAACATTAATACATTATTTTTATTTTTTTTTGCAACGTTTTCAGTTTATTTGCGTATGTAAAATACACCATTCGACTTAGATTCATTAAATTATGGAGACAATAAGGGATATTTTAAAATTGCAATCAACTGTATTAAATTTTACAAAACTATAAAGACTAATACAGAAATGCATAGAAAATTGGCTTAGCTTTCCAATTATGTATGGCTTCAATAATATTATGAACATAGTTTTTCATACGCGCTGCTTAAAGTGCACTGTATCTGATTCCCATAGTAAAGTAATGCTGTTTGCGCGTCGGCTATCATGGTTACCAGCCAGAAGTGGTATGCGCGATGCATTCCGCGAAGGTATTTTCCCAAAATACGCTAATGTGGGAAAGGTCTATTAGACATATCGCCGTAAATCGTCCCGCTCGGTCAGAATCAGAACTTAAAGCTGAAGCGTCACTATAAAACCAAGCATTCATGAACTGATTTCAGCAACCATGACCAATGCATTTCAAATCGCCCCTCCACAAAAGGTTAGTTTTAAAGGTGAAGAGTGGAAGGCTTGGCTGAGAAGGCTTGAGAGGTACTGTTCAGCTAGTGGATTAAAAGGCAAGGGCTAGGATGTACAAGTTGACACGTTCGTGTACTGTATGGGTGAAGAAGCTGAAAAAAATTTCAACAGCTTTACTTTTGCAAATACAGAGGAATGGTCAAATTATAATCTAGTGAAAGATAAGTTTCAACAATTTTTCATAGCAAGAAAAAATGTTATATATGAACGTTCAAAATTTACTAAACGCAAACAGAATGAAGCAGAAACTGTTGATCAGTTTGTTACTACACTTTGCGCGTTAGTAGAACATTGTGAATACGGTTCACTGAAAGATGAGTTTATCCGTGATAGGATAGTTGTTTGTATCTGAGATCAGAAGCTCCAGCGTAGACTTCAGATGGACAGTGAACTGACATTAGAAAAAGCCAAGATGCCTGCCCATCTAAATGAACAGGTAAAAAAGGAGCATGAAACAATGCTTAACGAAGATCGTTATGACGCAAGGCTCGAAGTTGACCGTATCTCATCACGAATGACATGCGTAAACATCAAGTCAGGGAAACAACAGCAGACAAAGTGTTTCCGGTGGGGGAATGGGCCACACCATAAACGAAATTGTCCAGCTAGAAAAAGTGCCTGCCACCACTGTGGCGTAGTGGGACACTGGGCAAAGCTTAGCACTAAGACAAGAAAAACTACCAACAATAAACCAAATAACGTGAACCAAATTGTTGATGAACTTGATTCTGACAACCACACTTCCGGTTCAGACTCTGATAGCATCGAAACAGAGGCAACAGCAAATCCCATTGGGGGAAATATGCTTTTGTTGGAAAAGTGTCACAGAACAATCCAGCAGACTCTCCACAGCATATTGAACTGATTATGAATAAGAATAAAATTAATTTTGCTATTGACACTGGCGCAGATGTGACAGTATTTCCAGAAACATTGTACAAAAGCCAAGATCTTGATGCAAAGCTTGAGAAACCTGATAGGGTGTTGTATGGAGCTAACCAATGTAAACTTAATTGTGTTGGCCAGTTCATTGCAAATCTTAAGTCTAACCATGCCAAGTCCAAGCAGGTTATTTATGTGGTCACGGATTGTCAGTCTGCTTTGCTTGTGAAACCTGCCATACAGGCACTTGACGTGGTTAAAATTGTCAACAATGTTCACGTTGAAAATAAGCACCCCAAATTGTTTTCATGCTTAGGGGTGATGCAAGGCGAATATGACATTAAACTCACCAAAGATTATGTCCCATATGCCGTTAATGCACCAAGAAAGGTTTCATCAGTTCCCGTATATAAGTTTATCAAAGATAAATTGCATACTCTAGAACAGACAAAGGTCATTTTAAGGTCAATAAGCCAACCGAGTTGTGCGCCCCTATGGTACCAGTGCCCAAGAGGGGTAAAAAGGGAAACATTATTGAGGTTAGAATTTGCGTAGATTATACACGCCTGAATAAATTTGTCCCTTCAGAAAAATACATGATGCCAAGTGTAAATGAATTACTGAGTCGATTGCCAGGTGCTAAGGTTTTTTAGCAAACTTGACGCCAACTCTTGTTTTCATCAAATACCCATAACTGCCGCTTCTCAGGTCCTTGCAACATTTAACACACCATTCTGAAGGTATGCGTACCGCCGGGTACCATTTGGTGGTCACGTCAGCCCCAGAGCATGCTCAGAAGAGATTTTCCCAAATTCTGGATGACCTTGAACGGGTTGAAGTGTTCATGGATGATATACTAATCCATGCCCCCAACCAAACATTGCATGATTCTCGATTGCAAGAGGTTCTTTCCAGACTGGAAGTGGCGGGTATGACATTGAACAAAGAGAAATGTGAGATTAGGCGCAATAAAGTTTATTTTGTAGGTCATCATTTCTGTTAAAGGCATTTATATTATATTAGTTTAAATGTGTCCTGCATGGGTGGTCCAGAAAGGAACCATGCTCGGTGGATGCTCGGTAAAGCGGATATTTATGTCCACGTTAAGTATTAAAGTTATATTACGATAGTATAACCCCAGGCCTTTGAATTTTCATCCATCCATCCATCTACCACATATCCCTCCTACTATATATAATAAACACAAGGTATGAAACCTTCATCTGTGGGCACTATTGTCAGAAAGCTGATTGGTTGGTTTGTAGTCAGAAACGTGATGTCAGCGGATTTTGACAACAAACCAACCAATCAGCTTCCTGACAATGGTGCCCACAGATGAAGGTTTCACACCTTGTGTATATTTATATATATAGTAGGGGGAATATGTGGTGGAGGGATGGATGGACGAAAATTCAAAGGCCTGTGGTATAACCCTGCCTGATGCGTTATGTTCGTTACTCGTCAACTGGCACATTCTTCAAATTCGCATTAGTTGTTGATACTGACCGAATGCTATGTCCCTTAAAAATGTTAACATTCACACCTGCGCTAACTAATAATAGTTTTATGCTCCTAGCTATTGTGTCTTTTGATACTGGTTTATGATCACCGACATAGCTAATGAATAATCTCGTACAGTTATTGCGCAACCCACTGGTTCTATGTATATAGTCTTTCAATAAAGTCACAACACACAATTTTTCATTAGAATGTTTTTCGAAAACAAGTTCCATTTGCTTCCTGCTAGGCGTTACTTGCTTTAACAGATCTCCAAATCTAATCATTACAACTGTGTTCACAAACTCCATATCACGAATGTCAATCAAATATAACGATTGAACTCGCTGGCCCGACAGAAGACCAAGCAACATCACAACGTTTCAATGATAGATTATTTACATCTGGTTCATTGTTAATATAGTCAAGAACTAAATTGACATCCCATGTTGGGATATACCGGGGTAGTGCTTGTTTAATATTATATACACCTTTCAAAAATCTCTATCAAAGCATCATTACCGATGCTTTCACTAGTCTCAACACTAAGCAAGACAGATAATGCTGATCTTGCTGAATTTAGACCAATGTAGCCTAATCCGGACTTGTATAAGAAACAGAGAAAATCTAACACATTGTTTATAAATGGTGAAAAAGGATCAAGTTCTCTTTGTTCACAAAAACAAATCCACATTTTGATATATACCCGATATTGGGATTGTGTGGAACTGCGCCATGACTGCAAAAGCACGTCAACAACTTCTGCGATATGCCTCTCTTTCTGAGTGTTTGCCCGATATTCTGAAAGCAGTCAGGTGATGCTTGTGCTTCAAGCGATGATGCATTGCCCTGTTGTTTGGCAGTCCTGCTCACTGGAAGGAACGAGATGCAATTTAGAAGCCTCGGAAACCAAAACTGTGTTGGCCATATATGTGCTATTAAAATCGCTTCTGCTGCATCCTCCCCCACTTTTCTTAATACATGACCTATGATACTAAAAGGAGGGAAAATGTAATTAAGTGATGGCCACCCCCAGTGCAATGCAAAAGCGTCCACAGCTAACGTCTAGCTTCCATGACACATAATACACCTTTCTCGTTGTGACGTCATTACGCCAGGATTTCCCTAAATCAACGCTCAGAGCAAAACTCCTAGCTGGTATAGCCGTCAACCAGACGCTGACCCGCGTTGAGTTACTTTTGCACTAAAATACACCGCAATCTAAACCGTTCCTATGATAAACTAAAATCATTATATTATTTAAATCATACATCATTGGAAAGCGCATTCAATTGCCGAAACATTAATGCATTATGTTTTATATTTTTGTAACGTTTTCACTGAGTTATTTGCGTATATAAAATACACCAATCGACTTAGATTCATTAAATCAAGTGGATAATAGGGGATATTTTACAATTGCAATCAACTGTATTAAACTTTACAAAACTATGAAACCTAATAGAGAAATCTATAGAAAATTGGCTTAGCTTTCCAATGATGTATGACTTCAATAATATTATGAACATGGTTTTTCATATACACTGCCTAACGTGCACTTTATCTGATTTCCATAGTAAAGTAATGCTGTTTGCGCGTCGGCTATCGCGTTTACCAGCCAGAAGTGGTATGCAAGATGCATTCCTAATGTGGGAAAGGTCTATTGGGTATTAGGTTGTTTAACCTAATTGCAAATAGGTCTATATCTGGACCTCAGGGGTGGATCCAGCAATTTGTGTTAGGAGGTGGGGGGGGTCTAGGAGGGGGTGTCCCCCTCCCACAGATGGAAAAATTTGAAAATTAGATGCTTTGAGAAGCCATCTCCTGCATTCTGAGTGATCAAAAATCTTATTTTTTTGCACGGTCACGAAAAATAATGGTATGTTTGGACAATTTTTTTTGGGGGGGGGGGGGGGCGTACGCCGGGTCCGCTCTCCCCCCCCCCCCCCACCATCCCCCCCTTTGAATCCGCCAATGACTGGTTTCCCAAAAACTGACATAGAGCTGTTTAAAAACACATCCGTTTAACATCCATTCTGTGTCACTATTATGGTCCCGTGAAGCCAAGTCAGCTTCTGCGTTCATGGAGCCAGGTAAGTGTGCAGTTGATAGCCAAATATTTCTCAGGATAGCCCATAACCATATTTCCCTAGCAATGTTATTACATAACACTTTCATTCTACCCTGTTTGTTAATATGAATCCTAGCTGTAGTGTTATCCACGAATATCTTGATATGAACATTACGCATATTATTACAAAATGACTGAGTTTGTAATGCTGCATATAATTCTAAATAATTTATATGTTTGCACGCCTCTCCTTCGTTCCAGAGTCCACCAGTCGATTGCCCATTATATGTCCCATTCAGCCTAAATTTGAGGCATCACTAGTTAAAATAATGTCATGGTTAGGAACCGTCACCGCGTTTTCACACATTGCAATGCTCCTAATCCACGGTTTTAAGTCTTCTCTATATTCCAAATTCAGAAAAAATGTTGCGTCATAATTGCCTAAGCTACTCTTTAGTGTTTTATTTTTCAGAATTTCCAGTCGCTTTACATACATAGGTCCATGTTTCACAGCTGGCTCAGAAGCTATTAATATTCTAATAATTTCAGTAAACTCCATAATAGCTGTATTGGAATCACACAAAATTCAATATGCAACCCCTGAACTGTTTCCAAAATATTAATATCACTCGTAAATTTTTCCATTCTCTTAAACATTTTGCTGCATTTCCAGCTACAAAGTTTCCTGGTGTGTTTATAACATTATCCAGTGGTTAACTACTAGCAAGACTCACTTCTTCACTACAGGAAGCTAGATTATTGATATGATGCAACTCTACATCTGAGACTTCTTTTTCCATTCCCCTATGTACCCCATCTTTGGTTTGTTGGTGTAGAATGGTGGTTTCTTTTTGCCTAAAAAAGGTCTCCCATAAGACCCACTACCAAACATGTTATTGTGGCTAGTTGAAGGATTGCCATATTGATTCCTATTGTATTGACCGGAGAACTCTTGTCCAATGCATTGTCCCATTAACCCCATAATAACAGACCACTGGGATGATTGGCTCAGTGATCGTCTTCTCTTGGCCGCCAAATGGGCATTTGTAAAGATATATATATATATATATATGTATATTTATGGCTGAGAGCTACATGCTAAGAAATTAAGGGTGAAATGTGTTAATAAATCACAGAGAAGTAAATTTCTAAATTCTAGCACCAGAAAAACCATTTTTATGATTTAACAAATAATTTGGTTGAATATTTTGAAATTAATTTGACTGGGTGATGTGGCTGGTATTTACAGCAGCAGCAGCTGGGTTCCACCAGATTTTGAAAGAAATGCAAAATGAGGAATGTTGTGCCTTTGAAAAGTCAAATGCATTTGAAGACTCAAATGCAAATGCAACCGTTTTCATACAAATACATGACTCAAATGCAAGTGCAAATGCATTTGCACTTGTACCCGAGTCTGTTCTTTAGAATGATGCCATCTGCTTTGAGCATAGGCTTCAACTGCCTACTGATATGGAACATTGTTGTTTGCTTGGTCCTTTAATATATTGCCACACACAATGATTGATGACAGGTGGCAAGTGGTTCTGGTAGTTCTGCAAATGTTTAGCTAACTACGCCTATATGTCTATTTCAATGAGAAAGTAATCTCCAGAGTTTGTTTTTCCACCTCTTAATTGATATGTGCTAGGGTAGCAGCAAGATTCCATAAAGAGTAATATCTAATTCTAATTCCTATTTGGTACAGCGGCGTGTGAGCGTGCGTGCGTGTGAAAGGGGGAATCTTGTATGCCGTTAGAAGTATTACGTTAGAAGTAATTGAAGAGTGAACACAAATAACAGATTCTGGAGACTCGCAGGATGTAGTGTATTTGGATTTCAGTAAAGCATTTGATATGGTACCCCATGAAAGACTATGTAATAAACTCAGCGTATGAGATAAAAGCATTTGATATGGTACCCCATGAAAGACTATGTAATAAACTCAAAGCGTATGAGATAAAAGCATTTGATATGGTACCTCTTGAAAGACTATGTAATAAACTCAAAGCGTATGAGATAAAAGCATTTGATATGGTACCTCATGAAAGACTATGTAGTAAACTCAAAGCGTATGAGATAAAAGCATTTGGTATGGTACCCCATGAAAGACTATGTAATAAACTCAGCGTATGAGATAAAAGCATTTGATATGGTACCCCATGAAAGACTAGGTAATAAACTCAGCGTATGAGATAAAAGCATTTGATATGGTACCTCATGAAAGACTATGTAATAAACTCAAAGCGTATGAGATAAAAGCATTTGATATGGTACCCCATGAAAGACTATGTAATAAACTCAAAGCGTATGAGATAAAAGCATTTGATATGGTACCCCATGAAAGATTATGTAATAAACTCAAAGCGTATGAGATAAAAGCATTTGATATGGTACCCCATGAAAGACTATGTAATAAACTCAAAGCGTATGAGATAAAAGCATTTGATATGGTACCTCATGAAAGATTATGTAATAAACTCAAAGCGTATGAGATAAAAGCATTTGATATGGTACCCCATGAAAGACTATGTAATAAACTCAAAGCGTATGAGATAAAAGCATTTGATATGGTACCCCATGAAAGACTATGTAATAAACTCAAAGCGTATGAGATAAAAGCATTTGATATGGTACCCCATGAGACTATGTAATAAACTCAAAGCGTATGAGATAAAAGCATTTAATATGGTACCCCATGAAAGACTATGTAATAAACTCAAAGCGTATGAGATAAAAGCATTTGATACGTTACCCCATGAAAGACTATGTAATAAACTCAAAGCGTATGAGATAAAAGCATTTGATATGGTACCCCATGAAAGACTATGTAATAAACTCAAAGCGTATGAGATAAAAGCATTTGATATGGTACCTCATGAAAGACTATGTAATAAACTCAAAGCGTATGAGATAAAAGCATTTGATATGGTACCCCATGAAAGACTATGTAATAAACTCAAAGCGTATGAGATAAAAGCATTTGATATGGTACCCCATGAAAGACTATGTAATAAACTCAAAGCGTATGAGATAAAAGCATTTGATATGGTACCTCATGAAAGACTATGTAATAAACTCAAAGCGTATGAGATAAAAGCATTTGATATGGTACCTCATGAAAGACTATGTAATAAACTCAAAGCGTATGAGATAAAAGCATTTGATATGGTACCTCATGAAAGATTATGTAATAAACTCAAAGCGTATGAGATAAAAGCATTTGATATGGTACCTCATGAAAGATTATGTAATAAACTCAAAGCGTATGAGATAAAAGCATTTGATATGGTACCCCATGAAAGACTGTAATAAACTCAAAGCGTATGAGATAAAAGCATTTGATATGGTATCTCATGAAAGACTATGTAATAAACTCAGCGTATGAGATAAAAGCATTTGATATGGTACCCCATGAAAGACTATGTAATAAACTCAAAGCGTATGAGATAAAAGCATTTGATATGGTACCCCATGAAAGACTATGTAATAAACTCGAAGCGTATGAGATAAAAGGGCAATCTTTTTTATTGGATAACAAACTTTCTTAATGACCATTAACAGCTTGTGAAGATAAATGCATCAGTCACCACGGGCCAAGTGTATTGAGTGGCATTCCACAAGGCAATGTACTTGGGCCGATATTATTTCTAATTTTTATAAGCGACCTACCAGAAACAGTGGATGGATGTATCAGGATGTTTGCTGATGCCACTAAACTCTTTAGTAAGATGAAGGTTACAAGACACACGGTGCAATTTCAGCAGAACCTTAATAGTCTATGAAATTGGTCAGATATATCATTATTACGGTTTATTGTAGCCAAGTGCAAGATAATGCACATAGAAAATGAAAATCCAAATTACTCATTCAACAAATCGGCGAACGATAAACAGCGTGATCTATCAACAGCTATAGAAGAACAAGATTTGGGTGTAACATTCGACAACCAATTATTATTTAGAAATCATGTATCCAACTGCGTGAAAAGGGCGAACAGAGTTGTTGGTATAATTAGCAAAAACATTTGAATATTTGGACAAATCAATGTTCGTGAAATTATATAAAGCATTGATAATGATCCACTTAAGAGTATACCAGTCCAGTATGGAATCCACGGTTCAAGAGGCATCAATTTGTTGGAAAATGTACAAAGACGTAAAACTACTCATTCTAGAAATTCAACAACTCCGCTACAATGACTGTCAGTTACCGACATTAGTATATTGCAGAATAAGAGGATATTATTGAAACTTTCAAAATCGTAAAGAAAATAGGAGACATAAATTGAAATTCTTCAAAGGCCATGATTCAACAGTAACAAGAGGCCACAACTTGAAGCTAGTGAATAAGGACATCAGAAAGTATGCAACCAGGTTGTGGATTTACGAAACTGACTGCCACAACATGTTATAGAATCAAAGATAGGGACAACGTTTAAAGTAAGCCTTGATAGACACTGGAGTAATGTGGATTTTAAGTTTTATCTTAATCCGTGACGACGTCAGCAACATGTCAGCGATCAAGCACTAAGAGCAATAAGACTTGTCTTACAACCCTACAGCGAGGTATTCAAGGTATTAGCCAGAACACAGTAATTTAGGATTTAAAAGTACAAGTTGTAGCCAGGCATTCTAGAAGTGATATTTTAAACAATTTTCTGGATATTTTCATGATGGCTATCCAAAAACATTTATTCAGAGTAGGCCTTTATAACTTTACTTAACCATATCGTGAACTGCAAATTCCCTCTGTCAGATGCACACTGGGAGCACCAGGTAGTTAATCCTCATGGAAAGTTGAATCCTCTAGGAAAAATCATATAGATCCTTATGCTCTGTGAATGAATCCTCCGGGAAGAACATTGTGAAATGTAATGACTAATCTGGTAATCGATATCTAAGTAACACGCTTTGTCGGATATATGGAACATGAGGAAAGTCCATCAACCGTGTAGACAAATGATAGTGGGCAGGCACACTGGGGGAAAAGGTGCTCATCTCGGACACGAAGCTAGATTCCCGTTTAACATCTTCAGTCGGTCTCTATGCAGGTAGTAGATCAGATCTTGTGAGATACTTCGAATTTGCAGCATCACAGTTTCAATTGCAGCAGGATATCATCATCATTACATAATTTGTGTCATCCCTAGGACTGCTAGGATGCCATTCATGTATGGCAGTCTGGTTGCGGCCAGAGCTTCACACTGCAGTGTAAAGTGTTGCCATGTCTCAGGTTCCCTTTTGAATAGATTGGATAGAGGATGTGTTGTTTGTTCTGTCAAATCATGCTGTGTTGGACTGTAGTCCACAGAAGACAGGCTTTCACTCTGGCCTTAGTGTCCGACCCATGGTTGCAATGGAACTAGACCAGACCGTTGCAGGTTTCGTGAAAAGCGGTGACTCAGAAGACATGACGTGAATTGAAAAGAAGTCTTTGTCTTCCTTGGTATACTTGTCTGTCAGCGGTTAATGACAGCTGACCGTGCTATTGAATTCCACTTACCCTCCTCAGGAACACTTTGTAGTAGCTCGTGAGCTGTAGGCAAACTGTAAGTTTTGAAGCCTCTTCTTCAAGTGGATGAACCATCTAGATGATATTTTTTGTAGTTAGCTGATGCACACCATGCTTAAATTTGATGGAGTTCTGATCAGAAATGATGTTCTGATACAGACACAATTCTAATGTCCACCGCTGCACAAATTGGGGCTACCCCAATTAACCCTAAGATGGCTATCTTTGCTGTTCTTTCTGGAAGATCTATGTTTTGCCCATTGGACGATCCCCAGCCGATCTAGCTGCTTCTGATTCATATACAACCACAAGGTCCCTCCACTCAAGTTTGTTTGAAATATACCTAACATCTAATGAGGAGTTATCTTTTAACTAATTTATTGGGCATTTCCTGATATTCAAGATGGCTGTCTGAAAAAACGGGACAAGGGCCATAGTGCTCACCTAGCTGATGAAGAACTGTAAACATGTTTAGAATAATTAATACACAGGCATCATTGGTCCATCAGGCACCCATAACTGTTGCCATAGACAGATGGCAACGGTCCTTCTCATTATTGACCAATGTGGCAATCATCCTTAGCACTAATACAACAAGAGCTCTGCAAACGGTGCATAATACCATGACATGATGACAAATCAATGAATGAGAGCTAGCAGACATAGACCAGTTGTCATATGAAGTCTCAACGTTATCCGCTAAACAGTCATGGAGTTATGGCTGGCGACCAAATTGGATTTTGGATCATCTACAATTTCAATAAGTTTTTTCCTCAGACCTAGTCCTGTCATCCCATGAAGTTTCGAAGCTAAACAGAAATGGAGAAATCAATTTTCAAGATGGCCACCAGTGGCTGGGGGCCATCTTGGATTTAGGATCATTGTTGACCTCGATAGCTTCTTTCTCCAGAGGTAGTCCAACCACCATATCAAGTTTCAAAGAAATTCGATAAACGGTGATGGAGTTATCATCTGAAAACCAATTTTCAAGATGGACACCCTTGGCTGGCAGCCATCTTGGATTTTGGATTATTGTCAATTTCAAAAGATTTTTTCTACAGACCTAGTTCAACCACCCTATGAAGTTTAAGTGATCCAATAAACAGTAACAGAGGTATCATCCGGAAACCACTCTACCACCTGTCTGGATGGCGCCATCACATATCCCGCCAAAATATTGGTGTCCTTGACACTATTGACTAATGGGAAAAGTACCATTGACCAATGGACAGCTTCCCTGACATTATTGACCCAGCAGATGACATTTACCAACTGGACAATGGCCACAATGGGAACGGTACAATTGATCAATGGGCCAGACATTCCTTACATTATTGGCCCAGCATGACATTTACCAATGGTCACAGTAAACAGATTGGATGAGGAAATGCAAGAATTATGGTGTCTGATTGACATTATTGAACAATGGAAAGGTACGATTGATCAACGGGGCAGACATCCCTGATCCAGCAGATGCCATTTACCAACGGGTCAATGGTCACAGTAAACAGATTGGATGAGGAAATGCAAGAATATTGGTGTCTGATTGACATTATAGACCAATGGGAAAGGTAAGATTGATCAATGGGCAGCCATCCCTGACATTATTGACTCAGCAGATGACATTTACCAATGGGTCAATGGTCAAAGTAAAAATGTGGATGAAGAAATGCAGGAATATTGGTGTCATTGACATTATTTATCAATGAGGAAAGTACCATTGATCAATGGGGCATCCATCACAGACACTATTTATCAATAGTTCAATTGTCACAACACTGACATTGACCAAAGTGGCAATGGTGAGGTCACAGTAACAAATTTGGATGGGGAAATACAAGAATATTGGCATGATTGACCAACAGGAAGAGTACCATTAATCAATGGGGTAGTCATTCCTGACACTATTGCCATTTGATTGAAGTGTACTAAAGGAACATTTCTGACAAATCTTGTTTTAGTCCATTAATAATTTATGAAACGCGACAGATTATTTTACCCATAGGGTTCAATACTTAGAATGCTTTTAAAGAGTCAGAGTTATGGCCATTATTTCAAGTCGCGGCTACTTCATATGCATAGAGCGAATAGATATTGCTTGAAGGAACATATCTGCTAAATTTGCAAACATTTACTTACTCCAAGCAGTACTTCCATGATATTCATCCAATAGAGCTCATTTTGGGATTACACTGTACAGCTATGAATGAGAAGGCTAGTCTTTTAATTGACCAATTTATTGGATTTCTCAGAAATCCAAGATGGTCACCAGACAAATCAGGTTCTATTCAAGAAATTTGCTACAGCACTTGGTCTAGATGAAATTTCTTGAATTTTAAATTCATCGTCCAAGTGGTTACAGAGATGTTTAAATGTGGTTCTAGAAATAGCAGAAAGTTCAGGATGGCCACAATCTAAATTGACCAATCGGTATCGTTTAATATATACATGTTTATCAATCTTGTATCTCTATCCTGTAAGGATGGTTCCTGCTAAATTTACATGAAATCAGAACAGTGGTTCTTGAGAAGTGGTTTGAAACTAACTGTCGACACCTCAGGAAATTTATGTGAGATGTCTAAGCCACCAACATATCTGACATGATACAGGGGGTCGAGGAGCTGCAGGCCAGTTCTTATTACCTATCAAATCTCTTGAAGAAACTTTAATAACCCTAAACCCCTGATCATATTTCCTGAATTTTGGCCCAATCTGTTTAGTGTCTTTGGAACAGTCGGTTGTGCGAAAACTAGGTGATCCAAGATGACACCTAGACAAATTGACCAATCAGGTTCAATCGAAAAGTTGTTTTAGCCCTTGGCCTAGATGAAGTTTCTTGAGCATCAAATCAATGGTTCAAGTGGAAGCTATTTAAGATCGTGTCTAAAACATTTGTTCAGAATGGACCATTCCAATTTTAGCTATGCCCCGCCCACCTCTAGCTAAGCTCCACCCACACTTTGCCGTGTTGGGATTGATCGATCCCCAATTTCCCTAACTATCAGTTTCGTGAAAACTATACATGTAACCTGTTGAATAATTTGCAACTAATTTGACTTGGTGTTGTTGCTGCCTATGGCAGCAACAGCGCCAAGTCAAATTAGTTGCAAAATATGTATTAAATAGTAAAGCCAAACAAGTCGTACATCAACGCATAGTCCGTCTTCAAATATGAGTTCGTGATGTACTTATCTACGTCATAATAATGTCATTCCACAGATCACGTAGTTGATTATGATGTCATATGATAAATGGATAAAGACGAAAGGTCCATTGTCAGTGATTCCGTGTGTATGGACGAATTTCATCCATGTCAAGTAATCATTTGCTTCTACTGTTTAATTAACCATTTAACCCTCAAGCCAAGAGAAGACTATTTTTGAAAATTTACCACTCAAAGAACTGGCTCGATAACTGACCTAGTAATTTCTGTGCTAAATTTTAAAAAAGCTGAATTTCTGACAGCAGGGCGACAAGGGTTAATGGTAAACTTCAATTTCCTGATTGCATCTAAGCATATACAATATGGCAGAACTACGGTAGGCATATCTATATAAATTGGAAGGCTGTTATTGATACTAGGTGTAATTCTGGTTAATAGATCAATGGTAATTAGTACCCTAGTCCCACAAAGGGAAGAGGGTATTGCATTGGAGTCTATGCATCCGAGTGTGTGCATGTATGCGCGTCTGTCTCTTTCTGTGTCAAGAACTGTATCCTAACAAGAATTCAGAGAACTTAAATGTCTTGCCTGTAATCAAAAGGTTTTTGGATTTTACGTACCACAGTCAGTGACCTTGACTTTTGACCTCAATTTCATCGTGTTACTTCCTTCCAGGATAGGTATCCATGTGTGCATATTTATTTCCATTAGGGTCAACCAAATCTGAAATAGCCAAAGGATTCGGAGTGATTCGCTAAAAGCAAAACTTAACAATGGCACAACGGTCATTGCCATCACTGTCATCAGAAAAGGGAAACCTATGTCTTGCTTCTGCATTGCAGGCAAGATAAAAACTGCTGATCCGATTTGAGTCAAACTTTAACACTTGGCCACAATTTTGATAAAAAAATCTGGAATCCAAATAGCATCACATTCAGGATCTATGGATATCTCTAAAACTACTGGTCAGATTTGGCTCAAATTTTAACATAAGAAAATGTGTGAATGCACACTAGGATTCCACAACTTTGGCCATGATACGGAACATTTGAAAAACTGGAAAAATCCGAAGAATTATTACAATATACCGGTAACAAAAACGGGAGGGTGAAGCGTTGTCATCTCCGATTGTTCTTGTTCCCATTTTCTTAAATCTTTTTTTTTAAATTTCAATTTTCTCATAGAAAATGTCCTTTTGCAGACCAAGAGACCCCATTTTTGAAAAATTTACCACTGGAATGACTGGCTCGGTTATCGAGCCAGTCATTCCAGTGGTAAATTAAAAAAAATTGTCTGGTCAGCAAATGGACATTTCTCAAGACCACTGCAGAAGCCATTTTTGGCTGATATGAGTGATAAAAGGTTAAAGCAGAGGCATCAAAGGTTTATAAACAAGCATTTCTAACAGATCTGAGCGGCAATGAAGCAATTTGACAATTACAAAAGACAAGAACAGGCAGTACATTTATTTATACTTTTAAGTTACATCTTGATCTACATCTATGTACATCATATATATTATTATATACATATTGGTTAATTTTATAATACTTAATTTGCGACCCATGTGATTATACATATATTACTATATGGCAATGAAATTGTCAAGGAAACCTGTTTTAACCTTTTAATGGTCAAAGCCAAAACCGGCCTCTGCTATGGTCATGCGGAATGTCCATTTACAGGCCAAGAGAATACAATTTTTGAAAATTTACCACTGGAATGACTGGCTCGATAACCGAACCAGTCATTCTAGTGATAAATTGTCAAAAATTGCATTCTCTTGGCCTGCAAACTGACATTTAATAAGAAAATATTTAAATTTTTTGGACCAAATTTGACCATTAAAGGGTAAAATAATATTAAGTTTCCTGATTTATCCACAGAAATTTAAATAAGAAACCTGATAAATACCTTTAAAACAGTGAGTGGAAGTCACTGATACTAAGCGAGTAATGCCATGACTAATCAGCCAATGGTTAATCCTTTACTGGTCACATATGCCAAATGAAATAATGCCTATAGGCTTGTTACTTGTCATGACAATGCGTTTTCTTTCTTCCAATCCAACAATGAAATAATTTGGACCGTGGTGTAATACCAGAAATGTGATTGCAATGCACATCTTTCTGATGTTGCAAATAACTATGAAGTTTGACTTCAAATATAATTCTAATTACATAGACGAAGACTAACTAGAGAAGGTCTATGAGCGACCATGACATTTTGACGACATTATTATGCCCTCTCATTATAAGGAAAAATGTGTCAAAGTTTGGGTCCAGTAACCAAACTTTAGATATATACTGACGTACAGCTAAAGACAAAATGTTAGTGCTGAAAACGCCCCAAGTTTTACCAAGTACACTGTGACCGTGACCGTATTACCACAAAGTAATTGTGCCATGCTCTTTATAGGGAGGCACGTGTCCATGTATGCGTGCTATACGACTAAGCCAACATGAGATATGAACCATTACATTGAGCTTAAAGAGATATTAGCTCATAAGCTTCTAAATTTAATATATGGAATTATGTGCATAAAATGCTTCTAGGGAGTCAATAATAGTGTTTGACCACTATTTCTTATATGTGGGGCATGTTAATAAACAATAAAATGTAAATTAGGAATTCTGTGATCATAAAAATGTAAACATTAATTTGATACATGGACTCATCACCAATTTGTAGAGAATGTCAGTGAAATTCACTCTCTAACTTACTTAGTAATAGTAGCCTACTAGTACTGGCATAAAGCCAGCCAGCCAGTCAAGTTGTCCTTGCAGCTTCATCGGTCATAAAATTCAATGTCAACCTAGATACTGCTATAGATCATCAAACGAGCTAAATATAAATCTAGATTATCTTGAAACCAATTTTACTGAAAGTTGTTGCTGCCTGAGGCAGCAATGACTTTCAGGCAAATTGGTTTCAAAATAATCGGCAGTGTTTTATTTATAGCATATTTAACTTCTGAACTTGTCAAGCTTCACCATCCACTACCAGAGATTGATGAATAAAATTCAAACTGTTAACTGGCAGCCAATGGCTGCCTTGATTTTTCACGCAGTAGTCTACCTCTCTACCATTAGGGTGCTTGCTTCTTGTTATTCACAGATCATGTGTTTGTTTACATTTCTAATAGAAACGCGCGTTAGAGTTATAAAAAACATAATATTTGAGGGAGTTAGGATACACTAATTACTCTGATTCTTTGCTGGTAGTGAATACACCCATATTTGCTTAGCTTAAAGTAAAAATACTGGACTGCTACGGTGAGCTAAACACAAAAAAGCAATGTTGGAAAAAAAAGTTTTCACCATGACATTGACCGTTGGAAGCCAAGGTCATTGTAAAATACCATCTCATTAAAAGGAAATATGTGCCCACGTTTGGGTCCACTATAGCCAAACATGCGATAAGAACTGCTAAATTGAGCTAAAGGCAAATTGGACGCTACCATCACTGTAACCGCCGCTGCCAGACGAAGTGGATAGTATCAAAATAGCTTGTTTTACTTCATAAAGACTAACTAAAAATTACAATGCTTATGGTTCATCGCGTAGCAATCCTATGGTATTTACACAACAAGTTTTGGAAATGAAAAATGAAATTTTCAAAATGCTTCACTGATATAAATAGTTCCCTAAAAATTTAATGGTCCAAATTGGTCAGAAAGATTTAAGTCTTTGCATAGTAAATGTCCATTTGCAAGTCAAGAGAAAGTATTTTTGAAAATCTACACTGGACTAACTGACTCCAATATCGAGCCAGTCATTCACATGATAAAATTTCAACTATAGTCTTCTCTTATTCTACAAATGGACATTTCTCAAAACCATTGCAAAGGACAGGTTAGGCCAGCTTGACCACTAGTTTTCAAAAATACATCCGTTCCGGCCTGCAGACGATTATTATCTTGTGGTCTAGAGTTCTCTCCCTCGAAGTTTGTGGCCAGTAGAGGATTAACTCCTGTAAATTGTGTAATAAATACTATAAACAACATGTACATAGAATGGGAGTTGTTATCTACCAGGACTGATAGAAAGCACAAGTACAGAGATTCCAGACATAGGAAATAAAGTACATAACTCTTCTTCATAGAAAATGGAAGCCAAGTAAAACATGTCCAATGACATGATGTGTAACTGACTGACATATTAAAATTTAAAAAAACAACCTTTCATTCTCATAGCTGGTTACGTAAAAATCATAGAGAGCATCAGCCTAGCCGTATGTCACTAACAATGCCTTACAGGGCATTAACCCATTAAACATTACATTTCTTCAAGGAAATTTCTCATAGAAAATGTCTAATTGCAAACCAAGAAAAGATTAGTTTTGAAAATTTATCACTGGAATGACTGACTCGATAACGTTATCGAGCCAATCATTGCAGTGATAAATTTTCACAAATTGTTTTCTCTTGGTGCGCAAATGTCCAATTTCTGAGGACCACTGCAGAAGCTATCTTTGTCCGGTTTGAGTGTTAAAGGGTTAAGTTCCCAAAACAGGCTCCTTGAGGGAATGAGTAGTATGTAATGAAGGAATGTATGCTAAGATGTAAGGATTATGATCACATTCTGAAGCTCTGTGTAAATCAGCACTAAGGGCAGTGCATGGGTTTATGTACAGACGTTAGGGACCAGGGGCTGTATTCACGAAGAGTGCCTAACTTGCTCACACACATAACTGCCCCCCACATATTTAGAAGACCAGACTACGTCGTATTCATGAAGAGGCGTCTAAAGCCCAGTCAAATTAGTTTCAAAATATTCAACAGCATGTTTATTAAATAGTAAAGACATACAATTCAGCCACCAAAATGTAGTCCGCCACCAATTATAGGTTCATGATGAACTTATCTACATCATTGATTATGACATCATCCTACACATCACATAGTTGATGATGACATCATATGATGGATGGATAAACTGGAAAGGTCCATTATCAGATTAGAGCTGTGGGAACAAGAGGTATTTCACGGGTATGTTACCGACAGCGGATGACATAAACACGGTGATAATTAATTTTTACCAATTAAAATTCCAACGCAATTAACTATTTTTTCAACTCTTCAAGTGAACCAACTCATAGGCATAGCCCTAAGACCGCAGCCAATAACATTCTATAGGCAATGCCATTTTTCTATAATTAGCCATTTATAAATCTTGGAGTTATCTCTCCTGAGTATGTAATCAGCAAAGTGTTGAACTTATAATATACAGAGACTTTTTAGAGCATATCTTCTGAGAAGAGGTTATTTACAATTTCATTGGTCAATTATTGGCAATGAAAATAATTAACCCTTTAATGGGCACAATTAGCCAAGAGGATTAATATTTTTGCATAGATAACGTCCATTTTTAGGCCAAGAGAAGTCTATTTTCAAGTTTTATCACAGAAATGACTGTCAAAAATATCCCTCTTGGTCTATAAATGGATATTTCAATTGTGATGGTCTGTTTTGGTAGGAGTGACAATGAAAGCAGTGGATCTTTCCAGTTTATCCATCAATCATATGATGTAATAATCAACAACGTGACGTGTAGGATGATGTCATAATCAATGACGTCCTGAACGACGTAGATAAGTTCATCACGAACACTTAATTGATGAGGACTAAGCATTGCTGTATGAATTGTACGTATTTACTATTTAACAAACACGATGTTGAATATTTTTAAACTACTTTGACTGGGTGCTGTAGGCAGCAACAGCACCATATCAAATTAGTTCCAAAATATTTAACAGCTTACCTGTATAGTTTTCTACAAATTGATAGTCGGGCAGTTCAGGGAACGATCGATCCCAACACAGCGAAGTGTGGGTGGAGCTTAGCTAGAGATGGGTGGGGCACAGCTAAAACTGGATTCCTCCCTTAAATTGTGATAAGAAATAAATGCGCCTCTCAGAAGAGCACATTAAGAGTCAGTGAATATATACTACTTCAGATTAATAAATTGTACTGTACATCTACCATTAACTGAAGAACCGAGTTCAATCTAGAGGAGGCAATGTTTCTAAACATGCCAAAAGATGGACACCTGACAAAACATATACATTGAAACCACATGTCCTATGAGAATAAGCTTGTATTAAGTGACCACCTCTCCTTAGTTGCCACATTCAGGAGCTCCAGGTGGTCCTTTTACCCTTTAACACACATCCTGGCCAAAAACGGCTTATGCAGTGGGCTTGAGAAATGTTCATTTGCAGACCAATAGAAAACAATTTTTGACAATTTACTACTGAAATGACTGGCTCGATTACCGAGCCAGTCATTCTAGTGGGGAATCTTCAAAAAAATTCTGATGGCCTGCAAATGGACATTTTTCGTGACAAAATTTATATTTTCTTGAATAAATTATTGGTCCTGAAAGTGGTAATTTAAGGCCGGCCGGCCTGCTTATTCTCTGATGTAGTACCAATGCTCCTGACATTATGTGGCAAGCAAGGAGTCTTGTAGAGAACTTGTTTGTTTAAATCTCCTGTCCAAGCAGTGAAAGCTGAAATGTATAATATTTGAACAATACAGAACACAATTTACTGTGTGTATGCGTGTGTGCGTGCATGCATGTGTGGGTGCGTGCGCGAGTGCACGTGCCCAAATCTGTGCATTTAAGTCTGTTTATGGTACTCCATCAAACCATGAACCATGGACTTTATAAAGTTTAACTATGTCACTAATAGAGACAAAGGACAACAATTTCTTTACAGTGTACAAAGTATCCTGTTAGATAATTCGAATTTAACTAAACGGAATTACCAAATTTTTTTTCACGAGATAGTTGATACTTACCTCCCTGATACTCAATGATATTTCCTAATTATCGACCTAGCCACAATAAACTCAAACTTATGTGCCGACTGTCACGTCCTCGAACTTGATAATTGGCTGACTATGCAACATTTAACACCAAAAGACTGAACCTCTGTGGGGTGGAGAAGCCCAGGTCCGTATCAGGGAGTAAGTATCAACTCATAGTCTCTTGTAAAAACAGAAATTTGTGACTATTTATTTCACTTCAAGAGTATACCTAACTCCCTGATACTCATTGATATTGCCAGAGTTCGAAAGTGAATTTCGGCGGGAGAGAGGCAAGGTCAGAAGACTGGCTCATCTCTGGAAGAGCAAGCTCTTTTGTGTTTGCGGCACAAGTGTCTGAAATTGTGTATGAAACACAATCAGGAAATGATTTGAAGATCGGATAACACGGCCGATGTGGAGAGTAATGACCGTTTAAGTAACATGTGCTACTCCCCCAACACACCCCTCCCCCGCTTTTGAGAAAGGAAGAGCGATGACCTCAATATCCTACAAGCGCTCTATTTTCGTTTTACTCTCATGAAGACATCATAAACCTATATTCCCTCCTAGCTAGCGCATCTGTTGCGATAATGATCGGATCAGGAATCGGAGAGACGTACGCCGTCATTTATAAATCTATGTTGGGCTTGCCCTAGTGGTTTAACAGATGGTCTGACACACATTGATTTAGTTGCCATTCCGTGTGAAGAATACTCATTCTTCGGCTCAATGAGTCTGCTAATCGATTTTGCCTTCCCGGAATATGAGCTGCTTTCAGGGTGATCCCATGATCTAGGCACCAGCATGTCACCATGTCATCATACAGAGACTGGGCGACTTCATTCCGCCCTGGCAGTTTATTTAAGTCACTACTGTTGAGTTTTCTGAATGAAACAGAACTATCTTGCCCTGAACCTTCTCCAAGAAATGTTCCATGGCTAAAACTACTGCGTGCATTTCTAGCAGATTGATATGTTCTTGTGACTGTTCCAGATTCCATAGCCCTGATACTTTGTGATTTCCCAGGCAAGCTCCCCAGCCGTCCATGTACATCGACAATTGAGGGAGGGGAGGGGACATCACCCCCACTAGGAGATTTTCTCCTTTCATTCACCTTTGAAGGTGGTGAATAAGAGGTTCCAACACTGACACTTTTGAGTTCAGGGATCCTGTACTCTGGGTCCACTGTGTCATGAGAAATAACTGGATAGGATGCCTGCGTAAGACCGCCTGTGGCATGACTGGTTTCAGTGAAACCATCAGCCACAGCATTCCCAAGTAAACCCATGCCAGGACATGATGACTGTTGCACACTGACTGTATTACTGAGACGAGTATTTCTACTCTCTTCTGAGATGGATAAACATATCCTATCTCTAGATCAAAGTACATGCCCAGGTAAACAAACTTCTGGGATGCTTAGATCTGTCAAAAGTTTGACAACTATTTCTAGATTTGCTCAGACTTTCCTGATCATGTGCTTTTAACAGCCAGTCATCTATGTATGTGTGGACTGCTATGTGTCACCTGCAGAGATATGATGTGATAGCAAGGACCACCCGTGTAAAGACCTGAGGAGCCATTGAGATCCCAAATGGGAGAACCTTGAATTCCCATTGGCAGCCCTGAAAGGCGATTCTCAGGAAACAACGAAAGCTCTTCACTATTGGAATGTGGAAATATGCATTGCTAAGATCTAATGATGCCATCCAGATTCCTTTTCTCAACCCTGTCAACACCATTTTGCTCTTTGTTACTAGAAACATGTTTGAATAAAAGCCTGGGCAATGCTGTGCCGGCTGAATCGCTTGTTTCTGTACGAGACATCGTTGATCTGGATCTCTTGGATTTTGAGTCCAGTTCGGCACCAGCGACAGATGTGATGGCCGGCTTGTTATCGAGTCGGGATGGTACCAAACTAAAAGCCATCGCAAGACTAAGCAGTCCTGAGTTAACCGCTTCCACTCGTGAGTGCGGAAGGCCAACCATCCGCCCACGGGACCACCTAGGGAGAGAGATAGACCCGAGAAGTGCAAGAGTGGCACTGTCTCTGGTGGCTGTTCTAGCAGCACTGGAGTGGCCCCTGTGAAGGCCGATCAGATCCTTGCACACCTCTGCTGGCGCCACGCGCATCTCGATGCGCAGACAGCCCCTGACTGGGCCACCACCTCTGGCTTGCTGTGGGCGGAAAGCAGGGGGCGCTGCGCGAAAGTGCTCCCTATGTAGCACCTCAAACTGTTCGCGTAATGCCCTCTGGTTATTTACCAGTGTTACCCTCTCTTGGAGATGTCTACATCCCTCACCTCTAAAAAGACCAGGACCTGGCATAGGCATCCGTAGTAGCCTATTATAAAGGTCCTGGGATGGGCACAAATGATCAAGGGCAAATGTGTGCCGAGCCCGGAAACTCCTGGTAAATGACCGCGTTATACAGTCCAAAGTCAGGTTAATGCCATCCTGGATGGCTCTTTGGACTCTGATGGGCGAGGCCTGACGTAATGCGGATGCAGCTACTATCCCTTGTAGCTGCTGGGAAACATGTGAGAGGGCCGAGATAGCCACTCTTGTGCTTTCCTCTGTATCACATAACACAAAGTTTGCACTGCGCAGGGTGCTAGTGCACAAGGGTTCCGTGTCAGATCAGGACCTAGGCTGCATATCATCACCCAAAGCCGTGCGGTCATCCGCACACAGCTTTGGAATGACGCCATACTTCTGGTATTGCTCAGAAGTAATACGGCAACACCGTGCCAACTAGTGAGGGTCTTCGTTTAATGTTTAATAGACATCTCTACTGCAGAAAACATATCTACAATATGTTCTGAATGGGGCAGAGACGGCATGGCATTCATCGCCAACTTTTCCATCAATCAAGGGTGCTGGTCCCACTGGGAAGCCGGCGGTTCCACCTGGAGTTCTGGCTTGATGCCCACCAGCCATTGGCAGTTGTTACAAGCTGTTCATAACTGTTGATAACCCTGGATAGCAAGGGAAGCCATACAGACCTGCTATGGCTGGCATGGCTTGCGCCGTGGCTACTCCAGGAGCCGGATCTATGGCATCATGGGTCCCCAATATGCATGACACTGTGGTCCGGGCCTTCCGTAGCGTGCCTCTGGGAAAGCCGAGGGATATGGTACGACAGGCCATTGGCCACGACCCGACCTACCAGCTGGTAGAGCTCCTGTTAAGCAGGAACCCGAGGCCATGGCTTTCCCTTCACGATCTACGAATGAGGCAAGCCTCCAGCCCGGATCCATGTCTGGTTCATTATCAAAAACTGGATGGACATCAGAAAAAATTGAACCAGAGGCGGGGACATTTCGCTCCGGTGCAAACGAACAAGACAGTAAACTACTTGGACCAGGAAGCATGCTGCGAAGCAACTCCGGTACGAAATCTTTTATCGTCTTCTTCATCTCACCCATTGTTTCCACACGGAAGGCCTCCATGTCATTCATGGATGCCTTCCTCTTCTTACCACAACCCTCCTTTTCATCTGTTGCCTTGTCTTTGACCTGTTGGTGCAAAGTAAGAAAAAGATCAACAGGCCACGACTCACATACAGCAAATTTCAAAACTAGTCCGCAAGAACTACACCTAGTGCTCATGTGGATTGAGCGTCACTTTGACAAAGCGATGACTTGACGGACAGTCAGACATGGCTTTCTGGAAAGACCTAAGACGAGGACAATTAGTTTTTAGTCATTAGAGAGAAACTAAATAAACTCATAAAGGACTAAATAACAAATAGACTTTGAACACTAGAAAAGTGATGTTGCTCAAAGAAATTAGCCTAGTCAATAAATGACTTAAAAATAACAAGGCCGATTATGACATCATAACGCTAGATGATTAGTATTTGAACAATCATCATAGTGTGAGATGAATTGTATTCAACACCCTAATAGTATAAACTTACTATAAACCTATGCATAAGCAATCAAAGATAGCAGAATAAATAAATCTGGCAGTCAAAAAATTTTCAAAAGTGACAGCCATCTGCATAGTTCGATGATACCTGAACCATACTTATTACAATGGTTTATTACAGCTGAAGTGCCAGAGTATCGTTCACCGGTCAAAATCTGCCAAGCACCATTCCATAAAGGCACACGGGGCAGAGAATGTGAAAGCTAATAAAACTTTATTATGGTAACTTTCAATGCAAATTCTGGGCATACATTTTTTTTTCTAACAAAAACTAAGTAAAAAAGAGTGAAGACCGGCAGATTGAGGGAAGCTAATTACACGAACTTTCTTGAAAAGTACCTGCGAACACAAAATAAAACGTGATTAGCTAATCAAGGTATCACATAAGTTATAAGAACCTTATACAGATGCCTTACTACATCTAACTCGCATCCCGGAAACACATTACTATCCGAAAACACCAGTCAAACAAATCTGAACTATAATTAAATACACCTGATGACTTTAGGAAATATCACTGAGTATCAGGGAGGTAAGTATACTCTTGAAGTGAAAACAGACACGCATTATATATGATGCAGATATATGGTCACACCAACCTGTTTTAAGAACTGTGAAGCGCTTGCTAGTTCACTACAACCATACACAATCTTCTTAGGAACAGAGCTGGATTTAGACTAGCAAAAACAAAGAAGAATTTATTTACATTTAATGTATATTTTATACTTAAAATCATGGTTTATATCTTTGTGTACTATACAGCATTGATTGAATGGTCAAGCTGGTCACAATTGCTTTTGCAGTGGGATTTAGAAATGTCCATTTACAGGCCAAGAGCCAGTCATTCTAGTAGTATATTTTCAAACATAGTTTTCACTTGGTCGGCAGACGGGAACTCACTCAAGTAAAGTTTCTGATTTCTTGTCCGCTATATGCTTAACTTTTTAATGGCCAAGCCGGCCAAAACTGGCCTGTATGGTGGTCATAAGGAATGTCCTTTTGCAGGCTAAGGGAAGACTAATTTTAAAAATTTACCACTGGAATGACTGGCCAGATTGCAGAGCCAGCCATTCTAGTGGTTAATTTAAAAAAAAAAAGCTTTCTTTTGACTTGCAAATGGACATTCAATGAATATATTTCCGAAAATGTTGGTCCTGATACCAGGATGAACTGATCAGACTGATGTAGCCAGTGACCGCCAATTAGTAGTGAAGTGACCGAGATGGTCAAGAAAGCTACACTGAAACAATTTCTACATCCCAGAGAGGTAAGTAATATTTCTTTATTATTATTCAGTGAGTAGTTTTATAACAATATAGATTTTCCAGATCAATCTTGAGCATTAAAGGGTTAATGATGAATTACAAATTTCAATTTATTTATTCTCTGCACCTTTAGAAAAGTTATAATCTACATGGTATATAGCAATGTATAATATAACACAAAAGCCATAAAGCCACATTGCTTATTAACTATATGAACTCGGTTAATAATGAGGCAAAGTATTTTCATTGGTTGTTAGTGCGGGAAAGTAATTATATATTGACCAATCAGAATACAGTTGTCCTAGTGATATTGGATATCACTACGCCTAAGTCGAGCGCTAGCGACGCATATCATGAGATATCAATGCCACTTGTGACATCACATAGTATATAGGATATTTTTTACTTTTTGTCAATGTATATTGTTAGATATGTAAATAAACTTTGATTAGTGGAAATTTTTCTCATAGTTTAAATTAGAAATACTAATTTTATCGGCACAAGACGTCCATTATGCTAGTTGTCAGGGTGTGTTTATCTGTCCTTGACAATCATACGCTAATGGAAGGTATGAACTGCGGTTTCAGAGATCAACGTTATTGGACAATATGCCACAATTTCAGTTTATCCGATACATAGAAACTCAAACTCAGTCCAATTTAATATCACTATTATCAACCTCGTGGAAAATGATCACTTTGCATTCACTAAACCATGTGCAATAAACGAAATCATGGATTTCTTTTTTCACGAGAGTAGGTATACTAACCTCCCTAACACTCTATGATATTTCCTAAATATCGACCTTCACTCAATAACTCCAGATTAAAAAAGAAAGGTGCCTTTACTGGGCAGTTAGACAGGTGACAGTCTGCCGGATGCCGGCCCAAACCTCACGCATATGCAGACTGACACTGCCTCAGCTTGACTAATGGCCGACACATTCAACTTAAAAGCCTGAAGACCGAGCCTCTGTGGGGCAGAGAGGCTGGGCCCCGTGTTAGGGAGGTATGTATAACTACTCTCTCGTGAAAAAAGAAATCCGTGATTTCACTTATTTCACTTCAAGAGATGTACTTACCTCCCTAACACTCTATGATATTGCCAGAATTTATAAGTGAATTCGGCGGGAGGCAATTTTATGGCATGAAGCACTAACATCTGAAATTATGTGACACACACAATTAGCCAATGATTTGAACATCGGCTAATACAACCGTGAGAGTAATGACCGTATGTCAAATGTGTCAAACCCCCCCACCCCCACACCTCCTTTTGGGAAAGGAGAGGCTATGACCTCAATGTTCCATACACTCTCTAATTACTGGTGCTAAGTACTACAGGACACAAGACGAAAGACTTCATTTTCGTATACTCTCAATAAATGAATCACATAATACACAGGTACCATTGCATTCTCATTAAGAAAGGGTAATACATCGTGACAATAAATTATGTAACAACAAAAGGCAGTACTGATCTTATGCATGTAAGCTGTATCCATCCAGTCCACTTCAATGAAGGGAAAATGATACACGATTATGCGGTTGTTTCCACAATTAAAATGTGCTGTCTGAAGACAGCAAGGGCAACTTATCTACAATATATACACCTGATCATCTTTTGAATATCGATAAAGCAAGAGGATTAGTGGTGTCACGGAGGTACTGACATAATGTCATCCACCGGCACACCGTTAAACAGGGCGGTGGACGCCACTACACCACGGACACTGTGATCCTTGGCTAAGACAACTTGTTTACCAGTGGCAGATTTGTGGCAAAATTGAATACATTCCACAATCCACCTAGATATAGTGTCTTTTGACGCCCTGCCATGGTGTTCAATATAAGACAACCATAACGAAGATGGGTCAAACTCCAAGACTGAACCACTGGTGGATTTCTCGGTCTTAGATTACCCATGCCTTTTATTAAAGTGTTCAATGAACAGACTTCGTCAAGCAAGGGATAACTGACATTAAAGCTGACTTGTAGCCAGCAATAGAGTTAGGCTGGAGGCTATAGGTATCATACAGGTGACAGAGGAAATCGGCTACTACCTGAGTAGATGCATCCATTGGATTAACATCTCTGTTTCAGCACCATTCTGCAAATCTATTGATTTTATAGTTATATGCTCTGGAGGTTGACCCCCTTCTGGCTTTTGCCATAAACATGGCTGCTTGCTCAGAAAAGCCCTCGTTAACTTTAGATTCCTTGACAACATCCACGCAGTCAATTGGAACATTGACGGGTTATTGTGAAGGGACTTGCCCTGGAAAATAATATTGTGCATCAGAGCCACCGGAACCGGATTACAGACCAGAACATCCGGCAGATCCGTATACCATGATCGGTGTGGCCAATTTGGGGTGATCAGAAGCACTTGGCACGCCTCCTGCCTGATTTTCTGAAGAACTTTTGTAATCCGGATTGCTGGTGGGAATGTGTATGCACACATTCCCTCCCAACTGATAGCTAACGCATCTGTTGCGAAAGCGCTTGGATCTGGAATCGGAGAGACGTACGTCGTCATCTTCGCATTCTTGTTCGTTGCGAACAAATCTAGGTTGGGTTTCCCCCATGATCGAACAGATGATCTGCCACACATTGATTTAGTTGTCATTCCGTGGGCAAAACACTCATCCTTCGGCTCAATGAGTCTGCTAACAGATTTAGCCCTCCCGGAATATTAACTGCCTTCAAGGTGATCATGTGATCTAGACACAAGCAAAGCAGTTTCCAAGTCATCATACAGAGACTGGGCGACTTCGTTCCGCCCTGGCAGTTTATGTAAGTCACTACTGTTGAGTTGTCTGATAGAACTAGAACAATCTTGCCCTGAACTTTCTTTAAGAAATGTTCCAGGCCCAGAACTACTGCTCGTAATTCCAATAGATTTATATGTTACTGTGACTGATCCAGATTCGAAAGCCCTGATACTGTGGCTTCTTCCAGCTAAGCCCCCAATCCCTCCATTGATGCATCTGTGTACATCGCTACTTGAGGGTGGTGAGGGGTGAGGATCACACCCACCAGGAGATTCTCTCTCTTCATCCACCATTGAAGGTGGTGAATAAGCGGTTCCAACACTAACACCTCTGAGTCCAGGGCGCCTGTCCTCTGGGTCCACTGTGTCATGAGAAATAACTTGATAGGCCGCCTGCGTAAGGCCGCCTGAGGAATGACTGGTTCAAGAGAAACCATCAACCCCAGCATTCTCAAGTAAACCCGTGCCAGGACATGGCGACTGTTGCACACCGACTGTATTAATGAGATGAGTATTTCTACTCTCTCAAGAGTAGGATAAACATATCCTATCTTTAGACCGGAGAACATTCCCAGGTAAACAAACTTCTGGGATGGAATCAACTCTGATTTCTGAAAGTTTATTATCCAGTCTAAGTCTCTGACAGTTTTCAAAACTATCTCCAGATTTGCTGCAAGACGTTTCTGATTGTGTGCTTTTAATAGCCAATCATCTATGTAAGTGTGGACTGTTTCCTGCGGCAGTATGCTATTATTGCAAGCACCACCCTGGTGAAGACCCGAGGAGCCATGGAAATTCCAAATGGCAAAACTTTGAATTCCCACTTTTGGCCCTGGAATGCGAATCTCAGGTACTGACGAAAACTCCACAACTGGAATGTGGAAATAAGCATCCTTCAGTTCTATTGATGACGTCCACATTCCCGTCTCCAACCCTGCCAACACCGTCTTGACTATTTCCATCTCGAAACTCGGTGTGTCTATGAACTTGTTCAATGGCTTGAGGTTGAGAATTGGTCTCCACCCGCCAGTGCTCTTTGTCACTAGAAACACGGTTGAATAGAAGACCGGGCAATTTTGTGCCGGTTGAATTGCTCCTTTTTGTATGAGGGAATTTATCTCTTCCTCTATACACAACCGTTGATCTGGATCTCATGGAATTTGAGTCCAGATCAGAACCAGAGACAGGTGTGATAGTGGGCCTATTGCCCAGTCGGGCTGGTACTCGGCTGAAAGTCATTCCAAGACTAAGCGGTCCTGGGTTAACCGCTCCCACTCCTGCTTGTGGAGGGTCTTTCGACCTCCCACGGGTCCACCCAGGGAGAGGTGGACATAAGCAGTGCAAGAGTGGGACTGTCTCTGGTTCTAGCATTGGTTTGGTTCTTTTGGAAATCGGCCCATGAGGCACGATTACCACGACCAGATCCTCGTGCGCCACGGCCTGCACACCGAGGTGCATGGGCAACTGCCTGGCTGACAGTGCTTGAGAAGCCTGCACCCTCCCTCACTGTACGCCGGTGCTGACATGGCCGTGGCCTATGCTGCGCCGGTGGCTGGCCTCTGACTTGACCAACGCCACCTCGGGCCTGCTGTGGACGGTGCACAGGGGGCGCTGCGTGAATGTGCTCCCTAAGAGCACCTCAAATTGCTCGCGTAGTGCTCTCTGATTGTTGACTAGAGTGACTGTCTCCTGGAGGTGTCTACATCCCTCACCCAAAGAGACCAGGACCTGACATTGCCGTCCGCAGCAGCATGTTGTACAAATCCTGGGACGCGCACAGATTGTCTAGTGCAAATGTGCGTCTCGCCCTGACACTTCTAGTCACTGCCCCTAGTCATACAGTCCAAAGCCAGGTTAATACCATCCTGGATGGCTCTCTGAAGTGAGAGGGCTTGCTTGGTGCGATGCAGACGCTGTTCCTACACCCTGTAACAGCTGTGAGACATGCTAGAGGGCTGCTATGGATGCTCTAGAGCGCTCCTCTGCATCGCGCAATGCAGTGTTTGCTGAGCGCAGAGCGCTCCCGTGTCAGAACGGGAGCCTGGCCACGTGTCCTCGTCAAGCGCTGCACGATCATCAGCGCTTGGCTTTGGCACTGTACCATATTTCTGGTATTGGCCAGCAACGATATGATACCGCCTCACCACCTCGGCTTAATGGACGTCTCTACTGTCGTGAACATATCAACTATATGTTCTGCTAACGGCAGAGATGGCATAGCGGAAACTGCCGGCTTTCCAGCCAACCACGGGCAGTAGTCCCGCTGGCTTACCGACTGTTCTACACAGAGCTCTGGCTTAACGCTTACCAGCCATTGGCACACGTCAGACTAGTCCTCCTCTGTGGCCACCTGTGAGTGTTCGACAAGGCACAGGCCTTCGTCATCCTCCATAGCACTCGCAGGTGTAAACGTGGCTGGAGCCGTGGATACCTCTGGGAGGCCGTGGAAAACATGCAGGCCCGTGAGAGCAGGAATGTCTTGCGCCACAGCCATAAAGCCAGGAGCTGGTGCCATGTAATTCACCACACTATGGCCCGGTCCAGCCCCCGTCATATTCTCGGCAATCTGAGGTATACGGTAATGGCGGTCATCTGCTCCAACCCGGGCCACCCTTTGAGCCGTGAAGGCTACCCCTGCGGGAGTAGTCCCATGGAAAAAAATCGACCATGCTCCCTGCGAGGGGTGCACGTTCGTCCATTTCCATGTCCACAGCTTCAATGGGTGAACCCAGCAGAAAATCCCTCTTCCTCCTGGCCATCAAAGACTGCCTCTGCGAAGCAGCTCTGGTACCAAATCTTTTATTGTCTTTTTCATCTCCCCCATCATTTCTAACATTAAAGACTCCATTTCCGAAGAAACACAGGCCTATCTCTTACCCTTGCTTCTTACACTCTTCTTCGCACACTTCTGCTCCTCCGACGCCTTATCAGTCGCCCCTCCCCCACCCGCACTGTTTACAGTCATCACATTTCAATAATGGACCACAAGGTGAACATTTAACACATAAGTGAGGAGCAAACTTAGGCTTGACAGATTGGTTACAACCGCCACAAGGCTACTGAAAAAATGGACAAGACAGTGACAATGAGTTAGTTTCTTTTAAAATTAAACCCTTGAAATTAAATAAATTAGCTCATAAAGGAGAGCGAAGTCACCTATAGGCCTATACTGGACGGGAGAGAAAAATTAGCAACCAGCCTCAAAGAGGATATTAATAATAATAAGGTTGATTATGACGTCATAATTTCCATAAATAGAAACAGACGAACAACATCCAGGTGTAAGACGAATTGTATTAATACAAGAGCATACTAAACAGTAAATGAACACAGTAATAGCTCATGATAATGATACAGATAAACAGTGACTGAAAAAATATTGGCAGCAAATAATCACAAATATTTTACAGTGCCATAAAGCATAACTAGAGTACCTGCGTCTTTAGCAAAGGCATACGATTACATCCTGCTCTTGGAAGCTCCACCAGACAACCACTCTTCATCACCACTCACTTACTTATAAAGGGAGGGGTGGGACCAAAGGGCAGAATGACAAGCTCGCTCTTATGGGAGCCTCTATCACTCTGGGCATAGTCTTTTTTCCTAACATTTATAGAGAAATAGTGGAGACAAACCCTCTTAGATGTGTACAAACCTCCTTACAGGAACCTGTGGACACAAGTACGAAAAGAGATTAACATTTTATGGTGCCAGATAATAAAATTACCAGTTTTCTGAGTGCCTATAACGTCTATACCACGTCACAGAAATAGGTGACACCACGTAATTAAGATGTAATTAAGACATAATTGTACTAGAGATCACCTGATAACTCGGTCCTGAAGTGGCCTCAAGACGAATTATGATTGGGAGACATGACAACAAACACTCTAGAACAACTTTTGATAGATAACCGAGCAAAAACTTAGCGAGTAGTAGAAAAACACAAGCATATGGTTCAGGCCAATAGTCAAGAAAGAGGCAGTGATAGTCTGCGCATGCGCGAGGTTGGGGGCCGGCATCCGGCAGACTGTTACCCGTCTACCTGCCCAGTAAGGGCACCTTTCTTTTTTAATCTGGGGTTATTGAGTGAAGGTCGGTATTTAGGAAATATCATAGTGTTAGGGAGGTAAGTATATCTCTTGAAGTGAAAAGTGATAATTTTCAACTCGATTGATAAGAGATATTAAATGGACCTCATTCGAGAGCCTCTATAGAAGTAATGAGGTACACACAAAAGGAATGTTAGATGATTACAAGCTTATATATGGGGCTACTCTGGGTGTGGAGCTTAATACATTACTCAAACCACATACCAGTCCTAGAATTGAGGACATATAGCTTTCAGATACAAAGCAATTTCCATCAAATATCAGAGCAATGAGATGATGCTGAGCTAACAAATCGAAATAATAAATGTACAATGGACAAAAGATTGCATGCATGGAATAGACATTAAGAAAACAAGAATGACAATCAGAGTTTGTTGAAATCTATGTTCAGCACACCCCCCCCCCCCCTCCACCTATTGTCTTGATATTTGAACCAATAATTAGTGGTTTTTTGTACCTGAAACCTTTGGTAACCGCACACCCAGGCTTATTGATGATGCATTCAATACAACAGGATATAGGAGCCTGGACAGATAAACATATGCATGCACAAACGCACGCACACATATGCTTGTACATAGAAAAATCATGTGCTATATAGACCCAATATAGTTATATGGGGACACGATAACAATAGCACCTACCCGTGCATAATCCACCAGATTCTGATACTCTATGTAGTTTCCACCTCCAACAATGAATACAATTGCCTGTAAATATATAATCAAGATCACCACATGACAATGAAGTGCAGAAGATAAGAAACCTTTATTATACTTTGTCATACACAACTATTCCATGCATGCACACGCACACATGCACACGCATGGAAGTGGGACAGAGTGGTGGAGTTAAACTCTGAAGACTATTTGCAAGATCATCATACCATTGGGCACAAAAGATGACCGAAAAATAAAGACTTGTGCTAAAGCGCAGTCATTGTAGGTTAGACATTCATTTTCCATCAGCTGTCTGTGGTAAGCACACTTTGTTGATCACTAAGATGATCCAATAAGATAGTCGTAACTGCACAGTATATGATTTCACTAATTATGTGGTAACATGATGAGGCAATTTTTATGAATTACCGCTATATACAACCCAGCTAGTAATAGGCTTACGATGGATTATCAATTCAATGAGTACTCAATGGAACTTGTCAGACACAGCATGATATAATAGAAGCAGACATACAAATTGATTTACATCTGTGTAGAAGGCTCTGTATACTAGGGGTACAATCATGAAACAGCTTAATCTTTTAAAGTCAAGATCGGTCAAGAAAATTGAAATCTTTGCCTAGTGAATGTTCACTAAAAGGCTAAAAGAATATTTTTGAAAATTTACTATTGGAATGGCTGGTTCATTTTTATCAAGCCAGCCATTCGTGGTAAGTTTTCAAAAGTATTCTTTTCTTGGCCTATAAGTGGACATTTCCCAAGACCACTGCAGGAGTCATTTTCGGCCATCTTGAGTGTTAAAGGGTTAACCCGTTAACCATTTCATGCCAAAGCCAGTCAAAACGGGCCTCTCCAGTGGTTTTGAGGAATGTCCATTTGCAGGCCAAGAGAAGACTATTTTTTGCAAATTTACCACTAGAATCAACTATCAGCCAAAAATGGCTTCCGCGGTGATCTTGTGAAACGTCCATTTGCAGACCAAGAAAAGATTATTTTTGAAGATTTACCACTGGAATTCCAGTGATAAATTTTCAAAAAATAGTCATCTTTTGGTCTGCAAATGGACATTTTCTGAGAAAATTGAAGTTTTTGAATAAATTTGAGTGTTAAGCATCGAGAAAGTGCTTTGCTTGACTATGACATGTATGAATGGATATGGCTACAATATGGAAACCTGGCTAAAATGATCATCCCTCAGCCATATATGTGCTGATTGTTTGACCAAACATTTTGAAATTCAAGCCCTCTCATGCACACCATTCACGACCGTCCCTGTACATGTAACAACAGAGGATTCATTTCTAGCTATGCCGCACACATGTCTAGATATCCTGCACTCATTTCTAGCTATTCCGCACACATTTCTAGTTATGCTGCACACATTTCTAGCTATGCCGCACACATTTCTAGCTATGCCACACACATTTCTAGCTATGCCACACACATCTCTAGCTATCCCGCACACATTTCTAGCTATTCCGCACACATTTCTAGCTATGCTGCACACATTTCTAGCTATGCCACACACATTTCTAGCTATGCCACACACATTTCTAGGTATCCTGGACACATTTCTAGCTATGCCCCACACATTTCTAGCTATGCCGCACACATCTCTAGCTATGCAGTACACATCTCTAGCTATGCCACACACATTTCTAGGTATCCTGGACACATTTCTAGCTATGCCCCACACATTTCTAGCTATGCCGCACACATCTCTAGCTATGCCGTACACATCTCTAGCTATGCCACACACATTTCTAGCTATGCCCCACACATTTCTAGCTATGCAGCACACATTTCTAGCTATGCAGCACACATTTCTAGCTATGCAGCACACATTTCTAGCTATGCCACACACATTTCTAGCTATGCCCCACACATTTCTAGCTATGCCGCACACATTTCTAGCCATTCCGCACACATTTCTAGCTATGCCGCACACATTTCTAGCTATGCCACACACATCTCTAGCTATGCCGCACACATCTCTAACTATGCCGCACACATCTCTAGATATCCTGCACACATTTCTAGCTATGCTACACACATCTCTAGCTATGCCGCACACATTTCTAGCTATGCCACACACATTTCTAGTTAATCCGCACACATTTCTAGCTATTCCGCACACATCTCTAGCTATTCCGCACACATCTCTAGCTATGCCACACACATTTCTAGCTATTCCGAACACATTTCTAGCTATGCCACACACATCTCTAGCTATGCCGCACACATCTCTAGCTATTCTGCACACATCTCTAACTATGCCGCACACATTTCTAGCTATGCTGCACACATTTCTAGCTATGCTGCACACATTTCTAGCTATGCCACACACATTTCTAGGTATCCTGCACACATTTCTAGCTATGCCCCACACATTTCTAGCTATTCCGCACACATCTCTAGCTATGCCGTACACATCTCTAGCTATGCCACACACATTTCTAGCTATGCTCCACACATTTCTAGCTATGCAGCACACATTTCTAGCTATGCAGCACACATTTCTAGCTATTCCCCACACATTTCTAGCTATGCAGCACACATTTCTAGCCATTCCGCACACATTTCTAGCTATGCCGCACACATTTCTAGCTATGCCACACACATCTCTAGCTATGCCGCACACATCTCTAACTATGCCGCACACATCTCTAGATATCGGGCACACATTTCTAGCTATGCTACACACATCTCTAGCTATGCCGCACACATTTCTAGCTATGCCACACACATTTCTAGCTATGCCACACACATTTCTAGCTATGCAGCACACATTTCTAGCTATGCCCCACACATTTCTAGCTATGCAGCACACATTTCTAGCCATTCCGCACACATTTCTAGCTATGCCGCACACATTTCTAGCTATGCCACACACATCTCTAGCTATGCCGCACACATCTCTAACTATGCCGCACACATCTCTAGATATCGGGCACACATTTCTAGCTATGCTACACACATCTCTAGCTATGCCGCACACATTTCTAGCTATGCCACACACATTTCTAGTTAAACCGCACACATTTCTAGCTATTCCGCACACATCTCTAGCTATGCCGCACACATCTCTAGCTATCCCACACACATTTCTAGCTATGCCGCACACATTTCTAGCTATGCCACACACATCTCTAGCTATGCTGCACACATCTCTAAATATGCCGCACACATCTCTAGTTACGCCGCACACATTTCTAGTTAATCCGCACACATTTCTAGCTATGCCGCACACATTTCTAGCTATTTCACACACATCTCTAGTTATGCCGCACACATTTCTAGTTAATCCGCACACATTTCTAGCTATGCCGCACACATTTCTAGCTATTCCGCACACATCTCTAGCTATGCCGTACACATCTCTAGCTATGCCACACACATTTCTAGCTATGCCCCACACATTTCTAGCTATGCAGCACACATTTCTAGCTATGCAGCACACATTTCTAGCTATGCCCCACACATTTCTAGCTATGCAGCACACATTTCTAGCCATTCCGCACACATTTCTAGCTATGCCGCACACATTTCTAGCTATGCCACACACATCTCTAGCTATGCCGCACACATCTCTAACTATGCCGCACACATCTCTAGATATCGGGCACACATTTCTAGCTATGCTACACACATCTCTAGCTATGCCGCACACATTTCTAGCTATGCCACACACATTTCTAGCTATGCCACACACATTTCTAGCTATGCAGCACACATTTCTAGCTATGCCCCACACATTTCTAGCTATGCAGCACACATTTCTAGCCATTCCGCACACATTTCTAGCTATGCCGCACACATTTCTAGCTATGCCACACACATCTCTAGCTATGCCGCACACATCTCTAACTATGCCGCACACATCTCTAGATATCGGGCACACATTTCTAGCTATGCTACACACATCTCTAGCTATGCCGCACACATTTCTAGCTATGCCCCACACATTTCTAGCTATGCAGCACACATTTCTAGCTATGCAGCACACATTTCTAGCTATGCCCCACACATTTCTAGCTATGCAGCACACATTTCTAGCCATTCCGCACACATTTCTAGCTATGCCGCACACATTTCTAGCTATGCCACACACATCTCTAGCTATGCCGCACACATCTCTAACTATGCCGCACACATCTCTAGATATCGGGCACACATTTCTAGCTATGCTACACACATCTCTAGCTATGCCGCACACATTTCTAGCTATGCCACACACATTTCTAGCTATGCCACACACATTTCTAGCTATGCAGCACACATTTCTAGCTATGCAGCACACATTTCTAGCTATGCCCCACACATTTCTAGCTATGCAGCACACATTTCTAGCCATTCCGCACACATTTCTAGCTATGCCGCACATATTTCTAGCTATGCCACACACATCTCTAGCTATGCCGCACACATCTCTAACTATGCCGCACACATCTCTAGATATCGGGCACACATTTCTAGCTATGCTACACACATCTCTAGCTATTCCGCACACATTTCTAACTATGCCACACACATTTCTAGTTAAACCGCACACATTTCTAGCTATTCCGCACACATCTCTAGCTATGCCGCACACATCTCTAGCTATCCCACACACATTTCTAGCTATGCCGCACACATTTCTAGCTATGCCACACACATCTCTAGCTATGCTGCACACATCTCTAACTATGCCGCACACATCTCTAGTTATGCCGCACACATTTCTAGTTAATCCGCACACATTTCTAGCTATGCCGCACACATTTCTAGCTATTTCACACACATCTCTAGTTATGCCGCACACATTTCTAGTTAATCCGCACACATTTCTAGCTATGCCGCACACATCTCTAGTTATAACGCACACATCTCTAGTTAAACCGCACACATTTCTAGCTATACCGCACACATTTCTAGCTATGCTACACACATTTCTAGCTATGCTACACACATTTCTAGCTATGCCGCACACATTTCTAGCTAGGCTCTGCCTAGCTACTTTATATCCACGTTTGAGAAGATTTGAACTTTGAATCCAGAATTTGCAGAATCTCAATTTCAAGGTAACTACATAGGTAAGCTATTGAATATTATGAAACTAATTTGACTGAAAGTGCTGCATGTGTCAGAAACAGTTCCCAGTCAAATTAGTTTCAAAATATTCAAACAGAATGTAAATGAATAAATTGAAAATTAAGCAGACATACAATTCAGAAGGTTACTGTCAAATCTTTGCCCCTTTTGTGTCAGACCTATGTCATTTGATTGTGACATCACCTAGCATGTGACATATTTTGATTATGACGTGAGAAATCTGAGTGACAAATCAGGTCCCTTCTATTATTCGTATGTTAACTTCAGAAATAGTCGTGTCTGCCATGTTTCATAATGTTGGCTCATTTGCTTCATAGGTACTGATAGCCTGAGAACATATGATACGCAATTGAATGCAACGACAAATTAACCATTGTCCATTTGCAGACCAAGAGATTATTTTTGAGAATTTACCACTGGAATGGACTACCTTGATAAGCGAACCAGTCATTTCAGTGGTCAATTTTCAAAAATAGTCTTCTCTTGGTCTGTAAATAGACATTTTCTACTAAAAAAATTGAAATTTTCTTTAACAAATTTGAGTGTTAAAGGGTTACACAGTAGCCATATGAGTTTTACAATATGCTTAAATACTGGTTTTCTCAATGCAAGATGCAGGCATTTATGATAAATCAATGAATGATGCTGACGTAGGCTGACATGGCATTTTCATCACTAACTACCAACAGTAATCTTGCATGCATAGGATACCATAACATCAACTTGCTATGTCTTTTACGATCAGACCTAAAACATTAATCTAAGACCAATAAAGATGGGTAAAAAATGTAGAGCTTAGAATGCTTGCAACAGATATGACCCAGTGGAGGAGGTGAAGAGCTTAGGACGTTTGTAACAGACATGACCCAGTGAAGGAGGTGAACAGTTGACAAGACCCACTGGAGAAGGTGAAGAGCTAAGGACGTTTGCAACAGACATGACCAAGTGGTGGAGGTGAAGAGGTTAGGACGCTTGCAACAGACATGACCCTGTGAAGGAGGTGAAGCCAGTGAAGGAGGTGTAGAGTTCACAAGACCCACTGGAGGAGGTGAATGGCTTAGGACGTTTGTAACAGACAAGACCAAGTGGAGGAGGTGAAGAGCTTAGGACGTTTGCAACAGACATGACCCAGTGGAGGAGGTGAAGAGGTTAGGAAGCTTGCAACAGACATGACCCAGTGGAGGAGGTGAAGAGGTTAGGACGTTTGCAACAGACATGACCCAGTGGAGGAGGTGAAGAGCTTAGGACGTTTGCAACAGACATGACCCAGTGGAGGAGGTGAAGAGGTTAGGACGTTTGCAACAGACATGACCCAGTGGAGGAGGTGAAGAGCTTAGGACGTTTGCAACAGACATGACCCAGTGGAGGAGGTGAAGGGCTTAGGACGCTTGCAACAGACATGACCCAGTGGAGGAGGTGAAGAGTTGACAAGACCTACTGGAGAAGGTGAAGAGCTTAGGAAGTTTGCAACAGACAAGACCCAGTGGAGGAGGTGAAGGGCTTAGGACGTTTGTAACAAACAAAACCAAGTGGAGGAGGTGAAGAGGTTAGGAAGTTTGCAACAGGTATGACCCAGTGGAGGAGGAGAAGAGGTTAGGACATTTGCAACAGATATGACCCAGTGAAGGAGGTGAAGAGTTGACAAGACCTACTGGATTAGGTGAAGAGCTGAGGACGTTTGTAACAGACAAGACCAAGTGGATGAGGTGAAGAGGTTAGGAAGTTTACAACAGATATGACCCAGTGGAGGAGGTGAAGAGGTTAGGATGTTTGCAACAGACATGACCCAGTGGAGGAGGTGAAGGGCTTAGGACGTTTGCAACAGACAAGACCCAGTAGAGGAGGTGAAGAGGTTAGGACATTTGCAACAGATATGACCCAGTGAAGGAGGTGAAGAGTTGACAAGACCTACTGGATAAGGTGAAGAGCTGAGGACGTTTGTAACAGACAAGACCAAGTGGATGAGGTGAAGAGGTTAGGAAGTTTACAACAGATATGACCCAGTGGAGGAGGTGAAGAGGTTAGGACGTTTGCAACAGACATGACCCAGTGGAGGAGGTGAAGAGCATAGGAAGTTTGCAACAGATATGACCCAGTGGAGGAGGTGAAGAGCTTAGGACGCTTGCAACAGACATAACCCTGTGGAGGAAGTGAAGAGCTTAGGACGCTTGCAACAGATATGACCCAGTGGAGGAGGTGAAGAGCTTAGGACGCTTGCAACAGATATGACCCAGTGGAGGAGGTGAAGAGGTTAGGACGCTTGCAACAGATATGACCCAGTGGAGGAGGTGAAGAGCTTAGGACGCTTGCAACAAACATAACCCAGTGGAGGAGGTGAAGAGCTTAGGACGCTTGCAACAGACATAACCCTGTGGAGGAGGTGAAGAGCTTAGGACGCTTGCAACAGATATGACCCAGTGGAGGAGGTGAAGAGCTTAGGATGCTTGCAACAGATATGACCCAGTGGAGGAGGTGAAGAGGTTAGGACGCTTGCAACAGACATGACCCAGTGGAGGAGGTGAAGAGCTTAGGACGCTTGCAACAGACATAACCCAGTGGAGGAGGTGAAGAGCTTAGGACGCTTGCAACAGACATAACCCTGTGGAGGAGGTGAAGAGCTTAGGACGCTTGCAACAGACATAACCCTGTGGAGGAGGTGAAGAGCTTAGGAAGTTTGCAACAGATATGACCCAGTGGAGGAGGTGAAGAGCTCAGGACGCTTGCAACAGATATAACCCTGTGGAGGTGAAGAGCTTAGGAAGTTTGCAACAGACATAACCCAGTGGAGGAGGTGAAGAGCTTAGGATGCTTGCAACAGACATAACCCAGTGGAGGAGGTGAAGAGCTTAGGAAGTTTGCAACAGACATAACCCAGTGGAGGAGGTGAAGAGCTTAGGAAGTTTGCAACAGACATAACCCTGTGGAGGAAGTGAAGAGGTTAGGACGATTGTAATAGACAAGACCAAGTGGAGGAGGTGAAGAGCTTAGAACGTTTGCAACAGATATGACCCAGTGGAGGAGGTGAAGAGCTTAGGACGCTTGCAACAGATATAACCCTGTGGAGGAGGTGAAGAGCTTAGGATGCTTGCAACAGACAACACACAGAAAGGTGAATGAAGTTTCCATTCTTTCAGCCGCAGAAAACAGTCACTCATCAACATTATTAACACTTGACATAGGCTAAATCATCCTAATAGAATATAGTCTGTAACAAAGTTGAATAAACATAACATGTGTAGGTATGAATCTACATTACATTTAGGAAATTTAGCTGAGAAACCGAGCCAGGTGAAAAAAGGACGGTCTGTTCAAAACTTCAATGGAAGGTTGGTAGTTGTCTTGACGATTGTGCATTTGCAGAAGAGAATGCTTTTCGAAAATTCACCACTACAATGACTGCCTCGACAACCGAGCCACGCATTCCAGTGGTAATTAAAAAAGTCTTCTCTTGGCCTACAAATGGCCATTCCACAAGACCACTGCAGAGTCCTTGGCTGGCTTGACCATTAAATGGTTAAACCACTGCTTTTTTCTGAGCCATTTCGTTCTAACGCGGTGCACTAGCTTAGCTTACCAGTACATGAGCTTACCTCCTGAAAGGGATTCTTATTCCTTGGCACTGTAGAGCTAAAACACAAGGAAACCAATATTTTGTTAGCAAATATGAACATAAGGAATAAAACATATTTTGAGGTGAATGCAGTCAGGGCAGGATAATAATTAAACCTGAATTCCCTGATTGAAATTAGGATGCCCACATTACTCTGCTATTTCGCAGCCACAGAAAAAGTAGCATGGCTAAGAGGGCAGATGACTGATGAGATCTGCATGCCGTGGACGGTTTTTGCATGCATTTGCATGAGGGCATGCGCTAAGTTACAGCACTGAAACAGGCACAAAAAATTAAAATAACAGACTTCTAAGGGAATCATAAAAAACAAGTTGTATATTCGAAGTCATTGATGTAGCTAGAGAGTTGTAGAGCATGTGGCACAGAAGTGTACGCACGCTAACCTAGAACTAGTCACTGGCAAGTTGCTGGCCAGTTAGTCAGAGTAAAAATGATTAATATACTCAGTTGGTCACCAACTCAGAGGGTGCAAGGACGATAGTCATTTGGTACATTAGGTTGTAAAGTTGTTTCTTGATTAGTCATTTAAAAAAAGCCATTGTGTCAGAGGCCTCATACATGGGTGGTGAACATGAGAGGGCATATACTCAAAATGATAGCTTTAAAACCCTTTAACTATTTGAATTTGTTCAAGAAAATGTAAATTTCTCATTGAAAAGAAGACTATTTTTGGAAATTTCCCACTGAAAGAAGTGGCTGGGTTATCGAGCCAGTCATTCGAGTGGTAAATTTTCAGAAATAGTCTTCTCTTAGACTGCAAAAGGATATTTCTCAAGACCACTGCCGAAGCCATTTTTGGCTGATATGAGTGTTGAAGGGTTAACGTGAATCAATTTTTCAAGCAGTATAGACAGCAGTACTAAATGGGGCTGAAAAATATTATGTAGATTGGAACCATGTCCACGGAGACATTTTCCATACTGAATATGAAATGCACCAGGCTGACTAAGTTATACATAAAGGAATGACCATTTATATGTTAGTATCTGCTGGATGGATATACTTCTGATAATGCTAAATATTCTGTTGAATATTTTCAAAATAATTTGACTGAGAGATGTTGCTGTCTATCAGAATATACAGCAAGTTTGTTGTGCCGAGAGAATCTCTGTCTCAGCATGAAGTCAGTTCCACTGCATATATGTAAGCAATCAAATCTCCTCATGGGAGCCAAAATACTGATCATAGGACCACCTGCCTTAACAAACCACCATCATGGGGCCCTCAAAAGGCATATCATAGGATTAGTGATCTGAATTAATTAACATCAAATTTGTTCAAGAAAATATAAATATTTGCTTATTGAATGTCCATTTACACGAGAAGACTATTTTTGAAAATTTTACTGCTGGAATAACTCAAAAATAGTTTTCTCCTGGCCTGTAACTGGACATTCCACACGATCACTACAGAGGTTGGTTTAGGCCGGCATAACTATTAAATGATTAAGTGACCACCTGTCAAAAAGTGACATAAGATGACCTGTGTTAAAGAACCAGCATTTAATCGTTGCCTAATGGAATAGCATAGGGTGAATGACTTGTATCAAAAGACCACCTGCCTTCAGTGACTACTTATTGGCGATCCATACCATGGTCCCTTAAAGGGGAACACAAGAAGAAGGGTTGCCATCATTTGTATAAAACACACGGTTCTATTGTAGAGCCCATATTTAAACTACTGTGCAAAACATTCCTGTGACATTGATATATAAATCCGATTAAAATGGTGTTAAAAACACTATGTTACTATAATTTTCTGAGAGTTAATTAAACCTATGACATCATAGGTTGAATCACATCCGACAAGAACCTTGATAACGGCACTCTGAAGACACGAGCGCATGCATTTGGATGGTGATATCTCAATCAGTGATAATGCTATCGACATCATTTATATATACACCTGTGCAAAAGTTAAGCACCAGCAAAAACAATAGAACGTAGAAACATGAGGGTACAACTAGGCTGCCATACTTTTTGTCCCCGCGTTAGCTGACATAATTCCAAGTACGAAATGCACATGCATGCATGACTTCACGCCGCTTGATGTCCGTGCGTGGCGGGAAACAGCACACGTGTTCAGTTATGTAAAAGTCCAGTTTGAGGTGTAGAACATTACATACAGATTTAGGCGACAAGATTAGGAATTTTGTGTTCATGACCGTGGTTTATTTGTACAGAGAGAATTAGCTCTTGATTGTGAACCGCTATGGCAAGACGAAGGTTAAGTGATCGTGTGAAATGGCAAATCATAGGCATGCATACCACTGGTATGTCATGCAGAGAGATTGGCAGACAGCTGAACATTAACCATACTGTAATCAGTCGTTTGATTGCAAAACATGGGCAAACTAACGAGGTGAAGGACAGGCCTAGATCTGGAAGACCGAAGAAGACTACTGCCTGTGATGATCGAGCCCTAGTACGCCTTGTTAGATCTCCATTCACCAACAGCAGAGTGCTCAGCCAGCAATGGGAAACGCGCAATAGAGTGTCAATGTCTACCGTCAAAAGGAGACTGTATGCTGCTGGCATGAAAGCTAGGAGACCTGTCAGACGTCCTCTCCACACTGCACACCACAAAGAGGAGCGTCTGAGGTGGTGCAACGAAAGAAGACACTGGAACATGAGATCCTGGAGACGGGTACACTGGTCCGATGAAAGTCGGTTCCTGCTTCATGCCACAGATGGTCGAACTCGTGTATGGAGGTCCAGACGCACGGCGTACGACCAACGTAACATCATGGAAGAAGTTCCATTTGGTGGAGGTTCCGTTATGATATGGGGGTGCATCTCATTTGATTGTAAGCTGGATCTGTTGACTGTACCTGGAACACTAAATGGACAAAGATATCAAGATTCCATACTGGATAGAGTTGTGGTCCCTCATTTTGTAAATCATGCACCTGGAACCCACCCTATATTCATGGATGACAACGCCCGACCACATCGTGCTAGAGCTGTGCATGAATACCTCCACCAGAATGCCGTCGAAACCCTACCATGGCCAGCAAGGAGCCCTGACATGAACCCTATTGAGCATATCTGGGACATTCTGGGAAACATGGTGAGAAGGAGGGATCGTCCTGTGCAGCACCTACAGGAATTAACAGACGCACTCCATCTTGAATGGCAACGAATACCACAATGGCGTATCAGTCGGTTGGTGACCAGCATGAGACGTCGTGTCCAGGCCGTCATCCAGGCACAGGTGGATATACCCGGTATTAATAATGACAGTCTCAAACTCGTGCACAGATGTTAAACTTCGTTTTCAGACACCATTAATGACAATCTAGCCACGTGTGTCAACTGTAGGGAAATAGTTGTCAGTTGTGTCAACGTAACCATATTCAGGCCTCGTTTTCAAGTTCAAACAAAAACATACCGTGTTTCCCCACCATCATAATCAGCATTCCTCTAGTTGCATTATTACCTCTTGCACTAAAATGGATGGGTACATAAATGTTTATGCTATTGCTTTCTTCATAGCACATGAATATACCCTCGCATGTGCGTAAAAATAGGGTGGTGCTTAACTTTTGCACAGGTGTATATGTACAGATTGAAGAGATTAAGACGTTTATCACAATCTCAAATTTAGGGAATATATTTGTTATTTTCACACGTTAGTTGCCGAACCTTAAAATGGCCGTTTTCTATGAAGATGCCTGCCAATTACATGAATATTACAATATCTCAAGAAGATTTGAGGGTAGTATGAAAACATAAGTACCTAAAGATGGACTGGATGTATATAAAAACTAATTAAACTCATATTAATAGATCAAACTTTAATAACATTATCTGCCGTAGTGTCAGTGAGTGTGTTGATTCAGAAGTGGCAATTGTACTGATATACCTATACTAATTCGTCATTCATTTATCTCAAGATCAAAACTCGAGGTCAAAATCGGCACTATCAGAGAAATCAGACAAAGGACTGTTATTATATATTCTTCAAGATTTCCGCAAATATAGTTTATATATTCCTAACACTGCTGAAGAAAAACCCCTTATAAAACGCAATTAGCAATTTTATTGTGATAGCATTGGATGACAGCGAGAAAAACGTTCAACTTATGATGTCAGGCGCCTCATCTGCGAATAGAAATTTAACTAATGTATCACATATTTAAATAATGAAGATATATAGTTCTAATTTGAGCACAGAGCTCACAATTATATTTTTGAAAACAATACTGTCTGTAGATTCATTTTATACAAAGTTAAAAATCAGGTATAACTAGTTCGGCAAAAATAAACTCCATTTCATCCACATTTACATATATGCTACTTCCACCTGCCTACATTTGAGAGGCAAAAGTGAGATATACAATCTAAATACACAAATGGTTGGAATCTACTGGACTGGACAAGTCATTATATGTACGTGAGTATTTACATGTGTGTAAAAATGCATAAAGATGGAAAAATACTAACGTAATACCTGTAAATCCAAATTACAGTTTCCATTAGTCAGGTCCGTACAGGATTACTGGTGTTCCTTTTGAAAATAGCTTTGCTGTATATAAGCATTTAGCAACACCATCTTAAACATCAATACCTGTTTTTTCTTCAATCAGCTGTGAGGAAATCTTCAATAAAATGTCTGTTAGACAATATACATGTACTTGGTGTTGACATACCTATCTGCCCTGAGGAGCTTCGGGTCAAAGTAACGGTAATCATCTACCTCCTGGTGTGATTTCAACTCCATAAGAACATCAACAATTCGTGTCACAGGCAAATTCTAAAACACAAATGGAGCAAAATAAATAAAATGGAGTTAAATTCATAACAAGAGGCCCAAGGGGCCTGTATCGCTCACTCGGACCATAGGCATCTCAACTAGAATGGTCATTAACAATAAGTAGAACTCTAATGAGTTGAGCAGACTTGTAACAAGAAAACAGAGGCCATGTTGCTTTATGTATCAACTTCTCTTGAATAAACTTTTAATCGCCCTTAGTCATCAATATCATATCTCCCAAATTTCGGCCCAATCTGTTCAGAGGCTCTGGAGACGAAGTTGCTTTCATGAAAACCAGGCCATACAAGATGGCCGCGCAACCATTTGACAAATCAAATTCCCGTGAACAAACTTGGTTCAGCTCGAGCCCTAAATGATATTTTATGAGTCTTGAATCAATCGCTCAAACAGTTTCGGCAGAGATTTTTAAAGACATTTCTAAAAATCGATCAAAATCCATGATGGCCGCCGGCCAAATTGGCCGATCGGATTCATTTGAACAAACTTAAATCTCCATGCCCTAAGGATGTTTGCTGCCAAATATAATTGAAATTGGCCCAGCAGTTCTCAAGAAGACATTTTAAATTTCCCATTGATTTAGTCTGGGAGGAAAATTACCCAAGATGGCCGGCCACCCATTTATCCGACAGATTCAAAAATGGCAAATTTGAGCTCAGGATACACCAAAACATAAATAGAACTAATTTTGGCCTCAAATAAAAAAATCCAATATGGCCACCAAACACGCTACATTTTGATTGGCTCACGGCGGCCATGTTTTTTGACGGATCAACTTCCCTTGAACAAACTTTAATGGCCCTTAGTCCCTAATCATATCTCTGAAATTTCTGCCTGAACCCTTCAGCGGTTCTGGAGAAGTCGTTTTCGGGAAAACTAGGTCATCCAAGATGGCCGCTAAACCATTTGGACAATCAAGTCTTCTTGAACAAACTTGGCTTACCTCTTTCCCTAGATGATGTTTCATGAATTTTGAATCGATTCCGCAAGCGGTTTCTGAGAAGATTTTTAAAGACGTTTTCCAAAAATCGGCCAAAATACAAGATGGCCACCGGCCAAATTGGCCAATCGACTTCGTTTGAACAAACTTGGATCCCTATGCCCTAAGGATGCGTCCTGCCATATATAATTGAAATCAGCCCAGTGGTTCTTAAGAAGTCGCTTAAATGAAAAGTTGACGGATGGACGATGGACACACTACGGACAGTCACCACAGCATAAGCTCACTTGGCCTTTCAGGCCAGGTGAGCTAATAATTAATATAGATATCTCCTGCAGATGCAACATTAAGAGTGGATTAGGTCACTTATCAACTGTCATTATTCTGTTCTCTCATTCTCAAGTTAACGAAAAGCTCAAACATTTTCAATAATTGATTATAAATAATTAAAAACCTGAAACAAGAGGCCCAAGTGCCCTGTATCGCTCACCTGGAATTATTGGCCATTGGAACAACTGAACAAAATGAGATGACCACTGGAACAAGATGGCCACCAGTTAAATCGGCATCGTTTGAACAAACTTGAATCTCTATGCCATAAGGATTGTTCCTGCCAAATATAATTGAGATCGGCCCACTTGTTTTCAAGAAGACATTTTAAATTTTCCATTGCTTTAGCATGCGAGCTTTTGGCAGGAAAATGATCCAAGACGACCGACAAACCATTTATCCGAGTTTAGAAAATGGCAAATTTGAGATCAGAATACCCCAACACATATATAAAACCAATTTCGTCCTCAAAATCCACCAAATAAAAACATCCAATATGGCAGCCAAACATGCTACATTTTGAATGGCCCACAGCGGCCATGTTTGTTTGATGGATAAACCTCGCCTACAAACTTTAATGACCATTAGTGCATAATCATATCTCTCAAATTTAGGCCTGATCCCTTCCGTGGTTCTGGAGAATCGTTTTGGCTAAAACTAGGTCATCCAAGATGGCCGTTGAACTATTTGGCCAATCAAGTTCCCTTGAACAAACTTGGTTCAGCTCTTGCACTAGATGATATTTCATGAGTTCTGACTCTATCCCTCCAGCAGTTTCAGAGAAGATTTTTAAAGACATTTCTAAGAATCAGCCAAAATCCAAGATGGTCGCTGGCCAAATTGGACCATCGGCTTCGTTTGAACAAACTTTGATCCCTATAACCTAAGGATGCTTCCTGCCATCTGGCCAGTGGCTCTTGAGAAGTCATTTAAAGGAAAAGTTGACGGATGATGGACGGACACACAACGGACGGTCGACATGGCATAAGCTCACTTGGCCTTCAGGCCAGGTGAGCTAATAATAAAAAGCTGCATTTGTCACTATACTTTGTCGCTTATTGGTCAGAACTCCCAGGAGTGAAGCGCTACGGTGATAAAACAATGTAAATTGATGAGAAAAATAGACCTTTCCAGTTTTAGTTATGCCCCACCCATCTCTAGCTAAGCTTTACCCTTCACCTGACTTGTGCTGGGATCAATCTGTTGTGATCAATCGATCCCTGAACTCCCAGACTATTAACTTCCAGAAAACTATCCAGGCAGCAACAGCGCCCGGTTAAATTAGCTTCAAAATATTTGACAGAATGTTTATTAAATAGAAAAGACATACAATTTGTATGTGTCAGACAATTAAGCATTTAAGATGGACTAAATAGTCATTCATGATGTAATTGATTGTGATGTCATCCTACAAGTCATGTAGTTAATTATGACGTCGTATGATGAAAGGTCCATTGCTAGAATCGATGTAAAAATTAGAAATAATAGCTTAAGTGAAGAAAAGAATTTCAAACACCATTTCATACCAAATTTATCACACTTGTTGAGTAAGATCTCATTTGGACCTCGCTGCTGTTTGTTTTCACTGACATCTTACTAAACTAATGTGGTAAATTTGAATTGAAATACTAACCCTTGGAGAGCACTATAGAAGTTATCACTTTACCGATTATCATGATGTGTTCTGCAAACTGCTGGAAGGATGACGCCTGCAAGATCTTAAAAATTATGTTGCTGAAAGATGTTGCTTTGAGTAATACTATTATAAATGCGGATATCAATAATCAGGTTTGAACTGAATCAAGAGATGTGGAAATAAAAAGCTGAACAATCGTTGACTTACGTGTTTCTTTAAAACTAGGTTCTTCACACCCTCCATTACAAACTCAGAACCATGTGCAACAAGCTTTGAGAACATGCTGAAATAATAGCAATGATAGTGTTGGATTGATTCAAATAAAGTTTGTAACAGCCGACACCAATAGTATTTGCACAACTAAATATAGGATTTCTTTGGGGCATATTATATGAAATGCAAGAGGGGGTAGATGTGTTCACCACATTACACCAGATATTAGGTTCTTACTTAGCCACTTTATTATCCAGTGTTACCACCCTGGATTCTATTAATTTCTAAACACATTTAGTCTGGGACATCCTGGATACGCCAGGCCTATCCTGGGTATTAATTTCTAAACACATTTAGTCTGGGACATCCTGGATACGCCAGGCCTATCCTGGGTATTAATTTCTAAACACATTTAGTCTGGGACATCCTGGATACGCCAGGCCTATCCTGGGTATTAATTTTGGGAGTCAAAACATGAACCCTAGAATTTTAAAATACATACATGTAATTTGCTTTAAATCTTCAAAGCAGGCAGGCATGATCATAGTACCATCTTCGATTTACGGGGCGAGGGTAATAACATTGTGGCTTTCTGCCTGCCCTGTAGATCTATCAGAATTTTGAAATAAATCGAATGTGTGGCAGTTGGCTGTGAAGAACTAGTGTACCTATAAAGAACTAGTGTGAATGGGCAGTAGTGGTGGTGGTCGTGCTGTCTCTGTATATACATTAGTTCTTCATAGTCAGTTGCAAAGTAGGACCAAACCGCTGAACTCTCAGCTCCGGTCTTCACTCGCCTATTGAATAGGTGGTCGAAGACTAATGTAGACTGAAGAAGTGGTGTAACTACTGGGGGCAACAGGGGCAGACTGCCACACGTGAACAAATTTTGGGGAATATTTTGGAAAAATACATATTTGTTCAGATTATTTAGCCAACATTTTATCACTCCGAATGTAACTGAGACAAGTTATATGTCAAAAAATTTTCGGGGGAGAACCCATAAACCCCCATTTTATTTTAGAGGGAAGGGAACACCCATCCCTAATCCTCTACAAAATTCAGAAATTTACAACCAGTTCGCCCCAGCTGGAAAAATATCACGCTACGCCACTGCTTGTCAATGGTTATGGCATATTGTATTATTTAACTAGTATATTTATTTTTGTATTAAATTATCTCTCGCATAAGATGCTAAATATATGATAGCTTGCGCAGAAAGAAACATTAACTGACTGCTGCAAGCCACCAGACAATAATTTTAATGGCCATTAACTATGTACCTGCTGAGTATTTTGAAAACAATTTGACTGAGTTGTTGGTATCTTAGCCACCAACAACTTTCAGTCAAATTGTTTTAAAAATATTCAGCATATTCAGTTAAACCACATGGAAAATGTAGCCTAGATAAATTCACCATGCAGACAGTTAAACATGTTACCTTATTGTCTTGGTTCCGCCACCACCATACTGACTGGCCGGAGCTGTCATCTTAGCATAGGCTCTGCAAAGTAAGATTAGAAAATGATTTCTAGCTAAAATTACCAGATAAAATACTGAATAGATTATCTTATCGCAGAAATCAATGTACTATATAGGGAAGGCTCTTGAACATTTTGATTTCACTAAAAACTGTTGATACCTTAAATGTAACTGAACTCAGGCCTTATTATTATTATTATTATTATTATTATTATTATTATTAAATATTATTATTATTGTTCACTGGTAAGTTATTTCTAGCTTAATCAATTAAATCGATTGGTTAGGAGAAAAGAGAAGCTATTCATTTAGTATTTCTCTGGTCTTTGTGCTGATTATTTCGCTTGATTAAATTTTTTTGGACTAATTTTTAAAGAATTTTTTGTAAGACTCAGAATTTACTGGACATCCAAGATGGCATACGGAAAAATTGACCAATCAAATTTCTGTATAAATTTTCTGACTCTTAACATGTTGCGTTCTTTCAGCAATGTTTGGTCGACATCGGTTCAAACAATTAATGATGAGTAGTGTTCAAAATCTCATTGGTGAATGACTGAGCAAGCAGGGTACGCGCTGCTTTTATTAGAGAATTTCCCATGCAAAGACAATATGTTCAAATAATATGGTGATGACAAACTAAATTTAAAATGGCGTCTATGCTTCGGTTCATGTAGTTAGGCAAAGTGGTCATAAACTAACAAATATTCCACAATTTATTTAAAATCCATTTCATTAATTTATGAGAACTTTAACTATATGGTCACATAAAATATAGGGTCACATAAAACTCATCACAGAAATTAGTCTATCAACAGGTAGAGAAAATGTATTTTTACAGGCATAAAGATTGATCGATCAAAATTCTGAATAGAAGTTTTAGACCCTACCACCATAGAATCAGTCTAGCCAAATTTGGTTGAAATATGTCAAGTAGCTAAGGAGAAGTAACATTTTGACAATTTCCGGTAAATTTGTCATAAAATCTATGATTTTCACCCCAAAAAATTGATGAATCAGAATTCTGAAAAAACCCACCTCTGGAGGGTACCAGCATAAGGTCCATCCAGCCAAATTTGGTTGAAATCGGTCAAAGCATTAAGTGGTAGAAGTGATTAAAAAAAGCATCCGCTTGTTTCTACGAGAATTGTTAATACTTACCAGATGTACTATTATGATAATGTCTATTATCTAGTCTAGCTCAAAACAAACAATTAAAAACTCCACACTCTCCATGATCCTGCCCATACCATGTCCGGGAATTACCATAGCCCCAGGTAGCGAGTCAATTCCCAACAGAGTCAGATTTGTCTTATATTTGTCTTGACAAACAGCAAAAACAGCTCAGCCTTACCTCAGCGGGGTGGCTGAGGGAGGCCATAGTACATCTGGTAAGCATGAACAATTCTCGTAAAAACAAAAGCGGATGCTTTTTTGACTCTAATTTGAATAATACTTAGCAGATGTACTATCATGATAAACTCCGGATTTCGACAGCCAAGAAACTCCGGTGGGAGGAGGTGAGGCTCGAAACATCATCTACCACCCGACAGAGGTTGTGAAGAGACTAGAACCCCAGCATACGCTTGGGTTCAGCCATCCGACTCATAGAGTGCTAAACTTCCATGGTCTAGACCGCGCTCCACCCACCCCCACCCACCCTCCCCCTCATTTGTCTGCACAAATTCCAGAGGGCTGTCAAAAGGGGAGGCAACACGCACCAGCCCCGTGTCAGTCCCAAGTCTCAGCTAGGGCAGTCCAGGAGGGTGCAAAGAAGCTACTACAACTTCTGATTTTGAAAAAAATATCAGTATATCGATTAGATTTTCAAATTTGAATGAGTCTATTGTCTGTTGCAATTAATAAGATACTCTTGAACCAGACTTTTTACTTAATCAGTCTGTGAATTCGACTGTAAGTAAATTAATATTAGTCGCTTAAACTAAGAAAACACTCACCATTTACTGAGTGCTTGGTCTTTCTTGATCATCACAGGAGCTCCGCCCAATTCACGTCGTTCACAGATCATGTGCATCACCATTGCTAGTGCATGTGGAAGAACCCTAAGATACATGCGTAAATAGTGGTTGGATGTGGCTTAGTTAAGATTCGACAAGTTGGCGACGGCTATCGGATTAAGTGCGCTGGAGATATCGCGTAGGTAGAAGTCAGTAAAAGATGACTCAGCATGCCATTGTGCTACAGACATCACCTCATCTAAAGAGACACCATTATAAAAAGCTGATGCTGCTGCTAGTGCTCGGACTTGATGGGTGTTCGCATGATCAATCTGCTTTCGATTGCGATTTTGTGCGACATCTGAATAACATCGACTATCCAACGAGAAATGGTATCTTTCGAGGCGCGAAGATGAGGAGCTTTGAGACATAACCACAGAGATTTCGGGTCATCTCTCCACTCCTCAGTACATTTCTTATACATTTCAGACATCAGACAGGACACCAAGCAGAAGAGTTTGGGTCATGCCTAACTAAACTTGGAAAATTGATCACCTGTCCTGGATATTTAAGTGACTGATTCTTTGTCAGGAAACAAAGACGTGATAATAGTCTTAAGCCTTTACCCGTAACGACAAAATGGTCTTGTTCGGCAGAAAGCGCATGAATTTCGCTTCTCCTTCACGCCGATGCTGCTGTAACCAAGAAAACTGACTTAATAGTTAACAGTTTCATATCTATAGATCTAATTGGTTCAAAGGGAGCATGCCCTAAAACCTGTAGAACAAGAGATAGAGTCCATGCTGGGATAGGAATTGGTTGTCTAGGTCGCAAATTACGCATTCCTTTAATAACTTCATTTAAAGTGTCTTTCTCCACGCCTACAGTGGCCAGACTGGGAACAAATGAAGCTAATGCAGACTTATGTGCTGCTAGGGTTGAAGGTACAAGTTTGTCAACCTCGTATAAATGACAGATAAAATCTGCTACGTGTTGAACAGATGCAGAAAAGGGATTAATACCTTTTCCCTTACACAACTCTGCAAATTTGTTGATTCTATAATTATGTTTTGGTGGTTGACCCTCTTCTCGCTGAAGCGACAAACTTGCTCAGAAAAGTCACCCTTAATTGCTCGCTGCTTGATAACATCCATGCAGTCAATTGGAACATCTCCGGTCTGTCGTGGAGATACAGACCTTTGTTCTGAAAAATCAGATCCCTTCTGTCTGGAAGAGGAGTTGGATTGCAGACCAGACGGTCCAGCAGATCCGTAAACCATGATCGGCCTGGCCAATGAGGAGTGATCAGTAGTACTTGGCATATGCCCTCTCTTATCTTTGCCAGAACTTTTGGGATAAGAATCATTGGAGGATACGCGTGCTTTCATCGCAAATAGATCCACATTTGGCCTGCCCCAATGTTTGAATAGAACCTCCGCTACCGATTGGTTGAGCTGCCATTCCGTTGGATGACAAACCGTCCTTCGACTGAGAGCATCCGCTAGGATGTTCAATCTTCCTGGAATGTGTGCCGCCCGAAGAATAATATTCCTCTCTTGGCACCACAGCAGAAGGTTCCATATCATACACAACTCCGGTGATCTCGTCCTGCCGTGGCAGTTCAGATAAGACACCACTGTGGAGTTGTCTGTCCTTATCAGGCCAATTTTGTCTCGGATTAGTCTCCAATTTTCGAAGTGCTAATGCCACCGCTAATAATTTGAGTACATTTATGTGTTTCCGCGCATTGGTCCGATCCCATTCCCCTGACACTGACAGATCGTCCAATACTGCTCCCCAACCCGTCGTCGATGCATCTGTAAAGATGGACATCTGTGGTTGGGGAATTGTAGAGGAACACCTCACAGGTGATTCTGTTCTGATAACCACCACTGAAGATGGAATATCAATGGTTCTTTTATTGGAATCCTCAGAGATACCGGATCCGTTTTTTGAGACCAGAATGCCATCAAATACATCTGAATCGGCCTGCGCCTGAGTGCCGCATAAGGTACCACTTTCTCCAGAGATACTAGCAAACCCAGTATACTGAGAAATTGACACGCCGTCAGATAGGCTCCTAGAGACTGACTCCAGAACTGCAAACAAACTCTTGACTCTGCTCTACGCCGGAAAAGCTATACCATGCCTGAGATTGAAAAGAATTCCCAGATACACCAACTCCTGGGATGGAGTCAACTCTGATTTCTATAGATTCACAATCCATCCTAGGTTCTTTAGTAAGGCTAGGACTGCATGAAGATTGTTGCGCAGAGTGACTGGATTCCCCGCCTTCAGCAGCCAGTCGTCTATGTAAGTATGAACAGATATGTTTCTCCTGCGAAGATAAACAGTCATGGTGAGAACCACTTTGATGAAGCCCCTCGGGGCTGTGGTCAGACCGAAAGGAAGCGCATTGAACTCCCAGACATTGTCTTGGAACGCAAACCGAAGGTATTTCCATCTGAAATTTTGGTGAAAGAATGAATTTGTTCAGTGGTTTGAAGGTCGAGAATCGGTGTTCAACCTACGGTGTGTTTCAGAACGAGGAAAATTATCGAATAGAAGCCCAGGGAGGACTGATTGCGGATTAAATGAATCACATTCTTCTGTTGAAGATCTATGATTTCTGAGCAAATGGCATCTAGACGATCGGATTCCCTTAGAACGCGAGTCCATACTGGAGTCGATGTTAACGGAACTAACGATTGACGGATGAGCCAGTCCGGTTCGTAGCCATTTCTTAGCCAATGACAGACTAAACAATCTTGCATGACCGGTTCCCATTTTTATGAGCTGGAGTCTGCCTCCGACGGTAGGAATCTGAACACAGCTCGCAGTCGATATTGCGCGATAAGACGTTAATTCGCTTGGGTGAAGATTCTCGACTCCCTGCATTCCTGGCGCCACCGGAACAGGTCTCGCCGGAAACCCCCACGCGGCTTTTTGGAATATGACGGGCCCAGGCCCGCCGCCACGGCTATCCTTACGGTGGCCGCCGCGACTGAGCCGCCACCCTTCCTATCGTCTTCATACGGCCTCTTATTAGAGGGCTTGTATGAAGACAAATGGCCATGTCCCTGAGAACCGGATCCCCGATGTACATCACGACCAGAAGGACGATCTTTGACGCTGTCTCTGCTGCTCCTGTCGATGCTGCTTATAGGACAGTTGCGGCTGAGTCCTTTCGTCGACTTCACAACTTGTCGAGAACCTCCTGCTCTGCAACCATGGACGCAACCTTGGAGAGTCTGTCTTGCCGAGCCACCAAACAAGCCCGGACCAATGAAGGGCGTGGAAGATAACACAGCCCTCATCTCTGGTCCTGGTTCTACACAATCCAGAACCATTCTCCTCCGTTCCGCCAATGATCTAGTGATCACCCTGGCCAGGCAATCTTGAGACAAGCGCATGGAGTCCCGGACAACTCTGGGAGCAGCCTCTGGCATTCCCTACCTTCCCCTGCTCAGGTCAGCATACCCTGTAGGACGGTGCACCCGTGCGAGAGAGCAGTCATAGCCGCATCTTCAATAAGAGTCATTGACAGGGTCCTTGTTAACTTGGGAAACCAAGGGTCGTGAACAGCGTTTCTCGTCCTCCGACTGAAAGCCGAGGAACACAAGCATACTGATGGTAGGCCTGCTCTGGAAAGCTGATGGAGTCCCGGACAACTCTGGGAGCAGCCTCTGGCATTCCCCACCTTCCCCCGCACAGGTCAGCATACCCTGTAGGACGGTGCATCCGTGCTAGAGAGCAGCCATAGCCGCATCTTCAATAAGAGTTGAAAGCGGACCCTACTCCGTATCCCCTTAGGAGGCTTGGGCAAAATATACTCTGGCTGAACCAGACGGTACGCCATGACTTCCAACATGTCAGAAGTCTGACTGTCCAAGGGAAGAGTTGGCATAGCTGAAGAGCCACTCGACAGAGCGCTAGCCACATGCTCTGACATCCACTCCATCGCCGGATCGCGCTGAGACACCTGGTCTGATGCCAACCTGAGATGATCGGACATCCAACAAAGAACCTGCACCCATTCAGCTTCGGTGCAAAAAGAAAGATTCGTCCATCAAAGGACTACCATTCTCATCTTCCTTCTCACCATTAGATGAGGCCACCGACGATCCATGCTGAGAGCCACGGCCCAGACTTCCAATACGAGGTGGGTCCGTGGCCCAGCTACTCGCGGCTCCAGTATCCAGTGAATCATGGTGATACTAAATCACAGCAATCCATCAGCTCCAACATGGGAGCCGGGACTACGGCCGCTAACACAGCAGATGAGATTCCGAGAGGAGCCAACATAACCGCATCCGCGATGCCGACAGGAGCCATAAAACACGGCTCTGACCGCACTCCGGACTGAGCGAAATCCGGGTGAAAAATGCTCGACGGAACATCGACATGTCCACCCGGTTGACAAACCCATGGGAGACCCACGGGAGTACTGGAATCTGTCACCTGTGACAGCTCTGGCATGCCAGAGTCTTCCGTCAGGAGAATATCCTCTTTCTCCGACGTCGGCTCTTGAGCCGATGCTAGAGGAAGGTCAGGTGCATGTCCCTCCGCAGAGCTGGCCGGATGACCGATAACCAATCCTGCATCAACGGAACCGTGGACTGCAAGGACTCAAACATCGCCTTGAATTGGGCCGCCCAAACACCCAAGACCGAGTCCATCCGCTCATTCAGGCGCTCCTCCAGACCTTTAACGGATGCCTGATCCACCTTGGGCGCCTTGTCTCTCGCGATTCTCTCCAAACGCACATGCCGATCGCGATCGCGATCAAATTCTGCCACCAACTCCGACGACCACTTCGCACATATATCGCAAGGGCTTCCAACATTCCCCTTCACCGTCTGCAAACACAGAATAAGAATTAAAACGCTGCACATGATAAGATGATGACGAGCAACATGCACAAGTCACTTGATTGTAATTTTAGAATTACTTAAAAACATAACTTTCTCTTGGATTAATGATAGTCAAGTTCCAGGCAGGAAATATTTGAAAATTTCTAGAGTAAAAATTTTATAAACACGACTTGGTAATTAACTAACATTAAAATAGCCAAGAAATTAAGACCGATCGCTACAACCACCCTCGACAATGAAGCGAGAGCTAAGGATCGGGTTAAAGCAGAGTGCATAGACACATCAAGCCAAAACGAACCGTTTATAGTGGGCGCCGCCATCATGGCTATGGGCGCATCCATCTTGGAAGGAACCAAGTCGCAAGAGATTTTAACTGAGTACCCGAATAAAATAAAAAAGCTAGCGGGTACCGGAGTGACTCTAACAATGGCTACCATTTTAAAACAATGTGCCAATTTAAGGAAATTTCAAACAGTCATTACAGCACGAATGCATAAATTCTAGATTGATACCTGCCCCTGTGATGATTTTCCTTTCCCTTCGATGATACCAGCAACGATTCAGACTGAAAACGGCTCAATCCTCAGAAATTCAAAATTTTTGAGAGCACAAAAATGCGCGACTAGATTGGAGTGCAAAATAGATGAATCTGACAGTGATTGGGAATTGACTCGGTACCTGGGGCTTTGGTAATTCCCGGACACAGTATGGGCAGGATCATGGAGAGTGCGGAGTTTTTAATTGTTTATTTTGAGCTAGACTACAATGTAGATAATAGACATTATCATATTAGTACATCTGGTAAGTATTATTCGAAGTAGAATTGACAGACGACGGACGGATGGCCACAATGGCATAAGCTCACTTGGCCTTTCAGGCCAGGTGAGCTAACAATGGGAATATTCAGATGGCAGCTTTCCCGGAGCATTTATTAGCCCAAGAACACGTGCCGTGTACAAAACACTGCTTCACGAAGATGATCCAATCGAGCACACACACACGACGCACGCACCAACACACATGCAGTGTACAAAATACTGCTTTATGAAAGATGACAGTCAAATACACATTTGATGAGCGCAGTCTGAAATCTGTAAAGTTTCATGATTCATGCATCAGTACATAAATTTATCATCCACCCATTGGAAAAGGAACCATGCTTCTGGAGCCATATATGCATCTGAAACACTACCATCGGAATAAAGCCAAAAATATAATTACACGAGAGTGACTTACTTCCACCGTCGAACATATTGCACAGGACTTATATCACAGCCAGCCTCGCCCAAAGCTACACAGTATTGATCTACTTCTGCCTGAAATCAAATAGCAGTAGGTAATACCTTTCCACTTTATCCACCCATCATATGATGTCATAATCAACTACACGACGTGTAGAATGACATCATGAATAACGTAGATAAGTACATTACAGACACATATTTGAAGCCGGACTATACATTGTTGTACGAATTGAATGTCTACTACTTAATAAGTATTCTGTTGAAAATTTTGAAACTAATTTGACTGGGTGCTGTTGCCGCCATAGGCAGCAACAGCGCCCAGTCAAATTAGTTACAAAATATTCAACAGCTTACCTGTAGTTTTCAGGAAATTGATAGCTATGGCATTCGGGGATCGATCAATCTCAACACAGCGAAGTGTGCGTGGAGCTTAGCTAGAGGTGGGCGGGGCATAACAAAAACTGGAAAGGTCCATTACGCAATGCTAGAGCAGAGTGAGGAATACAGGTGATGAAAGTCCAAAGGGAGAAAGTCTAGAGAACTATGGACAGAAATGGAGGGAATAGGTGAATCCATTTTTAGGTATGCCCCACACATTTCCAGCTAAGCTCCACCCTCGCCTTGCCCATGTTGGGATCAATCGAACGCTGAATTTCCAGAATCCCAATATCACGGTAACTATACAAGTAAGTTGTTGAATAGTTTGAAACTAATTTGACTGGGTTCTGTTGATGGCTATGGCAGCAACAGTGATCAGTCAAATTAGTTTCAAAATATTTAACAGAATGTTCATTAAATAGTAGACATACAATTCGTACACTTGACAGACTAGTAAGCGTACAGGACGGACTTAGTTATGTTCTCATGACATAATCTGGATTGTGATGTCAGCCTACCTGTGACATAATTGATTATGAGGTCATTTACTTGAGTGACAGATTGGATTAATCCATTATTTATCTATTAACACTTGGGGGGGGGAGGTAGGGTGGGTGCTGGTTGTAGAGGCTGGAAAGGCAGTGAATTAATATTTATAATTGCAATGCATTTCTTAACTCTTAGAATTAAGTAGTATTTACAACAAAGCGTAGGGATGTTCATCACAGTATGAACAGATGTGTACAGGTTAGATAGTCAAGCTTACCTCAGATAGTGGAGGACCACAGATCATAGATATAATGAATAGTCGAGCTTTGTCTTCAGGACTGCCAGCTGAAATTATATCCCACAATTTTGGGGATTAATCAAGGATATTTATAGAATAATACATTAATACTTTATGATGATATACTTATATAACAAAGATATATTCAGTATTGCATAGTTCGATACATGGACCTTGACATAGAGATTCCTCAATGAAAATACAATTTTTCCAGAATTTGTTAGTATCCTGATGAAGTTAGTAAAATCCATTCCTGCATATATAAACACACTGAGTATAATGAGCCTAGGCATATTATATGATCTAGTAAACATCGTGTCGATTATATTGAGAATGATATTTGTCAGAAAGTTTTTGCACTGACCGTAAGTTAAATTACTATAAAAGCATGTTTCATTTACACTAGCTTCCTCAAAGCCATCATTGCCACCATTGCAGAATTTAAATGGTAGTTCCCAGAATAACTCATCAAACCTGATTGAATATAATCATCATTTTATCCCTGAAGTCTCTTACCATCAGGACAAATATACATGTAATCTATTAAATATCTTGCAGACAAGTTAGCAAATTAGTTACAAAATATTGGACAAAATAATTTGCATATCATAAATAATATGTTATATCTGTCTATATGGGTCAAATGAGTACAAGTTAAGATCGCTTTATAATATTATACGTAATAAAACCAACAATCAAAATATTCATATTAAAATTGTTAAATCACTATCAGATAAAAGTTTGTAAAATTAATTTGCAAACATCAGATTAAAGAAACTGATAATAAATAAGTCCACTCACCTTCTGGGTCCGATATTATATCCATTAGTGATTTATCCTGAAATACAGAGAAAGAACAATAGCATAGAGGAATCCATCTTTAGCTATGCCAAGCCCATTTCTAGCTATGCCAAGCCCATTTCTAGCTATGCCAAGCCCATTTCTAGCTATGCAATGCCCATTTCTAACTATGCAACACCCATTTTTAGCTAAGGTACACGATGAATGAACAATTTTAGCACTTTGAACCATGCATTCCCAGAATATCAATTTAAACGTAACTTTCTGGGAAGGCATGATTCAGTGCTAAAATTGATTAAAATATGCATACATTAGTTAGAAATGGTAACAGGTAAGCTGTTGAATATTTTGAAACTAGATTAACCGAGAGCCGTTGCTGTCTATTCCACTAACATTCCCATAAAATGAGATATATTCAACATAATCCCAATGACATACAATTCAGAATGTTACTGTCAGACCGTTACCCCTTTCGTGACGGACATCTAGACATACATCACTTAATTGTGCTGTCAGCTAACAAGTGACATATGCTGATTATGATGTTAGATATGTTAGTGACAGATTGGATCCATCCATTGCATTAAAGCTGATGGAATATGTAACATATTCTACACCAACTTATATCAGTAATGTAGGAATCCAGTTTTAGCTATAACTTGCCAATCCCTAGTTAAGCTCCACCCATGCTTCGTCCATGTTGGCATCGATCGATCGCTACACTCCGTGAATCTCACCTTCCAGAAAACTATATAGGTAAGCTGTTGAATATTTCGAAACTAATTTCACTGGGTGCTGTTGCTGCAATAGCCCATTCAAATTAGTTTCAAAATATTCAGCAGAATGTTTATTAAATTATGACGTCAGCCTAGATGTCACCATAGTTGATTATAAAAAATAACCAGTTGAATATTTAAAAAATAATTTGATTAGCAGTTGCTCCTAACTTAGGCAGAAATTACTTCTAATCAAATTATTTTCAAAATATTTAACAAAATATATCTTTCTTCATAAAGAATATGCTGAATTCCTGGCATGATTGCTATGAATGTTTAATATAATGATTCATCAGTGAAAGGGTTAAATTAGAAATAATTTATTTAAATCATGTAGTAATGTTGAATATTTTGGATTAATTTGACTGATAAACATTACTGCTGATGGCAACATTTGCACTGGAATCACTGGCTTTCTTATCAAGCCAGTTATTCCAGTGTTAAATTTTCAAAAATAGTCTTCTCTTGATCTGCAAATTGAAATTTTCAGAAGCAGATTTTTTTTTGCTGGCTTGAGTGTTAAAAGGTTAAGAGTTGGGAGGTCTATAAAGCCTGAAGTAATGGCAATTTCATTGTCAGGACTATCATGCATGAATGGTATCTTATCAGTAGGCATATAATTGCCCAGGCCAGGTATTTGTTGACATAAGACTTGTGTGCTTGTACAAGCTCTGTACTAATCCTTCATACATCTCTCAACACATTCAATGATAAATGACCAGAAATGACCATTTCTATTCTGCTAAAAAAGATTCTATTGAACATTTTGAAAGTTATTTGGTGGAAGGTCTTGCTGCTTTAAGCAGCAATTATGGTTTCCAGAGAAATGATTTTCAAAATATGTAACAATTTACCTGTATGATAGCCTTGAAACGCAGATAGAGGGTTTTAATAGTGCATGGGTTAAAGTGCTTTACTTGATTAATCTTATTTCCTATTAGCATACATACAGCAATTGTCCATTTCAACACAAACATCCAGAATTTCTATTTCAAACCAAATTAACAGCTAAGTTTTTTAATTAATTTGGCTGGAAGCAGTTGCTGGCTCAAGCAGCAAAATTGGTCTTTCTAGTCAATTTATGTTTAAAATATTGAACAGTTTCATGTATGACAGCCTTGATATTTAGATAAAAAGGTTTGATTAATGTCATTAGTCAAATGTTTGTTATCGTATTCTCTATAAGCATACCTACAACAGCAATTGCCCTTTTCCAGGCAAACATCCAGAATTTCAATTTTAAAACAACTTTTTAAAACAAACCACTATGAAAACATATTACAAGGCAAATTAATTTCAAAATTTTGAGCAGATAGGACCAAGTCAGTCAAATTGTTTTCAAATATTTACTAGATTTCATATCACCTCTCTGAGAACCAGTGCTTGGAATTTTGAAAGAAAAGGATAAAGTATGCATAAAGCTTTTATCTAGAGAATGTATAAGTACTCAGCATGTACTCTTAAGTACTCAAAAGTACAAGTACAGAGTATGTACTCGAGTACAAGTACTTCGGAAATGTACTGAGACTGAGTACAAGTACATGTACTCATAAAAAGGCATGAGTACTGAGTACATGCAAGTACTTGAAAATCAGTACTCGAGTACTGAGTACATTGGCCCCAACCCTGTTACTTGTAACAATGCATATATCTGTTCACTAACTGTTCATGAGTATTGAGGGCATTGAAATTTCTGGACACGAGTAAGAACGAACACTCACAACTATTCATTGACTACAAACAATATATGTTCTGTAGTTTGAACGTGTCATTTCTCAAGCAGACATTAGCATGAGTGTCAAGAAGACAAACAATGGTTGAACGCTATTGATAGGAAGAAGTCTTGGTGTGTAGCCTGATTCAAAACCAATACTGGTAATAAAGTCACGGAAATTCAGCAACCTTAATTTCGAAATATTCAAAAGGTTTACCTAACTTGTCCACATGCCACTGTTATGTCACTAGTTAAATTCAATACAGTAAATAATCTGGGGCAAGTTAGATGATCAGTTTATTAGATACAGAGCAGCGAACATAAAATGGTGCTTCTCATCATACAGGAGTACAACAGGAGTTTCTGGTGATATCACATTCTCGGTCATTATGTGTGAAACGTCAAATGGCCTTTCTCAACTGTAGTGTAGCATCAAAGCAAACATAGTGTATTAGGTTTGAACAAAATGATTAAAATGCTATAACATCTGTAGTATGCTTACTTACTAGTAGTGCTTTGCTCATCATTTTCTCCTCCGTCTCAAAGTATATATCTAATTTTCTTGACTGAAAATAATAAATTGATAATTAAAAAATTAAAAGATACTTTCACGCAAAGATTAAGCACCTTACTAAGAATATATAATTTATAAATAGACAATATGTAGGGCGTGGGTGGGTGGGTGGGATGCAAATTTAGAAATGCTTTACTGATATTACTGAGCTATTCCTAACAGTGGAGTTTTCAAAGTGAACAATTTTTTTATCTGTAGATGCCTATTTATTGTGACCAAGCATTATCTCGCATGGTACATAGACACACCAAAATGTCACAGTACTTCGCACATTAGTAGTAATGAATTACAATATATTAGGTGGACCAAAAATATTTGCGCCCAAATCTGATATGTGATTTCAAAGAAAATACGTAATGGATGTCAACGAAATATCTTTCGGATATTTTTTGGTTCTATGGACAGTGAAAATTTCAACATTCTATTAGTTTTTACATGGTGACAAAATCAAGTCTTTAACAAAAAGTGGCATGCTGGAGTCAGACACTGGCAATGTCCTATTTCCGATGTCCATAAAACCTATCATTTTGCCGATTTTGCGCATGTTCCGGACATGTTAGACTCGTTTACTGCCACTATGGCAAGCTACTGCAATACCGTAATTCCTCATCATTAAACAATCAAGGCAACAGGATATAAGAATATTCAAATGTCAGCCAGCATCATGACAGTGAGTGAGTCTGGGTTGCTAAGGTAACCAGAGACATAAGATCAGCTACAACTTTTTGTCTTTCGCCAAATAAAATTTTGAAATGTTTGCATGCGTTTGTGTTATCTGTGCGGATGTTAGTTCATTTAAAGTGTTTTCCATCTGTGAACACGATCTTTTTCACATCTTCCAACAAACAGTGTACAACTTTAATTGGGGGAAAAAATGGCGAATTTCAATGAAGTTTTAGGTCCACTCGACCTCCCTGACATTCATCTCAGGAGGTAAACCAAAGTTGTACACTTTATTTAATTGTTTCAAAATAAACACTGTTACTAAGCACCAAAGGTATGATCTTTATAGTGAAATAACGGCAGCTTTGAGAAGAGATCTATTAGACACTAGTGATTAACTGCATTATATTATGGTAAATAAGCAAAGATACTGTTATCATTATCACACAACTAACATGGCTAGTGCAGCATTCAGATGTAGATCTATAGCATTATATACCTTAATTTGGTCTAACAAAGCTGTTGCTATATTGGTATGCATGTCAATCAAGCGTTTCTTCTCCAGTAGCTCAGGCAATGTGCTGAAATCATGAAATGTGTGTGAATAATAGACTAGATATTGAATTTGGTGATCAAGGTGGAGGAGTGTTTCCTGTGATAATCAAGAAATCATGATAAGTAGATAATACTGACATATGTCTGATACATGACACAAATTCCCGAAAGATGTACCAATAATCTCATATTCCAATGGACCTTTCCAGCTTATCCATCAATCATGATGTCATAATCAACTACATGCCATGAATGATGTAGATAAGTTTGCTAATAATGCTTATTTGATGACAGACTAAGCGCTTTTGTACAAATTTCATGTCTTTACTATTTAATAAATATTCTGTTGAATATTTTGAAACAAATTTGACTGGGCGATTACTGCTGTCATAGGCAGCAACAGCACCCGGTCAAATTAGTTTCAAAATACTCAACAGCTTACCCGTATAGTTTTCTAGAAATTGATAGTTAGGGAGTTCAGGGATCGATCGATCCCAACACAGTTGAAATGTGAGTGGCGCTTGGGCGGGGCAGAGCTAAAACAGGATTCTTCTATTCACTACATGAGTTTAAATAAGAAATGTGTTCTACATACACACTGTGATTTAACAATGGGACTTTAACCCTCGAATTTGTTAAAAAAAAATAAAATTTCCATTTGCAGACTAAGAGACTATTGAAAATTTATTATTGGAATGTCTTATCTTGGTCTGCAAATGGACATTTGTCAAGACCACTGCAGAAGCTGTTTTTGGCTGATATGAGGGTCAACGGGTTATGCGTATGTACCAAAAAATATAAATTTGCATAAGTAATTGATATTATAGTATATCAGCCAGAATGAGAGTTGATACTTACCTCCCTAATACTCTGATATTCCCAAATATCGACATTCACTCAATAAACACTCAGATTAAAAAAGATAGGTGCCCCTACGGGGCAGGTAGTCAGATGACAGTCCGGCGGATGCCAGCCCCAACCTCGCGCTTGCGCAGACTAGCACTTCCTCTGACTAATTTATTGGCTGACACTATTAAGAAAGCCTGAAGACCGAGCCTCTGTGGGGCGGAGAGGCCGGGTCCGTGTTAGAGAGATAAGTATTAACTCTCGTGAAAAAAGAAATCTGTGATTTCATTTATTTCACTTGAAGAGTATACTTACCTCCCTCATACTCCGTGATATTGCCAGAATTTGTCAGAGAATTCGGCGGGATTGAGGCAAGACCAGCTCTTCCCTATGCGCTTTTCTGCATTGAAGGCACTTAATTTCTGAAATTGTGTGAAAACACAACCAGGGATAGATTTGAACATCGGATAACACAACCCATGGCTGAGAGAAGACCATATGTCATATGCGCTCCCCCCCACCCCCCTCTTCTTGGGAAGAAGACAGAATGACCTCAATGTCACATACGCTCTCTACGTACAAGTGCCATGTACTATGGGACATTAAACGAAAAGGCTTAATTTTCGTATACTCTCAATAATGAACACATAAAACATGTACCATCACCATATTAATAACGAAAAGTCACGTGACAACACAATCAACAATGAACAACACATAAACAAGACTGATCTTGTGGAAGTTGGCTGCTGTCATCATCTTCCCACTGGTGAAGGCTGATGCAGTCCAAATAAGTGGTTGTTACCATTGATTAATTGTGAAATATGTAAAAAATGAGAAAACCTCATCAAAATATGTACACCTAGATTATCTTTTCAAAATCGACAAGGCGAGAGAATTCGAAGTGTCACGGAGGTAATGGTTGGTAAAACTTGACTCACAGTGCCACTGGGCTACTGATATAATGTCATCCACAGGGACCTCATTAAACAGGGCGGTAGAAGCACTGTGAGCCTTAGCTAAGTCAACTTGTTTACCTGTGGCAGATTTATGACAAAATGGAATGCACTCTACAATCCACCTGGAAATGGTGTCCTTGGACGCCCTGCCATGGGGTTCAATATATGACAACCATAATGCCGTTGGGTCCGTCCGCCATTCCAGAGTACGTTGTTTGTACCGGTTTAATGCTCGGACTGGATACCATGCTTTTGAATTAGGATCATATCTAGTCAAAGCAGGTAAAAATATGGGTTGACCTGGATATTTGAAAGACTGATTTTTAGCCATGAAATTTATCCTAGGTAGAAGCTTAAGGCCTTCCCCTATAACCACAAAACGGTCTGCCTCGGCTGATAAGGCATGAATTTCGCTTCTTCGCCTTGCCGAGGCCGCAGCAATTCAAATGGCTTATCAGCTAGTACCTGGAGCACTAGAGATAAACTCCAAGACGGAATCACTGGAGGATTCCTTGGTCTTAGATTGCCCATGACTTTAATAAAAGTATTTAATGTACTTACTTCATCACTTCCCCTCTTAGCCAAGCAAGAGATAACTGTCACTAAAGCTGACTTATAGCCAGCAAATAGAGTTAGGCTTGAGGCTATAGGCATCATACAGGTAACAGAGGAAATCAGCTACTACCTGAATAAATGAATCCATTGGATTAATACAACCTTTTTGAGCACCATTCTGCAAATCTGTTGATTTTATAATTATATGCTCTGGAGGGTGACCCCCTTCTAGCTTTTGCCATGAGCATGGCTGCTTGCTCAGAAAAGCCCTCCTTAATTCTAGATTCCTTGACAACATCCACGCAGTCAATCTGAACATTGACGGATTGTTGTGAAGGGCCTTGCCCTGGAAGATAATGTCGTCCATCAGAGGCAGAGGAACCGGATTGCAGACGGAAGGTCCAGCAGATCCGTATACCATGATCGGCTTGGCCAATTTGGGGCGATCAGAAGTACTTAGCACACCTCCTGTCTGTCCGAACAATTTCTGGAATCAGGATTGCTGGAGGGAATGCGTATGCATACATTCCGACCGAGCTGATAGATAATGCATCTGTTGTGATAGCACTCAGATCTGGAATCGGAGAGACATACATCGTCATCTTCGGATTATACTTCATTGCGAATAAATCTATGTTGGGTTTCCCCCCCCAGTGGTTGAACAGACGATCTGCTACACATTGATTTAGTTGCCATTCCGTAGGTATAACACTCATCCTTCGGCTCAGTCTGCTAGCAGATTTAACTTTCCCGGAATATGAACTGCTTTCAAGGTAATCCTGTGGTCCAGGCACCAGCAAAGCAGTTTCCATGTCATCATACAGACTGGGCGACTTCGTTCCGGCCTGGCAGTTTATGTAAGTCACTACTGTTGAGTTGTCTGATCGAACTAGACCAATCTTGCCCTAAACTTTCTCCATGAAATGGTCCAGGCCCAGGACTAATGCTCGCAATTCCAGTAGATTGATATGTTCTTGTGACTGATCCAGATTCCAAAGCCCTGATACTGTGGATTCTTCCAGGCACGCTCCCCACCCCTCCATCGATGCATCTGTATACATCGTTAACTGAGGGGTGGTGAGGGGTTAGCATCACCCCGGCCATGAGATTCTCTGTCTTCATCCACCACTGAAGGTGGTGAATAAGAGGCTCCAACACTGACACGTTCGAGTCCAGTGATCCTGTACTCTGGGTCCATTGTGTCATGAGGAATAACTGGATAGGCCACCTGCGTAAGGCCGCCTGAGGAATGACTGGTTCCAGAGAAACCATCAACCCCAGCATTCTCAAGTAAACCCGTGCCAGGACATGATGACTGTTGCACACTGACTGTATTAATGAGATGAGTACTTGTACCCTCTCCTGAGTAGGATAAACATATCCTATCTCTAGATCGAAGAACATTCCCAGGTAAACAAACTTCTGGGATGGAGTTAGCTCTGATATTTGAAAGTTGATTATCCAGCCTAAGTCTGTGAGAGTTTTCAAAACTATCTCCAGATTTGCTGATAGACTTTCTTGATTGTGTGCTTTTAACAGCCAGTCGTCTATGTACGTGTGGACTGCTATGCTTCTCCTGCGGAGGTATGCTGTTATAACAAGAACCACCCTGGTGAAGACCCGAGGAACTGTTGAAATTCCAAAGGGTAAAACCCTGAATTCCCACTGTCTGCCCTGGAATGCGAACCTCAGGAAACAACGAAAACTCCTCGCTATTGGAATGTGGAAATAAGCATCCTTCATGTCTATTGATGCCGTCCACGTTCCCTTCTCCAACGCTGCCAACACTGTTTTCACTGTCTCCATTTTGAAACTGGGTGTGTCTATGAACTTGTTCAATGGCTTGAGGATGAGAACTGGTCTCCACCCTCCAGTGCTCTTTGTCACTAGGAACACGGTTAAATAGAAGCCTGGGCACTTTTGTGCCACTTGAATTGCTCCTTTTAGTATGAGGGAATTTATTTCCTCCTCTATACACAAACCTTGATCTGGATCTCTTGGAATTTGAGTCCAGACTGGCACCAGAGACAGCCGCGATGGTGGCCTGTTATGCAATCGGGATGATACCCGACTGAAAGCCATCGCACGACTAAACGGTCCTGAGTCAACCGTTCCCACTCTTGCTTGTGGTGGGCCAATCGGCCTCCCACTGGACCACTAAGGGAGAGAGGTGGACATAAGAAGCACAAGAATGGCACTGTCTCTGGTCCAGAAGCACCAGATCCTCACGTGCCACGGCCACGGCCTGCACCGTGCGCACCTCAGTGCGTGGGCGGCTGCCTGCGCTGGAAGAGCCTGTGCGCCCCCTCACTGCTGCCGAAGCGTGCGCGGCCATGCCGGCGCTGCGCTGGTGGCTGGCATCTGACCTGGCCACCACCACCTCGAGCCTGCAGGGGATGATACGCAGGGGGAGCTGTGCGAATGCGCTCTCTTCAGACCACTTCAAATTGCTCGTGCAACGCCCTCTGGTTATTGACCAGGGTGACCATCTCCAGAGACCAGGATCTGTCATAGGCGTACGCAGCAGCCTATTATACAGGTCCTGGGACGGGCACAAGTTGTCCAAGGCCAACGTGTGCCACGCCCGGACACTCCTGGTCACAGACCGGGTTAAACAATCCAGAGCCAGGTCAATTCCATCCTGGACGGCTCTCTGGACTGTTACCGGACTAGGCTGGCATGATGCCGATGCTGTTACTACCCCTGTAACAGCTGGGAGATGTGCGAAAGCGCTGCAATTGACACTCTCGAACTCTCCTCCGCATCGCGCAATGCGGTATTAGCCGAACGCAAAGCGTTTGAGCATAGCGCTCCAGTGTCAGACCGGGAGCCTGGCCGCATATCTTTGTCTAGCGCATCATCCGCGCTTGGCTTAGGCATTACACCGTACCTCTGATACTCATCAGGCACAATGCGACATCGTTTTGCCACCGCGCGAGGGCCATTCGTGAGACGTCCCTGCGCCTTGATGGACGTCTCTGCCGCTGTAAACATATCTACAATATGTTCTGCCAGCGGCAGAGATGGCATAACAGCAGTAGTCGGCTTACCTGCCAGCCATGGGCGCTGGTCCTGTTGGCTGGCCGACTGTTCCACAGCAAGAGCTGGCCCGACGTTTATTGGCCAATGACAAGCGTCAGACCAGTCTTCCTCTGTGGCTACCTGTGAATGCTCGACAAGGCGAGGGCCTTCATCATCCTCCTGAGCAATCGCAAGCATGCATGTGGCTGGAGGAAGTGATACTCCTGGCAAGCCAGAGAAAGCATGCAGGCCCGAAAGAACTGACTGGCTTGACCAGCAGGCGCCGTGGTATTGTGTGGGGAAAATTTGCCACACTACAGCCCTGGCCAGCACCACCATCGGCAAGCCGAGGTATGCGGTAATACTGGCCATCCGATCCAGCCCGACCTGTGAACGCTACTCCTGCGTGACTAGTTCCATGGACAATGTCGCCAGTGTTCCCCGCGAGGGTGCACATACGTCAATGTCCATGGCACCAAAAGGAGAATCCAGCAGATAATCCTCTTCATCCTGGCCAGAAATATTAAACTCCAGGTCAGTGAATCTTGGACGAAAACTGTTAAGTCCCTACAGAGCACCGATTCAGAGGTGGGGATTATCTTTTCAGGAGCAGAAGACGCCAATAAAGGATTTGGTCCAGGAAGCATGCCACGAAGCAACTCTGGAACCAAATCCTTAATTGTCCTCTTCATCTCTCCCAACATCTCAACTCGGACGGCCTCCATATCCATGGTGGACGAGGCCTTCCTCTTACCCTTCTTACCAGGAACCTCTCTCCTCAATCTTCTCTCCTCCTCAATCGCCTTCTCCTTTGTCTGTAACGATAAAAACTCAGACATTAGCTCGCCCCACCCACAGTTCACAGATATCACAATTAAGCAACGGTCCACAAGGACTGCATAGAAAGCATAAATGTGGGGCAAAACGTTCCTTGATAAACCTTCCGCAAGAACGACAACCAGGCTTCTGAAAAAGGCCAGAAGAAGAAGACAATGAGTATTTTAGTTAATGAATTAGAAACTCAAAACCAAAAAAAAGAGGGAAGGAAGGTGGCCATAAATACCACTAACTAATAAGAAACCAGCGTTGGACAAAACTGTATAATTGTTAATAAAGTGCAAGGCTGATTATGACGTCATAACTTCAAAAATAAGAAGTTAATCCGATCCAAAAACAATCTCCAGGTGTAAGGACGAATTGCATTCATAGCCAGAACATCTAACTGGAAAGGATAATAGAGACAGACTATGCAAACATCAGATACACAATGATACAATGGCAGCAGATTTCAGAAATATTTTCACAAATAATTGAAGTGCCTAATATCATAACTAGGATACCTGCGTCTTTAGCATAGACAAACCATCCGATCTGATACACTGGAAGCTCCACCAAACTGTATGACCTCTTAACTCTCTCCACCATAAAGGGAAGGAAGTGGACCAAGAGGGCAGTCACTGGGCATAGATTTTGTATTAGTTCATTCTAACATTGTTAGTAGGAAATGGAACCTTGGTGGAGAAAAACAAACCCTCTGATGATGTGTTGTCCTTTTCAATCATAGGTATTAGTATTTCATAGCGCCATGTAGAAATAAACCAGTTTTATGGACGCTTATCACGAGTCCCGGAAACACATTACATCGGAACTAAAACACTAAATTAGACAAACATTTAATAGAAATCAACTGATGACTAGGTCCTGGACCCTCCTCTGGTGACTTCCCACGCTCAGACATGGTTTTCAGATGATAATTAAGTTTAAAAATTGAAATAACGCAGCAGAAAGCTCTTAGGAAAAAGTATGCACGTGACTCTTTTGCCTATAAATTGGAAAAGAGGAAGTACTAGTCTGCGTATGTGCGAGGTTGGGTCTGGCATCTGCCGGACTGTCATCTGACTACCTGCCCAGTAGGGGCACCTATCGTTTTTAATTCGAGTGTTTATTGAGTGAATGTCGATATTTGGGAATATCAAAGAGTATTAGGGAGGTAAGTGTACTCTTGAAGAAAATGTCTAACAAAGCTGTTGCTATATTGGTATGCATGTCAATCAAGCGTTTCTTCTCCAGTAGCTCAGGCAATGTGCTGAAATCATGAAATGTGTGTAAATAATAGACTAGATATTGAATTTGGTGATCAAGGTGGAGAAATCATGATAAGTATATAATACTGACATATGTTTGATACATGACACAAATTCCCGAAAGATGTACCAATAATCTCATATTCCAATGGACCTTTCCAGTTTATCCATCAATCATGATGTCATAATCAACTACATGCCATGAATGATGCAGATAAGTTCGCTAACACTTAATTGATGGCGGACTAAGCGCTGTTGTACGAATTGCATGTCTTTACTATTTAATAAACACTCTGTTGAATATATTGAAACTAATTTGACTGGGCGATTGCTGCTGTCATAGGCAGCAACAGCACCCGGTCAAATTAGTTTCAAAATACTCAACAGCTTACCTGCATAGTTTTCTGAAAATTGATAGTTAGGGAGTTCAGGGATCGATCGATCCCAACACACTTGAAATGTGAGTTGCGCTAGGGCAGGGCAGAGATAAAACTGGATTCTTCCATTAGCTACATCAGTTTAAATAAGAAATGTGTTCTACATGCACACTGTATTTAACTATGAGACTTTAACCCTCGAATTTGTTTGGTAAATTTTCAAAAATAGTCTTATCTTGGTCTGCAAATGGACATTTGTCAAGACCACTGCAGAAGCTGTTTTTGGCTGATATGAGTGTTAAAGGGTTAAGCGTATGTACCAAAAAATATATGCATAAGTAATTGATATTATAGTATATCAGCCTGAAATGTACATGCAAATCTACCTCCACCAACCATTTTTAGTCTGCATTATGCAGGTCAAAAACACTTATTTCGACCATTGTGGTAGTAGTGACTGAAAGTATCGAAATTACATAACCACCTTAGAGATTCTGAGAAGGATTCTCTGCTTGAAAATAATACATTTTTCATTTTAATATTTAACAAGAACTCTGCAGACGGCACATAATACCCTGCCATGATGACAAACCAATGAGTGAGAGCTTTCAGATTTATTTCTTCCTTAGACCCAGAGCAGTCATCCTATGAAGTGTCAAAGCGATCTAATAAATGGGAACGGAGTTATCATCTGGAAACCAATTTTCAAGATGGCTGCTGGTTATCTTGAATTTCGGATCATTGTCAATTTCGCTAGGTTTCTTCTCCAGACCTAGTAAAACCACCCTATGAAGGCCAAAGTGATCAAATACGGAAATAGAGTTATTATCCGGAAACCAATTTTCAAGATGGTGGCCATCTTGAATTTTGGATCATTGTCAATTTCGATAGGTTTCTTCTCCAGACCTAGTCCAACCACCAAATGAAGTTTCAAAGCGATCAGATAATCGGTAACAGAGTTATCATCTGGAAACCAGTTTTCAAGATGGCCGCAGGTGGCTGAAGCCATCTTGGAATTAGGATCATCGTCGATTTCGAGACGTTTGTTCCCCCGACCTAGTCCAACCACGCTATGAAGTTTCACAGCAATCCGACAAATGGTAACAGTTATCATCCGGAAACCACTCTGCTGACCACCCACCCGGACCGCGCCATCACATAATACCCCGCAAAATCTTTTGGCGGGGTATAAAAATTCATTGATTTCATTATTTCAGTTCTTACCCCATCATGTAGTGCTGCTAAATGTCCCTCAATTAATAACTACTCTTAGACATATGTGCCCGCTGTATTCAGACATATGTGCCTGCTGTATTCAGACATATGTGCCTGCTGTATTCAGACATATGGGTAAATCAAGCATATCAAGGAACACAATCGACCTTTCCAGTTTATCCATCCATCATATGACGTCATAATCAACTATGTGATGTGTAGGATGATGTGATAATCAATGACATCATGAATGACGTAGATAAGTATGTCAAGAACACATAATTAGTGAGGGTCGACTAAGCGTTGCTGTACGAATTGTATGTCTTTACTATTTAATAAAGATGCTGTTGACTATTTTGAAACTAATTTTACTGGGCGCTGTTGCTGCCATACAGCTTACCTGTATAGTTTTTTGGAAATTGATAGTCAGGGATCGATTGATCCCAACATGAGCGAGGTGTGGGTCGAGCTAAAACTAGATTCAACCATTCTTCAGAATGATATATAAATTTATGAAATTGACTAAAGCCAACGTGGTAGCAATTCAACAATTACACTTCTTCAGACATGTCAGAACAATAGATAATTTTATAAGGGTCTGCAGATGTGAAATTGTTGGGTTTTTATTTTAGAAAAATGTAGATTTCCATCTCAAACATCATTTTTCATTCACAATGTGAATTCTGTTAATTCCAATTTGTTTCTGCTAAAAATGAAAATCGATGTCTTTAAAATCTATACCACCTGCCTTAAAGAGCCGCGATGTATTGGTGCCAAATGGCAGGTGGTGCTTCGAGCAGTTGCAATGTTATGGCAAGTTTAGTTACCTGACAGCAGATGTGAGTTTGGCAGTGGTATCAGAGAGCATACTAATGGCAGCATCATCTTCACCTTCTAAACCCTAGCAAAACATACAAACAAGATAAAATCATCCACATAAGGACTGCAAACACAAATAGATATTCCCTGAGATATTTTGTTAACAATATTTATAACTAGATGATATAAATCAAATAATTCCACACACACCCCCCCCCCCCCACACACACACCGCAACGGCAGCCATGTTCGTGGGATGACATAATCCCACTGATTTGGATAGACAGATGGATGGATACACAGACAAATGGGAGCTAATAATTATAAACTAAGAAGTTTCGTCACAATACTCCAAGCAAAAATAAAGTTATTGAACGAAAACCCAAAATTTGCACGGATGGACGGACGGATGCATGTACGCACGGACGAAAGCGAAAACATAATCCCCTCTCTTTTCGTTAAAGCGGAGGGATAATTATAACAAGAGAACCAATCAGAAGTTACCAAACAGTTCGCCTGTATATATTGTCACAGGATACCATACGCAACAGGGGCCTGCCTTGGACTAAACATTCAGTGAAATAATACATGAAAAATGTTCCAATGTAAAATAACGATGTGCATAAACACACTCCATGTTCATTTGACATGGAAACATAATAATTGGGTATCCATTACATGTTCATAACACATAGAAAGTGTTTTTCATAGACCCGCCCCTCAATCACAACTGGAGCTAAAAGCTCTTTGAATTATGATAGCGTCACTGGTTTTGTTCAAGCCAAACTGCCCAGCCATACCAACACAACTAGACGTGCAACCAGTACAAAATAGAGATTACTGACCATCGCAGCCTTGAGTTGCTTGACTTCATCTTCTCGTGTTCTGTAAGCATCTAGTTCCTCCTGTACTGCTTCAGCTACAGTCGGGAATGGACTGTCAAATAAACAAAATACCTTGTGTGTCAGAAGATTTGCTTAACCCTTTCACCGATGAATTCCCCATATTGCATTTTCAAGGCAACCATACAGGAACTGTTGAATATTTTGAAATTAATTTGACTGGAAGCTGTTGCTGCCTTCAACAGAATATGTTTTATATCATAGATTTTCAAGGATTTGTCAGTGAACATGATTAATAATGAACGCTCATTTGCAGGACAAGAGTGTATTTAGAACAAGAATTTTGTGGAATTAAATGTCTCGCCTGTCTCCTGTTTGTCACAGTGGCATTGACGTTTGACCTTGTGATCTCAGTGTTATTATGCTTCTTCCAAACAATATAGGTAACCATTGTATTCAATTTTAGTTCCAATAGGATTAACCAGTCCTGAAATATAATTGATTTGCTGAATGGAAAAACTTAAGGCTGAAAAAGCAGAGGTCAAATAGCAATATTAAAATGGGCTTGACCTTTGACCTGGTGACCTCCATATCACCATCATGTACCCTCTTGCTATAAGCAACCATGTAGCCAAGTTGTGTTCCATTAGGGTTAAGCTATTCCGAAATGTAACATGATAAGATTTGATAAGCCTAAAGACTTAACATTGAAAAATAACAACCTTTTGTAGAGGTCAGAATGTCCTTGACCTTCGACATTGTGACATCAGTATCAACATGCTACTTCCTAACATTATAGGTACCAATGTCTCTAAGTTTAGCTTCAATAAGATTAACCAATCCTGAAAGATAGGCTGCGAAGTTTTGCTAAACGCAAAAACTTAACATTGAAAAAATAGTTTTCTATCAAGGTAACAGTGACTTTGACCGTGTGACCTCAATATCAACACGCTGCTTCCTAACATTATAGGTAACAATGTATCCAAGTTTAGTTCCAATAGGATTAACCAATCTTGAAATATAAGTCGAGAAACTCTGCTAAACGCAAAAACTTAATGTTGAAAAGGGAAGAGTTCTGTATCAAGGCCACAGTGACGTTGACCTTTGACCTTGTGACCCCAACATCATGCTGTTTCCAAACATTATAGGTAACCATGTATTCAAGCTTAGTGCCAATAGGCGTAAACCAATCCTGAAATATAAGCTGAGAAGTTTTGCTAAATGCAGAACCGTAATGTTGACGCCGCCGCCGTCAGAAAAGTGATACGTACCTACATTTGTGTCTCGCTTTCTGCTTCGCAGGCGAGACAAAAATGACCTGCTGGAATTACTGCCCTGGTCATCGAGCTAGTTCTAACAATTTTTAAAACAGTCTTCTCTAGGCCTGTAAATGGACACTTATTTAGGCCACTGCAAAGGCTGGTTTTGCCCCAACTTAGCAAGGCTAGACGTAACAAATTGAAGACTGTATATGAACAAGGTCGCTACCATGAACTATAATATAACTTTTACTCCGTAAACAGCGCATAATACCCAGCCATGATGACAAAGTAAAGAACGAGAGCTACCAGACCTTGACGACCAGTCACCGTATGAAGTTTTAAAGAGATCAAATAAACGGTCATGGACTTACTGTTCGAAAACCCATTTTCAAGATGACCACCAGTGGCTGGCGGCCATATCGGATTTTGGATCTTCGTGGACTTTGATAAAATTCTTCCTTAGACCTGGATCAGGCATCCACATGTCTCTTCCCCAGATGTAGTCTAACCACCCTATGAAGTTTCAAGGTGATCTTGTATTTTGAAAGTAATTTAATTAGAAGATATTCTGAATATTTAACAGCTTTACGGTATGACATACTTGAAAATGAGATTTTGACATATTAGCATTTAAATGATTAAAATTGCATAAAGGCATCCCCCCCCCACCCCATACACAACCGACCCGCTTCACACCTCACACAAATCCTCCTCACACACACACAAGTCACAAATCCTCCCCAACACAATCCACTCGTCAAAGCACACCCACCCACCCCACACAATGCAGTTTCCCCACACAACATATCCACTAGTGACAGATTTCCAATATTATTAAATATTTATGCATTACCTTCCTTTGTGTACCTGCCAAAACCTGTCATTAAAATTGAGATCATATGATTTTCTCTTCTTTTTCGGTCTACTTGCACCACCTGGTGAACTGACTTCTGTAGATTCTTCAATCTCTACCCGATTTAGCCTTAAGTCCTGCGTGGTGCAAAAAGCATAAAATCATAAAGAATTGATAAACGAAACTTGAAGTGAATCCAAGCAGGCATTCTAAAGTCATGCTTTAGAAAGGGTTTCGGATAAACACAGGGATGAACATAGGGTTGGGCAGGGCTTAATCTTTGTCTCCCATCGATTTTATGTCACCCATTGATGATGTCTGCATGAAAAAAAGATTATTTCATGTACAATTAGGACTGATACAAGGCTGGCTTGACACAGATCTGGTAATAAATTGTTTTAAATGAAATTGTGGATAAATTATTATAGGTAATTATGGTAGTAAAAACATCATTTATATGTAGTAAATGTTGGCAGTGTTTTAGCTAAAATATTTATATGAAATCATGCTCAACTTATAACTCAATACAAGCTGACTATGTGAACGAAAATATATGCGTCAACATGGCAATAGACATTTCAAAGAAATTTTGTTTCGGATGAGGCTCTAAAATCTTAGCAATGACTAATACTTATCTGAGTCAGTGATAGGAGACGAATGTGCACTAAATATTAAGTACCGTTTTTAATCGAGGCAAAGACGCTGGCTTGTATTGGACGCAGGCTAAATTTTGGCCCAAACCTCCCCCAAAAATCCTTATACTCATAGAAAGGATGTATAGAGAAATTGAAATCCGTTCTCTAAAATGATTAAAATGCGTATAGAACCTACCACGGAAATTGAACGCAATTTCCATACACATGCTTACAGCTGTACCACTATGTTTAATGTATGCCTAAAAAATATCATCATGGAAGTGAATTTTATTAATGGGACCGCCTAAATATCGTGTATCTTCAATAAAAATCGTTAATTACATCAAAATCAATGCTACTTTTGACATAAATTGTTGCCGAGAAAATATAGAAATCATGTGACATTAGGAATGCGGTAAGATCACCAGTTGTATTTACTAGATTTCTTCTAATATCTGCCATTCTCTATTTTCATTGGCTTGTATGGGAGAATTTATCCAATCAGAACAGAGAAATAATATTTCTCTTCGGGAAAAATTAATAATGGAAGTGTTTTCTCTTGCATTGCGCATTAATTTTGTAATGCCGACAAACATTAAATGATCCAAAACGGAGTCAAGAATTAAAATGAGATAAGGCGTTTCTTATGTTGGTGAACCGCTGGCATTTTTGCAATTGGAAGCGCCGTGTTCCCGCGATATCCTCGCGATATCTTATACACTAACGGGAGTTGTTTATCAAATGGGTATAGATCAGACCTAAAGTACAATACTTAGTTCCTATCGCGCAATGATAATATATGGTATTTAGAGTTCCGAGTCTAGAATATTTTATGAGTACTCGCTCTAATTAAAAACAATCTTTTGCGATTGGAGGCAAATCACACAATTTATATCTTTGCTGGACGCCATTTTATGTCAAATTCAGGATAAATTTTGACGTAATAAATGATCTTTATTAATGGATACGCAATATTTAGGAGTTCCAATTTAATAATTTCACTTCCGCGATGATATTTTGAGGTATACATTAAACATAGTCGCAAGGCGCCAAGAATTTGTACTATGCGAAAATGAGTTCAATTTTATTTTTTTTCGAAACTTACAAAAAAAATGTGCACAAAGAATGTACTCGATTATAGGACAAACCCACCTTCCTAGAACATGTAATATGACAAAAAAACTGAGTCCTTTCGAATCAAAGCTGTATTTTACTGGCAATTTTTAAAGAAGTGCCAAATTCTACAACATTGATTAACCGTTTTAGCACTGACGATCAGACAAAACATATTACTGACATTGTCAGAAATACTGTATTAATGACACTTTCCATGTTTATCCATCCATCATATGATGTCATAATCAACTAACTGACGTGTAGGCCAATGTCATAATCATTATGTTATGAATGATTTGATATAGTCAGTCTTTCACGCTTAATATGCCGACACATTGTACGAATTGTATGTCTTTACTATTTAATAAAAATTATGTCAAATAATTTGAAACTAATTTGACTTGGTGCTGTTGCTGCCATAGGCAAAGGTTTTCAAAATATTGAACAGCTTTTCTGGAAATTGATAGTCAGGGCATTCAGAGATCGCTTGATCCCAACACAAGCGTGGTGTGGGTGGAGCTTAGATAGACATGGGCGGGGCATAGCTAAAATGGGTAAAGGTCTATTTGACTGGAAGCCGTTGTTTCTTATGATAAGTTAGGAAGCAACATTATTTAGTCATATATTCAACTTATTTACTGTATGGTTCCTTTATATATACATTCTGTGATTTTACTGTGAAATATAATCTGGAGGATAATAACAACCATATGTGGATGTCGAGTTGGGACTCGAGACCCACATGAAAAGGTGTGTCCTCAGGTTAGGTTTATTCCTGTTGGTTCCATGGTGTGGAGTTGGTGAATACAATGGGATTCTTTGGATCGCCTCCATGGTGTTGATTCTGGATCTGCGGGGTCGGAGGAGAGTACCTGTATAGTGCAGTGACTCATGTGGGCTCTTGTATGCTTGCGTTTATTGAAGTGACGTGAGACAGGTGTGTCACAACTTTCTTTTTTGTGGAGATTAGTTATGGATCTAATGTGTTCTTGTATTCTTGTTTTGAATGGCTTCAAAGTCACTCCCACATATTGTTTGTGGCATAGTTTGCAATTTAGCCAGTAGACTACGTTGCGTGCCTGACAGTTGCCTATGATTTTGCATCTATAGGATAAGCCAGTGTGGTAGTTTTGAAGAACCTCATTTTCTCCGTGTTGTTGCAGATGATGCAATCTTTGGTAGTGCATTCTATGAAGGGGTTCAGTTGCAGTGTCGGCATACAGTAACGATGGGGTCTGGTAGTCTGGCCCGGAATGTGTGATCCTTGATAGTTCTATTCCTCCGATAACCGAATAGTGGTTTCTCTGGAAATGCATTCCTTGCATCTCTGGCTGGCGGTGTGAATTCGCAGATGAAGATTGGTGACGTTGCTGTTGTGCCTGCCTATAGGGCTCTCTCCTGTACCTTGGGGCAGTGTTGCTACTTGCTATGGATGAGCCCTGGGTCCTCTGGGTGCGAGGGCATGGCCTTGGTCTGCGGGTTCTAGGGCTGCTAGAGCATTGGCGCTCTTTGTGTCTTGCCTCGCTGGTGGCTATGGCATTCTGTGCTTCTAGTGTGACAGTGGCACTGGTTGCTTTAGTGAAGGCCGTTTTGTAGCCCTTGGTTTCATGGTACACTACTGCCAGTTTGTTGGCAGTGTACGCTGCTAATAGTTTAGTCAATTTGTGACTAAAGTTCGAGTGGAGATTGCTCAGCCACGATGACTGAATCTGTATCTTCTGGTTTCAACAGAACTGATGCCAACAGCATAGGCGGGATAGATTAAAAAAAGCATCCGCTTTAGTTTCTACGAGAATTGTTAATACTTACCAGATGTACTATTATGATAATGTCTATTATCTAGTCTAGCTCAAAATAAACAATTAAAAACTCCGCACTCTCCATGATCCTGCCCATACTGTGTCCGGGAATTACCATAGCCTCCAGGTACCGAGTCAATTCCCAATCAGAGTCAGATTCATCTATTTGTCGACAAACAGCGAAAGCAGCTCAGCCTCACCTCAGTGAGGCAGGCCATAGTACAGCTGGTAAGTATTAACAATTCTCGTAGAAACAAAAGTAGATGCTTTTTTGATTCTACTTTGAATAATACTTACCAGATGTACTATTATGATAAACTCCGGATTTCAACAGCCAAGAAACTCCGGTGGGAGGTGAGGCTCGAAACAGCTCTCATCTACCATCCGACAGAGGTTGTGAAGAGACTAGAACCCCAGCATAGGCATGGGTTCCGCCATCTGACTCATAGAGTGCTAAACTTCCATGGTATAGACCGCGCTCACACACCCCACCCCCACATTTGTCCACACAAATTCCAGAGGGCTGTCAAAAGGGGAGGCAACACCCACTAGACCCGTGTCAGCCCCAAGTCACAGCTAGGGCCGTTCAGGAGTGTGCAAAGACGCTACTACAACTTCTAATTTTGAAAAAACTATCAGTATATCGATAAGATTTTCAAATTTGAATGAGTCTAATGTCTGTGGCAATGAATAAGATACTCTTGAACCAGACTTTTTACTTAATCAGTCTGGAAATTTGACTATAAGTAAATTAATATTAGTAACTAAGAAACCACTCACCATTTACCGAGTGCTTGGTCTTTATTGATCATCACAGGAGCCACGGTCGTTCACAGATCATGTGCATCACCATTGCTAGTGCATGTGGAAGAAACCTACGAAATATGCGTAAATAGTGGTCGGATGTTGCTTAGTTAAGATTCGACAAGTTGGCGACGTCTACCGGATTAAGTGCGATGGAGATATCGCGTAGGTAGAAGTCAGTGAATGACGACTCAGCATGCCATTGTGCTACAGACATCACCTCCTCTAAAGAGACACCCTTATAAAGGGCCAATGCTGCTGCTAGCGTTCGGACTTGATGGTGCTCGCACGATCAATCTGCTTTCCTCTGAATAGCATCGACTATCCAACGAGAAATGCTATCTTTTGAGCTTTGAGACATAACCACAGAGATTTGAGGTCTTCTCTCCACATCTCAGTACGTTTCTTATACGTTTTCAGACATCTGTCAGGACACCAAGCAGAAGAGTTGGGGTCATGCCTAACTAAACTTGGCAAATGATCGGCTGTCCTGGATATTTAAGTGACTGATTCTTTGTCAGGAAACAAAGACGTTGTAATAGTCTTAAACCTTCACCCGTAATGACGAAACGGTCTTGTTCGGCAGAAAGCGCATGAATTTTGCTTCTCCTTGACGCCGATGCTGCTGCAACCAAGAAAACTGACTTAATAGTTAACAGTTTAATATCTATAGATCTAATTGGTTCAAAGGGAGCATGCCCTAAAACCTTTAGAACAAGAGATAGATTCCATGCTGGGATAGGAATTGGCTGTCTAGGTCGCAAATTACTCATTCCTTTAATAACTTCATTTAAAGTGTCATTCTCCACTCCTACAGTGGCCAAACCGGGAACAACTCAAGCTAATGCAGACTTATATGCTGCTAGGGTTGAAGGTACAAGTTTGTCAACCTCGTATAAATGACCGATAAAATCTGCTACATGTTGAACAGATGCAGAAAAGGGATTAATATCTCTTCCCTTACACCACTCTGCAAATTTGTTGATTCTATAATTATGTCTTGGTGGTTGACCCTCTTGCACAGAAAAGCCACCCTCAATTGCTCGCTGCTTGATAACATCCATGCAGTCAATTGGAACATCTCCGGTCTGTCGTGGAGATACAAACCTTTGTTCTGAAAAATCAGATCCATTCTGTCGGGAAGAGGAATTGGATTGCAGACCAGAAGGTCCAGCAGATCCGTAAACCGTGATCGGCCTGGCCAATGAGGAGCGATCAGTAGTACTCGGCATATGCCCTCTCTTATGTTTGCCAGAGCTTTTGGGATGAGAATCGTTGGAGGATATGCGTACGCGGACATTCCTTTCCAACTTATCGCCAGTGCGTCCACTGCTAGAGCTAGAGGGTCCGGGATGAGAATCGTTGGAGGATATGCGTACGCGGACATTCCTTTCCAACTTATCACCAGTGCGTCCACTGCTAGAGCTAGAGGGTCCGGGATGAGAATCGTTGGAGGATATGCGTACGCGGACATTCCTTTCCAACTTATCACCAGTGCGTCCACTGCTAGAGCTAGAGGGTCCGGGATGAGAATCGTTGGAGGATATGCGTACGCGGACATTCCTTTCCAACTTATCACCAGTGCGTCCACTGCTAGAGCTAGAGGGTCCGGGATGAGAATCGTTGGAGGATATGCGTACGCGGACATTCCTTTCCAACTTATCACCAGTGCGTCCACTGCTAGAGCTAGAGGCCCAGGATCGGTGACACGTGTGACCATCTTTGCATTTCCTTTCATCGCAAATAGATCTACATTTGGCGTGCCCGAATGTTTGAATAGAACCTCCGTTACCGATTGGTTGAGCTGCCATTCCGTCGGACGACAAACCGTCCTTCGACTGAGAGCTAATGAAGTGCTAATGCCACCCTAATAATTCGAGTACATTTATGTGTTTCTGTGCATTGGTCCGATCCCATTCCCCTGACACTAACAGATCGTCCGATACTGCTCCCCAACCCGTCGTCGATGCATCTGTAAAGATGGACATCTGCGGTTGGGGAGGTTGTAGAGGAACACCTCGCAGGAGGTTCTGTTCTGATAACCACCACTGAAGATGGACTGTCAATGGTTCTTTTACTGGAATCCTCAGAGATAACGGATCCGTTGTCCGAGACCAGAATGATATCAAATACATCTGAATCGGCCTGCGCCTAAGTGCCGCATAAGGTACCACTTTCTCCAGAAAAACTAGCAAACCCAGTATTCAGAGAAATTGACGCGCCATCAGATTAGCTCCTAGAGAAAGTGACTCCAGCACTGCAAACAAACTCTTGTCTCTGCTCTCCGCTGGAAAAGCCACAGCGTCCCTGAGATTGAAAAGAATTCCCAGATACACAAACTCCTGTGATGGAGTCAACTCTGATTTTTCCAGATTCACAATCCATCCTAGCTCCTTTAGTAATGCCAGGACTACCTGAAGATTGTTGCACAGAGTGACTGGATTCCCCGCCTTCAGCAGCCAGTCATCTATGTAAGTATGAACAGCTATGTTCCTCCTGCAAAGGTAAGAAGTCATGGCGAGAACCACTTTGGTGAAGACCCTCAGGGTTGTGGTCAGACCAAAAGGAAGCGCATTGAACTCCCAGACATTGTCTTGGAACGCAAAGTGAAGGTATTTCTGAAAAGGAATTGACATTGGAATATGAAAATATGCATCCTTCAGATCTATCGATACTGCCCACATGCTTTTCTCAGCCCTGTCATCACCATTGCTACTGTCTCCATCTGAAATTTTGGTGAAAGAATGAATTTGTTCAGTGGTTTGAGGTTGAGAATCGGTCTCCAACTGCCGGTGCATTTCGGAACAAGGAAAATTATCGAATAGAAGCCCAGGGAGGACTGATTGCGGACTAAATGAATCGCATTCTTCTGTTGAAGATCTATGATTTCTGAGCAAATGGCATCTGGACGATCAGATTCCCATGGAATGGGAGTCCATACTGGAGTCGATGTTAACGGAAATAATGATTTACGGATGAGCCAGTCCAGTTCGTAGCTGTTTCTTAGCCAAAGACAGACTAAACAATCTTGCACGACCTGTTCCCATTGGTTTGAGAACAGCTGAGGTCTGCCTCCGACGGTAGGAATCGGCACACAGCTCGCAGTCGATATTGCACGTTAAGACATTAATTCGCTTGGGTAAAGATTCTCGACTCCCTGCATTCCTGGCACCGCCGAAAACCCGTCAGGACCATCCCCCACGCGGCTTCTTGAAATATGATGGCCCAGGACCGCTGCCATGGCTATCCTTACAGTAGCCGCCACCCTTCCTATCTTCTTCATACAGCCTCCTATTAGAGGGGCTTGTATGAAGACGAACGGCCAGGTCCCTGAGAACCGGATGGCCGATGGGCATCATGGCCAAAAGGACGGAAGGACGATCTTTGACACTGCCTCTGCTGCTCCTGTCGATGCCGCTGATAGAACTTTTCCTGCCAAACAAGCATGGACCAATGAAGGGCATGGAAGATAACGCAGTAGATAACGCAGGCCTCATCTCTGGTCCTGGTTCTACACAATCGAGAACCGTTCTCCTCCGTTCTGCCAATGATCTAGTGATCACCCTGGCCAGGCAATCTTGAGACAAGCACATGGAGTCCCTGATAACTCCGGGAACAGCCTCTGGCACTTCCCCACCTTCCGCCGCACAGGTCAGCATACCCTGTAGGACGGTGCATCCATGCGAGAGAGCAGCCATATCCGCTCTCACCGCATCCTCAATAAGAGTTAACTCATTGAAGCGATCCTTGTTAACTTGGCTTTCCCAGCTAACGGCCTATTCAGCGCTTCTCAATCTCCGACTGAAAGTCGAGGAACATGAGCATACTGATGGTAGGCCTGCTCTGGAAAGCGGGCCCTACTCCTTATCCCCGTAGGGGCCTTGGGCAAAGTATACTCCGGCTGAACCAGATTGTACGCCGCAACTTCCAACATGTCAGAAGTCTGAGTGTCCAAGGGAAGAGTTGGCATGGCCTAAGAGCCACTCAACAGAGCGCTAACCACACGCTCTGACATCCGCTCCATCGCTGGATCGCACCCAGACCCCTGGTCTGATGCCAACCCGAGCCGATCGGACATCCAACCAAGAACCTGCACCTACTCAGCTCCGGTGCAAAAAGATGATTCGTCCATCAAAGGACTACCATTCTCATCTTCCTTCTCACTCTTGGATGAGGCCACCGACGTCCCATGCCGAGAGCCACGGACCAGACTTCCAATACGAAGCGGGTCCGTGGCCCGGCTACTCACGGCTCCAGTATCCAGTGAATCACCAGATACGGAATCACCGCAATCCATCGGCTCCAACATGGGAGCCAGGATTATGGAGCAGGAGATGGGACTCCGAGAAGAGCCGTCATAAATGCATCCGCGATGCCGACAGGGGCCGTAAAACATGGCTATGATGGCATTCCGGACTGAGCGAAATCTGGGTGAAAAATGCCAGACGGAACGTCGACATCTCCACCCGGTTGACCAACCTGTACAAACCCCGTGGGAGGTACTGGAATATGTCACCTGTGAAAGCTCTGGCATGCCAGTCTTCCATCAGGAGAATATCCTCTTCTTCCGCTGTTGGCTCTTGAGCCGATGCGAGAGGAAGGACAGGTGCATGTCCCTCCGCAGAGCTGGCCGGACCACCAATAGGTAATCCTGCACCAACCTGCATCAATGGGACCGTGGACTGCAAGGATTCAAATATTGCCTTGAATTGGGCCGCCCAAACACCCAAGGCCGAGTCCATCCGCTCATTCAGGCACTCCTCCAGACCTTTAACGGATGCCTGATCCACATTGGCCGCCTTGTCCGTCGCGATTCTCTCCAAACGTGCACACCGATCGCGATCAAATTCCGCCACCAACTCCAACGACCACTTCGCACATATATCGCAAGCGCTTCCAACTTTGCACTTCGCGCAGGCTACAGTGATGGCCCGATAACTCCCGCTTCATGAAACGGTTACAGCGAAAACACAATGTATCTGGAGGGGCTTTTCCTTGCCCCTTCACCTTCTGCAAACACAGAATAAGAATTAAAACGCTGCATATGATAAGATGATGATGAGCAACACGCACAATTCACTTGATTGTAATTTTTGAATTACTTAAAAACATTAAAACTTTCTCTTAGATCAATGATAATCAAGTTCCAAGCAGGAAATATTTGAAAATTTTTAGAGTAAAAATTTTTTAACCACGACTTGGTAATTAACTAACATTAAAATAGCCAAGAAATAAATACTGATCGCTACAACCACCCTCGACAATGAAGCAAGAGCTAAAGATCGGCTTAAAACAGAGTGCATAGACACACCAAGCCAAAACAAAACGTTAATCATGGGCGCCACCATCTTGGCTACGGGCGCATCCATCTTGGAAGGAACCGAGTCGCAAGAGAAATTAACCGAGTACCCAAATAAGATTAAAAAGTTAGCGGGTGCCGGAGCGACTACAATGGCTACCATTTTAAAACAATGTGCCAATTTAAGGAGATTTCAAACAGTTATTACGGCACAAATGTATAAATTCTAGATTGATACAACCTGCCCGTGTAACGATTTTCATTTCCCTTCCATGATACTAGCAACGATTCTGACTGAAAACGGCTTAATCCTCAGAAATTTTTTGAGAGCGCATAAACGCACGACCAGATTGGAGTGCAAAATAGACGAATCTGACTGTGATTGGGAATTGACTCGGTACCTGGGGCTATGGTAATTCCCGGACACAGTATGGGCAGGACCATGGAGAGTGCGGAGTTTTTAATTGTTTATTTTGAGCTAGACTAGATAATAGACATTATCATAATAGTACATCTGGTAAGTATTATTCGAAGTAGAATTCTTGTTCATCGTGTCTTGGAGCTTCTCGTGATGGTACTCCAACCTGGATTCCTTACATGAGGAATTGCGCCATGATTGTATGCGCTCATATGTTCGCTCGGGATCCCTGACCAGGGGAATTTCCTGGTGGTTTTTGGCTGCTTGTAGAAGGGAGGGCTTCCTTGGGCTCCTCTATCCTTCTATGTTTTCTGCCCCGTAGAGGGACCTGGATCTGCGGGTCCACTGGGCTGGAGCTGGCGGCCTTGGCGGCGTCACTCGTCTCGTGTTGGTGACGTCAATCTTGGAAGGCTCCCTCAGTAGTTCAATGTCGATTGAGTAAATAGTTAGCCCTGAATTGGAGGGCATGACTACCTCAACCTCTGGTACTTTCAGGTTTTCACTAGCAGTGTTCATAGCGAGCGTTCAACAGGTTAATAACTATGTATTGAAGACAGTAGTTTTGTTCTTTAGCCTGACACTTGATTATGATTTGTGTATTCTGGCTAAAGGCCACCAACACCAGGCCGCCAAAAAATGTATAAGAGGAGCCCACAAATCAAGCCCAGACCATTCAGACATTCCGGATAACACAAAGTGAAATATAATGTGTAACTTCGGTGTTGATACGCTTACGAATACACTTATCACACCACCACCAGCAATGTGAGCCACAGCAAACACGATGTCAATACCAGTGTAAATTTAAAGCAATTTTTAAGGACTTTGTTCAACCATTTTCAAATATTTTATGATTTTTTAGACCATACAATTTTCACACTGTTTTAGCTCTTCAATAACCAAGATTTTTCAAGAAATTCAAATTTTTGCTAGGTAATTGTGCATTTGCAGGTGGAAGAAAATTTTTAAAAATTTATCACTGATATTGCTGGTTCAGTTACCGAGCCAGTCATTTGCTTAGCCTGAAAATCGACATTCTTCAAGATCATTGCAATGTTAAAGTATTAAAGGTTATTATGACAGTATTCTTATAACGGACAGGAAATAAGATTTGAGAAAATATATAGGTTTCCAAACTGTTGTTAAATTTATGCATTGTTAACCCCGTAACACTCATATCAGCCAAAAAACGGCTTCTGCAGTGGTCCTGAGAAATGGCCATTTGCAGACCAAGAGAGGACTATTTTTGAAAATTTACCACTGGACTGACTAGCTCGATAACTGAGCCAGTCATTCCAGTGGTAGTTTCAAAAATAGTCATTTCATGGTCTGAAAATTTCTTTGAGAAAATTTAAATTTTCTTTAACACATTTAAGAATTAAAGGGTTAAATCTATTTGCTAAAACCAAGCATGTTTACGGCTCTTGGAAATGTTTCTGCATTTACACACGTTTTGAAGGATGTCTATCATGTCTATAAACCATGAACACTCACTAAGACATCATGCGCTAGGGCTTGATATGTCCATGTATGATGAAGCAACGTAGCCAAGTCCACATTCCGATCCAACAACACGAGCAAAGGTCTCTGAAAACTACAGTAAAATGTAAAGCGAAATAAAAATCGTAATAGGTGCTCAAGTCTGACTAATACAAGAATATTATTAGCCGTGACACATTAATCATGACACCTCAGTAATTAAATTTTTTAATTACATATAATGAAACTAAATACAGAAGACCGTAGGGGGCACAGGGATATCATCATCAAAAATAGGTGATCTCTTAATATAAGTGATTGGAATAGAAAATGCTTTTGTGGTCAGAAGTAGCTCTGAACCTAATTTAATGGAGGAATCCAGTTTTTCCATCAATCATATGATGTCATAATCAACTATCTGATGTGTAGGCTGACGTCATAATCAATTACATCATGAATGGTGCAAGTAAGTTCGTCACGATGATGGACTAAATGTTGTTGTACGAAATGTATGTATTTAATATTTAACAAATATGCTGTTGAATATTCTGCAACTAATTTGACTGTGCGTTGTTGGTGTCATAGGCAGCAACAGCACCAAGTCAAATTAGTTTCAAAATATTCAACAGCTTACATGTACAGTTTTCTGGAAATTGAGATTCAGGGAGTGCAGGGATCTATCGATCCCAACATGGGCAAAGCATGGGTGGAGCCTAGCTAGAGATAGGAAGGGCATAGTTAAAACTGGATTCCTTCATTGGGAATTGTCTTAACCCCTTCGTGATGAAACCGGCCAAAACCAACCTCTAGTGTTTTTGAGTAAAGTCCATTTACAGGCTAAAAGAAGACTATTTTCGAAATTTTACCAATGAAATGACTGGCTCGGTTACCGAGCCAGTCATTTCATTGGTAAAATTTCGAAAATAGTCTTCTCTTGGCCTGTAAATGGACATTCAACAAGTAAATAATTTAATTCTTTGAAGAAATTTAGTCATTAAAGGGTTAAATAAACAACATCATTTGTCTCCAAAAAATAGATGGATCCTCGAGCAAGTACAGTACAGTTCAGAAATAACTTAAAATCGTTCCAAAACAAAAACATGTTAGTTAGTAACGGTTCTGTTGAATATTTTGAAGATAACTGGATTGGAAAACATGGCAGCAAGGTCTTCCAATAAAATCGTGTACAGAATATTCAACAGTACATTTAATACGTTTTGTAAATATTTAATGTTAATTCTGACCCGTACAACATGAGTGTAATACCTAAACTGCCCCGCCTGGATATTGTCCGTAGTGAAAAGACTATTACGAGCATCTCTCAAGTTTTCACGTAATTTCTTGTCCAGTTTCTCGGACACCATTTCAGCTGCATTCCCCTTGGGACATCTGATTATAGGGACTGTGCCTGAAAGATATTAATAAATACAGGTAATGTTAGTGTGCTCAGCAGCTTTGCAATAGAAAATTTAAAACCAATTAGACAACAAGAATTCCGCAGAATTAAATGTCTCGCCCGTGTCCTGTTTGTCACAATGGCATTGACTTTTGACCTTGTGACCTCCGTGTTATCGTGCTGCTTCCTAACATTATAGGTAAACATGTATTCAAAATTAGTTCCAATAGAATTAACAAATCCTGAAATATAAATGATCTGCTGAATGGAAAAACAAGGTAGAAAAAGCAAAGGTCAAATAGCAATATTAGAATGGCCTTGACCTTTGATCCTCTTGGCATAAGCAACCATGTACCCAAGTTGTATTCCATTAGGGTTAAGCAATCCCGCAATATAACATAATAAGATTTGCTAAGCCTAAAAACTTAACATTGAAAAATAACAAAGTATTATAAGAGATCAGTATGACCTTGACCTTCGATGTTGTGACATAGGTAACAATCTATCCAAGGTTACGTACAATAGGATTAACAAATCCTGAACTATAAGCCAAAAAGTTTTGCTAAACACAAAAACTTAACATTGGAAAAAATGGCTTTGTATCACGGTCAGTGACCTTTGACCTCGTGACATCAGTATCATCATGCCGCTTCCTAACAGTATAGGCAACAACATAGCCAAGTTAACATGTAGTTGCAGTAGGATTAATTGACATGATTGATCACGAAATATAAGCTGAGTTTTGCTAAACGCAAAAAATTAACATCGCTGACGGCGTCATCGTAGCCATCAGAAGTGACACATGTCTCGCTTTTTTTTCTTCTAGGATGGTTAACGGTGGCCGACGGCCATATTGAATTTCTCATCATTATCAATTTTGATATGTCTCTTCCCTAGACATATGGAATTTTAAACGGACCTGACAAATCTTAGAGACATTATTATTTACTACATACATGTACTAGTATGGATGGAGAGCACCGTTTCAACATACCCGAGTTTCAGTTCTTTTGGTGGTAAATCAAGTCTAATTTGTACAAGAATTTGCATACATGGTGTTTATTTTGAACTTAGACAGTACCAGCTGTAAACAATATCTCTTTTTGAATACCATGGTCATAGTCTCACGAATACAAACAATTAAAGACATTTTCAAGGCTAAAATGAGATGATGAATCAGGATTTAAGGGAAAGAAAACTTGGAAATGAAGAACTAAATGTCAGTGTTGCTACTGTAATTATGTCGTGCTAGAGCGTGTTAGTAGATAAGAAAGCAGAGTCAACCAATGGCATAATGTGTACATTATTAACATACATGTAGAAGTTTCCTGTAGACTGATTGATAAATAACATACCTATCCTGCGTCCAAAGTCCATATATTAGCAGGTGTTCCACAGATTTTTGGAAATTGACTTGAACGTCTTTTCAAGGATTTTTATGGTCAACAAAACAAGAAAATTTATCAAATTTCTTTTTCACGAGTAAGAGGACATACTTACCTCCCTAACACTCTTGATATACTAGTATATCGGCTCTACATTCAATAATATTCAGAATTATAAAAAGTTAGGTGCTCCTACTGGGCAGGAGGAATGTACACAGTCATGCACATGTCATACCCTACCTCTGCGCATGCGCATACTGGTACTTCCGTTACTAAATATTGGCTGACATAGAAGCAACTATTCAAATAACCAAAGGACCAGGCCTCTGTGGGGTGGAATAAACGAAATCTAGGATTTCTTTTTTCACGAGAGAGTTGATACTTACCTCCCTAATACTTTTGATATTGCTAAATATTGGCTTTCACTCAATAAACACTCAGATTTAAAACAGTTAGGTGCCCCTACTGGGCAGGGAGTCAGAGCGCAGTCTGGCGGATGCCAGCCCCACCACCGCGCATGCGCAGACTAGCACTTCCTCTGACTAGATTATTGGCTGACACACATGCAACTATTAAGAGCCTGAAGACCGAGCCTCTGTGGGGTGGAGAGGCCGGGTCCGTATCTAGGGAGGTAAGTATCAACTCTCTCGTGAAAAAAGAAATCCTAGATTTTGTTTATTTCACTTCAAGAGTATACTTACCTCCCTAATACTTTTGATATTGCCAGAATTCGAAAGTGAATCTGGCGGGAGGGAGGCGAGGTCAAAAGACCAGCTCATCCCAATACGCTTTTCTGCGTTTAAGGCACTTAAACTTCTGAAACTGTAAGAAAAAACAGTCAGGATTTGACTAACCATCGGATAACACGACCGATGTATGAGAGATGACCGAATGTCATATGCGCTCCCCCCCCTCCTTCCTGGGAGGAAGAGTCGACTGACCTCAATGTCCTATACGCTCTCTACGTACAAGTGCCATGTACTACAGGACAGAGACGAAAAAGCTCCATTTTCGTAACTCTCAACAATGAACCACACAAATACACAAACCATCACCATATTAATAACGGGTAATCGTGACAATACAATCAACAACGGACAACACATGAACAAGACTGACCTTGTTGAAATGGCTGCTGACATCATCTTCTCATCGGTAAAGACTGATGCAGGCCCAAAAAAGTGGGTGTTTCCATAAATTAATTGTGATATATATAAGTAATGAGGAAATCACCTCAAAAAATATAAACCGATTTATTTTTTCAAAACCGACAAGGCGAGAGGATTAGAGGTGTCACGGAGATAATGGTCTGTAAAACTTGACTCACAGTGCCACTGAGCCACCGACATAATATCATCCACAGGGACCCCATTAAATAGGGCCGTGGATGTCACTACGCCGCGGACACTGTGAGCCTTGGCCACGTCAACCTGCTTCCCGGTGGCGGATTTATGGCAAAACTGAATGCATTCCACAATCCACCTGGAAATGGTGTCCTTAGAAGCCCTCCCATGGGGTTCAATATATGACAACCATAACGCTGACTGGTCGGTGCGCCATGCCGCCGTACGTTGTTTGTACCGGCGCAGCGCCCGGACGGGACACCATGCTTTAGAATTAGGATCATATCTAGTTAAAGCAGGCAAAATAATAGGTTGACCTGGATATTTCAACGACTGATTTTTAGCCAAGAAATTAATCCTAGGTAGCAGCTTAAGGCCTTCCCCTGAAACCACAAAACGGTCATCCTCGGCTGATAAGGCATGAATCTCACTCCTACGCCTAGCCGAGGCCGCAGCAATTAAAAACACAGTCTTCAGTGTTAATAGTTTCATAGAAATGGAACTAAGTGGTGCAAAAGGCTTATCACCTAGTACTTGAAGCACTAGCGATAAACTCCAAGACGGAATCACAGGAGGATTCCTTGGTCTTAGATTGCCCATGCCTTTAATTAATACATTCAATGTATTTACTTCATCACTTCCCCTCTTAGCCAAGCAAGGAATAACAGACATTAATGCTGACTTATAACCAGCAATAGAGTTAGGCTTGAGGCTATAGGCATCATAGAGGTGACAGAGGAAATCAGCTACTACTTGAATAGATGAATCCATTGGATCAATACATCTTTTTGAGCACCATTCTGCAAATCTGTTGATTTTATAATTATATGCTCTGGAGGTTGACCCCCTCCTGGCTTTGGCCATAAACATGGCTGCTTGCTCAGAAAAGCCCTCCTTAATTCTAGATTCCTTGACAACATCCATGCAGTCAATCTGAACATTGACGGATTGTTGTGAAGGGCCTTGCCCTGGAAGATAATATCGTCCATCAGAGGCAGAGGAACCGGATTGCAGACCAGAAGGTCCAGCAGATCCGTATACCATGATCGGCTTGGCCAATCCGGGGCGATCAGAAGCACTTGGCATTCCTCTTGTCTGATTTTCTGAAGAATTTTTGGAATCAGGATTGCTGGAGGGAATGCGTATGCATACATTCTCCCCCAGCTGATAGCTAACGCATCTGTTGCGAAAGCGCTTGGATCCGGAATCGGAGAGACGTACGTCGTCATCTTCGCATTCTTCTTCGTTGCGAACAAATCGATGTTGGGTTTCCCCCAATGGTCGAACAGACGATCCGCCACACATTGATTTAGTTGCCATTCCGTGGGTAAAACACTCATCCTTCGGCTCAATGAGTCTGCTAGCAGGTTTAACCTTCCCGGAATATGAACTGCTTTCAAGGTAATCTGGTGATCCAGACACCAACAAAGCAGTTTCCATGTCATCATACAGAGACTGGGCGACTTCGTTCCGCCCTGGCGGTTTATGTAAGTCACAACTGTTGAGTTGTCTGAACGAATAAGAACAATCTTGCCCTGAACTTTCTGTAAGAAATGTTCCAGGCCCAGGACTACTGCTCTTAGCTCCAGTAGATTTATATGTTCCTGTGACTGTTCCAGATTCCAAAGCCCTGATATCGTGGATTCTTCCAGGCAAGCTCCCCAGCCCTCCATCGATGCATCTGTATACACAGTCACCTGAGGGTGGGGAGGGGTTAGCAAAACCCCCGGTAAGAGATTCTCTGTATTCAACCACCATTGCAGGTGGTGAATCAGAGGCGCCAACACTGACACATTCGAGTCCAGCGAACCTGTACTCTGGGTCCATTGTGTCATGAGAAACAACTGGATCGGCCGCCTGCGTAAGGCGGCCTGAGGAATGACTGGTTCCAACGAAACCATCAACCCCAGCATTCTCAAGTAAACCCGTGCCAGGACATGACGACTGTCGCACACTGACTGAATCAACGAGATGAGTATTTGAACTCTCTCCTGAGTAGGATAAACATATCCTGTCTCCAGATCGAAGAACATCCCCAGGTAAACAAACTTCTGGGATGGAGTCAGCTCTGATTTTGGGAAATTGATCATCCAGCCCAAGTCTGTGAGAATTTTCAAAACAATCTCCAGATTGGCGGACAAACTTTCCCGGGTGTGCGCTTTCAACAGCCAGTCGTCTATGTACGTGTGGACTGCTATGCTTCTCCTGCGGAGGTATGCTGTGATCGCAAGAACCACACGGGTGAAAACCCGAGGAGCCGTGGAAATTCCGAAGGGCAACACCCTGAATTCCCACTGTCTGCCCTGGAATGCAAATCTCAGGAAGCGACAGAAACTCCTGTGGATGGGGATGTGGAAATAAGCGTCCTTCAAATCTATCGACGCCGTCCACATCCCCCTCTCCAACCCCGCCAACACCGAGCGCACCGTTTCCATCTTGAAACTGGGCGTCTCGATGAACTTGTTCAATGGCTTGAGGTTGAGAATCGGTCTCCACCCACCGGTGCGTTTTGTTACCAAGAACAGGGTTGAATAGAAGCCCGGACACCTTTGTGCCGGCTGAATAGCTCCTTTTTGTACGAGGGAATTTATCTCCTCCTCGATACACAACCTTTGATCTGGATCTCTCGGAATGGGAGTCCAGACTGGCACCAGAGACAGTCGCGACGGCGGGCCTGTCATCCACTCTGGATGATACCCCACGGAAAGCCATCGCAAGACTAAACGGTCCTGAGTTAACCGTTCCCACTCTTGCATGTGGTCGGCTAGCCGGCCTCCCACCGGTCCACCTAGGGACCGCGGTGGACACAAGGCATGCAAGAGCGGCACTGTCTCCGTCGCCATACACACCGGCGTGGTCCTTACCGCGGTAAGCGCCCTGTCAGGAACGATAACCACGCCCAGATCCTCGCGCGACCCGCCCCGCCCCGCGCGCACCTCGGTGCACGGGCGGCTGCCTGGCTGACGGCGGCTGAGGAGCCTGCGCCCCCCTCACTGCTGGCCGAATCGCACGCGGCCGAGGCCGGCGCTGCGACGGCAGCTGGCCTCTGACTTGGCCAGCACCACCTCGAGCCTGCAGGGGACGATACGCAGGGGCCGCGGCGCGAACGTTAGCACGACGCAGTACCTCAAACTGTTCGCGCAGCGCCCTCTGGTTATTCACCAGGGTGACCGTCTCCTGGAGGTGGCGACATCCCTCACCTCCAAAAAGACCAGGACCCGTCATAGGCGTACGGAGTAGCCTATTATACAGGTCCTGAGACGGGCACAGATTGTCCAGGGCAAATGTGCGTCTTGCCCTGACACTCCTGGTCACAGCCCGCGTCATACAGTCCAGCGCCAGGTTAATACCATCATGGATGGTTCGCTGGACCGCGAGCGGGCCTGGCTGGCGCGATGCGGATGCCGTTACTACCCCCTGTAACAGCTGGGAGACGTGGGACAGAGCGGCAATCGAAGCCCTCCCACTCTCCTCCGCATCACGCAACGCGGTATTCGCCGAACGCAACGCGTTCGCGCACAAGACCCCCGCGTCAGAACGGGATCCTGGCCGCGTATCCTCACCCAAAGCCGCGCGGTCATCCACGCTGGGCTTGGGTACCACACCGTACCGCTGGTAGTCCAGGGGCACGATGCGACAACGCCTGGCCACCTCGCGAGGGGCCTTCGCGAGACGTCCACTCGTGTTAATGGACGCCTCCGCCGCCTTGAACATGTCAACGACATGCTCCGCCAGCGGCAGAGAAGGCATAGCGTTAGCAGTTGGTTTCCCAGCTAACCACGGCGTGTGAACACGGTGGCTAGCCGACTGCTCCACGGGCAGATCAGGCCTAACGCTCACCAACCACTGGCAAGCGTCATACCAATCCTCCTCCGTGGCTAACTGCGAGCGCTCTACAAGACGGGGTCCTTCGTCTTCCTCCTGAGCGCAAGCAGTAGAGCTTGACGGCGGGTACGCTGATACACCTGGCAAGCCAGGGAAAACATGCGGGCCTGACAGCACCGGCATGAGAATATCACTGGTTTGACCAGGAGCAGGCACCGCGGTAGAGCGCGGGGTATATATAGCCCTACCACGGGCCCGGCCAGCACCAGCTACACTCTCGGCAAGCCGAGGTATGCGGTACCGCTGGCCATCAGCAGCGCCCTGGGCCACCACCTGAACCGCGGACCTTACTCCAGGGTGAGTAATACCGTGGAAAAAAGCGCCTGTATTCCCCGCGAGGGGTGCACAAACGTCTTCATCCATGTCCACGTCGTCAGACGGCGACCCTAGCAGGTAATCCTCATCACCCTGGTCAGAAAGATTAGACCCCGGGTCAGCAAAGAGAGCTAACCCGGGCTGACCAGGAACGGTGCCATAGGAGGTACTGGCCACCGCGGCGTGCGGATACCCCTGGACTGATAAGCAGCCAGCGGGTTCCAGCGACAACCGTCCACGGTCCCCTATCGGCGCGGCAATAAGCCTGCTGCCAGGGCCGTGGAACGCCCCCTCTAATGGGGCCACCTCTGAATCGTCGGACAACGGAAGCGGACTAAGGAAAATCGATCCAGAGGCGGGGATTACCTGCTCCGAAGCCGATGATGAGGACAATAAAGGATCTGGTCCAGGAAGCATGCCACGAAGCAACCCTGGAACCAAATCTTTTATTGTCCTCTTCATCTCTCCCAACATCTCGGTCCGGAAGGTCTCCATATCCACCGCGGACGAGACCTTCCCCTTACCCTTCTTACTTACAACCTCTCGTTTCCGCTTCTTCTTCTTCTCCTCCACTACCACCTTGTCCGTCGCCTGTAAGCAGCACAAGAATTCGGACATTAACTCGCCCCCCCAGGGCTTACATATGTCACAATTAATCAATGGACCACAAGGGCTACATCGATAACACAGATGCGGCCAGAACTTCACATGCATAAACCGTCCACAGGACGCGCAACCCGGTCCCTGAAACAGGGCAAAGGACAAGGAGTATGAGCAACTAGTTAAGCTTAGAAACTCCATCCAACTCAAGGAGAAGGAAAACGATCATAAAGATCAATATACATCAAAAACCAGCCTAGCGCTTGAATTGCTAATAAATACATAGCCAGCTGATTATGACGTCATTAATCCCGTGACAGGAAAAATTCGATCCCAACAAAACATCCAAGTGCAAAGACGAATTGTATGCTGAATGGATAAGTTGACTACACAACCATCAGATACATATAGATAACTCTTTTCTGGCAAAAATGTTAATTATCTCCCTTTGATTGTTTACAATAATTAACATCACCACATTATCAATAACTAGATACCTGACACTTTGTATAGACAAACCATCCAACGTGACGAACCGGAAACTCCACCATCTGCACGCCTCTTAACTCTCTCCACCTCATGGGGAAGGAATTGGAACAAGAGGGCAAAGTGAGAAGACCTTTATACCAGGCCTCCAACTCACTGGACATAATTTTTCATTTGGTTAGATAACCTAACAGTGTTAGTAGGAAATGGAACCATGGTGGAGAGAATACTAATTCTCTGGTACTGTGACGTCACCACCTAGCGTCATACAGACCTGTGGACATAAACAGAAAGAGAAATTAGTCCTAGGTAGCACCGAGTTGATATAACCCAACCAACCAAGGCGCTTATCACGGTAAACGCGAGTCCCGGAAACACAATACACCGGGAAGAAAACTCGCTAATTTTACTAGAAGTCACCTGATTTAAAGGTCCTCCGTCCTCCTGTGGCGACGTATTCCTATCCGCCATCCAAAAAAGTGACTAACACTCCAAACAAACACCACTTAAACAGTTTAAGAGAGCGAAAAAGCTATTGAACAAAAAAACATGTGTGATCTCTTTGCCAATAATCTAGCAAAGAGGTAGTGCTAGTCTGCGCATGCGCGGTGGTGGGGCTGGCATCCGCCAGACTGCGCTCTGACTCCCTGCCCAGTAGGGGCACCTAACTGTTTTAAATCTGAGTGTTTATTGAGTGAAAGCCAATATTTAGCAATATCAAAAGTATTAGGGAGGTAAGTATACTCTTGAAGTGAAAAGGCCGGGATCCTGTTAGGGAGGTAAGCATGTCATCTCACTCGTGAAAAAGAAATTTGATAAATTTCCTATTTCACATCATAAGAACATACTTACCTCCCTAACACTCTTGATAAAAGGCAGAATTTGAAAGTAAATTTGGTGGGAGGGAGGCAAGGTCCTAAAACCAGTTCACCCTCGAAGAGACTAGCTCTCTGAATTTTCAAGAGATTTAAAACATCTGAAATTGTGTCTGAAACCACAACCAGGATAGAATTTTGCATCGGATAATCGACCGATGAAGAGAGATTGATCTAAACGCAAATGCGCTCCCCCACCCCACCCCTCTTTCTGAGGAAGGTTAGGAAAAAACGTTGCTCTAAATGACTAGCACATTCTCTAATACTTGATAAAAGTATTACTAGACATTGGAAAAAGAAAAATTGCTTCATTTTCAAAACTCTCTGAAAGAACCACAATTAAGAGACATTAACCATCACCATTTTAAATAATAACATGACACAATCACCCTCTGATGTCTTGGGCGCGGAAATCACCTCTTCCCCCATATAGATGAAGAGAATGTAACCAGAAAATAATAGGGATCCCTTACTAACAAATGTGATATTTGTAAATAGCAGAGGAGGAAAACTAATTACAAATAAATACCTCGCCATTATTTTCTGAGGACTGAGACGGCGAGTGGGTTGGAAGCATCACGGAGGTAATGGTCGATAAAACTCGATTCAGTGCCACTGGGCTACTGACATAATGTCTTCAATAGAAACACCATTAAATAATGCCATGGAAGTTACCACACTATGGACACTATGATCCTTGGCTCTATCTACTTGTTTTCCAGTGGCTGTCTTATGACAGAATTGAATGCATTCTAGTATCCATCTGGAAATAGTGTCTCTTGATGCCCTACCAAGGGGTTCAATATATGACAACCATAGGTAGCATTGGTCAGTCCGTCAAACCTGAGTCCTTTTCTTGTAATTATTTATGGCACAGACAGGACACCATGCTTTAGCACCAGGATCATATCTGGTTAAGGCAAGTAAAATAAAAGGTTGACCCGGATATTTTAAAGATTGATTCTTAGCCAAGAAATTCAATCTCGGTAGAAGCTTAAGGCCTTCACCTGTAACTATACACCTGTGCAAAAGTTAAGCACCACCCTATTTTTACGCACATGCGAGGGTATATTCATGTGCTATGAAGAAAGAAATAGCATAAGCATTTATGTACCCATCCATCTTAGTGCAAGAGGTAATAATGCAACTAGAGGAATGCTGATTATGATGGTGGGGAAACACTGTATGTTTTTGTTTGAACTTGAAAACGAGGCCTGAATATGGTTACGTTGACACAACTGACAACTATTGCCCTACAGTTGACACACGTGGCTAGATTGTCATTAATGGTGTCTGAAAACGAAGTTTAACATCTGTGCACGAGTTTGAGACTGTCATTATTAATACCGGGTATATCCACCTTGTGCCTGGATGACGGCCTGGACACGACGTCTCATGCTGGTCACCAACCGACTGATACGCCATTGTGGTATTCGTTGCCATTCAAGATGGAGTGCGTCTGTTAATTCCTGTAGGTTCTGCACAGGAGGATCCCTCCTTCTCACCATGTTTCCCAGAATGTCCCAGATATGCTCAATAGGGTTCATGTCAGGGCTCCTTGCTGGCCATGGTAGGGTTTCGATGGCATTCTGGCGGAGGTATTCATGCACAGCTCTAGCACGATGTGGTCGGGCGTTGTCATCCATGAATATAGGGTGGGTTCCAGGTGCATGATTTACAAAATGAGGGACCACAACTCTATCCAGTATGGAATCTTGATATCTTTGTCCATTTAGTGTTCCAGGTACAGTCAACAGATCTAGCTTACAATCAAATGAGATGCACCCCCATATCATAACGGAACCTCCACCAAATGGAACTTCTTCCATGATGTTACGTTGGTCGTACGCCGTGCGTCTGGACCTCCATACACGAGTTCGACCATCTGTGGCATGAAGCAGGAACCGACTTTCATCGGACCAGTGTACCCATCTCCAGGATCTCATGTTCCAGTGTCTTCTTTCGTTGCACCACCTCAGACGCTCCTCTTTGTGGTGTGCAGTGAGGAGAGGACGTCTGACAGGTCTCCTAGCTTTCATGCCAGCAGCATACAGTCTCCTTTTGACGGTAGACATTGACACTCTATTGCGCGTTTCCCATTGCTGGGTGAGCACTCTGCTGTTGGTGAATGGAGATCTCCTAACAAGGCGTACTAGGGCTCGATCATCACGGGAAGTAGTCTTCTTCGGTCTTCCAGATCTAGGCCTGTCCTTCACCTCGTTAGTTTGCCCATGTTTTGCAATCAAACGACTGATTACAGTATGGTTAATGTTCAGCTGTCTGCCAATCTCTCTGCATGACATACCAGTGGTATGCATGCCTATGATTTGCCATTTCACACGATCACTTAACCTTCGTCTTGCCATAGCGGTTCACAATCAAGAGCTAATTCTCTCTACAAATAAACCACGGTCATGAACAAAAAATTCCTAATCTTGTCGCCTAAATCTGTATGTAATGTTCTACACCTCAAACTGGACTTTTACATAACTGAACACGTGTGCTGTTTCCCGCCACGCACGGACATCAAGCGGCGTGAAGTCATGCATGCATGTGCATTTCGTACTTGGAATTATGTCAGCTAACGCGGGGACAAAAAGTATGGCAGCCTAGTTGTACCATCATGTTTCTACGTTCTATTGTTTTTGCTGGTGCTTAACTTTTGCACAGGTGTATATATAATGGTCAGTCTCCGCAGACAAGGCATGAATTTCACTTCTGCATCTGGCTGACGCTGCCGCAGTTAAAAACACAGTTTTAAGTATCAATAATTTTATAGAAATAGCACTAAGAGGTTCAAAAGGTTTATCATTCAAAACTTGAAGAACCAGAGAGACTGCATGACGGTATCTGTGGAGAATTTCTCGGTCTAAGATTGCCCATACCTTTGATAAGAGTATTTAGAACACATACTTCATCACTTCCCCTCAAGTAAGGGATAACAGATTAATGCTGATTTATATCCAGCAATAGAATTAGGCGTAAGACTATAGGCATCATACAGGTGACAGAGAAAATCAGCTACTACCTGAATAGATGCATCCATTGGATTGATACATCTCTTTGAGCACCATTCTGCAAATCTGTTGATTTTATAATTATATGCTCTGGAGGGTGACCCCCCCCCCCCCCTTCTGGTTCTGGCCATGAAATTGGCAGCTTGCTCAGAAAAGCCCTCCTTAATTGCGGATTTTTTGACAACATCCATGCAGTCAATTGAAAGATTGACCGATTGTTGTGAAGGGTCTTGTCGCTGTGGCAGAGGAGTCGTTTAGACCGAAAGGCCCCCCCGTGAGATTGCTAGACGTTGTCGAGTTACTGCCAGTCAGTACACTCGGTATGGTCCAGCGCCCAGACCGAGCGTGGATGACCATGCCGCTCTGGGTGAAGACACGTGGCCAGGCTCTCATGCTGACATGGGCGCTATGACAGTCCAACGAACCATCCAGGATGGTATCAACCTGGCGTTGGACTGCTTGACTAGGTCGGGAACTCTGATCAAGTATTTTCATAGTCCATACAAGACAAGCATGCAGTCTCAACTCTCTAACCCATCTCCATACCATTAAAGTTTAACACACTATTATATATTTTGAAATTGGCCCTTCCCCGTAATGAAATTCACATGTAAGTTTACCACAAAATTACAAACAGTATGCATCCATTTGCAATTGTTTTATCACTATTAGGTATATACACCATGTATTTATTTGGGATCTATAAATGTTCCATCGAGAATTTACTAAACGTTCCAATCTTTTCAGTGCCTACTGACCATCATTATACAGTGAAACAAACAATAAACTTACAAGAACCATTTTCTTTGTAGAAGCAAAGAAAATAATCGTGCTATCAGCGAGGTGTATGTGTACTGCGATGTCACGGTTTCATTAACATTTTCTTGCTATTTGACTATTCAGCACATTTAAACACCATTAAATAAGTCATCCAAAGTTCAAGTACTTCTAAAGGCCTTGAAAAACAATTTATGAATTGAAACACTTTAGAGACTCAAAGAACATGACAAATCATATGTTACATGAATGGAGCTGAATCTATGGCGGTGGGGTGGTAACAGACATGACAGAGAAGCAACACCTAATCTAAGTGATGTAGGATTTATAACAAGACTAATAATTCAAACATTCTTACCGAGCGTGACAAAAACGGAGAATAGACTATCTACAATAACATCCATAATGAGTTCCATGTCCGTATCTTTTGCATCACCCTTGTTGATGGCTGAAAATAACAAAAACAGATTGATTAATAAAGCATTGGAATTTATGCATCGATAAACATCACCTCCTGGATACATGTATATCATGTATATTGCATGTGCTTGCAAAGGCTATTACTTTTAATATGATGTGCAGGGTATCACAATAGTTCGATTTATTTCATAAAGTCGAGCTAAAAATGTCACTTTAGCCTGCAAATGGACATTCAATAACCCAATATTTTGGTTGTCATTAAAGTGTTAAATGGTCACTAAAAAGGCAATAAATGCAGCAAAAGTGCAGCACAAACACAGTAAATATATGATGAATGTTTTTAATGTGATGCTGCAGACTGTATTTACACACTGTATAGAACAAAGTTGTGAAACTCTCAGAATAATCTTCATTGCATCATACACAGATCGTGTGTATGCATGATTACTGTATTTTGCAGCTGTAGAAATAGAAACATCCTACAGTTGCAATCAGTCCTTCATTGCATTTAACCACTGTGTGACTGTCTTGTCCTCAGCCAAAATCTTTAGCTTCATTAGTATACAATGTTTTTAATTTTTTTATTATTATTATTATAGTAAATAACAATGTAGTCAGTAATATGAGTTACTTGTAGAAGGTTATTTAGCCTGACGCTTGGTCGTAATGCGAGACCAAAATCTGAATGATCTGGACTGGAATTTTCGTCCCTTTTATACTCTTCTTGGGCGAGCCTCTGGATTGAGTCGATCTTGACCATATATGGACAGAGAAAACCCAGATTGCCGGTTCTTCCGTTTGAAATTTGTGGAGGTTTGGCGGTGTGGTTAGACATTTTTACCGCTTGACCTGTATTTTACTGGTTGGGGTCAAGTTTACTGGTTGTGACTTATTCGTCGGTTGTGCCCATTTTTTGGCGGTTGTGTATTTTTTTTTACCGGTTGTGAGTTTTTTGCCGGGTCTGCCATTTTTGGCGGTTGTGGTAATTTTTACCGGTTGTGTCCATTTTGGCGGTTTTCTTTAAAAACGTTTTTGGCGGTTTAGGTTTTTCCCCGGTTGTAGGTCATTTTGGTGATAAATTTCTAAGGGTTTCTGTAGGTCAAGTTTGTAAAGATAATACTCCTTTAGTGGAGTTTTTGGCTGTTTGTGTGGGTAATGATCATGTGTACCGTTAATTTCCGTGTATATTGCGCTATCGTGGATAGTGCGCACCCCTAAATTTGACCAAAATCGGCCTGAAAAAACCTTCTTTCCGTGTATAGTGCGCAGTAGGATTGAGAGACATGTGAACGAAAACTGGTAACAAAAGAATCAATGACTTACTGCGTGTCGAATACGCTTTCCGTATAAAATCCATTTTGTGGCGTGCGTTACTCTGTTGTTTAATCACGGGAATATCATTTGCATACACTTTTAGCAAATATTTTGTATTAAACTTTATTGAACGATATAAAACGATATAAAAATACAAATATAATTTCCATCAGAACAGGTTAGAATCCGAATTTGATTTGAGCAGTGCTCATTAACATAAATGGTCGTTAGAACATAAAAATTGCATATTTATTTAGCACATAGAAAACATTCCTTTCTATATCTATGTAAATGCTAGATCGCCTTGAAAAACATCGGCCCTATCATTATTTTTTTAACACATTTATGTCCGTATCTGTGTAGCAATCTATGGATTTTAAACATCTCTATGTTCAACTTGGGAAGACAAGAGTAACCTCCCCTTATATATATAACTTAGAACAAATTACAGGAAACAATGGCGTTGTAAAAAAGTTGAATGATGGTTTATTTGATCATTTTACAACACTATGATATTTAATAAAGGTATAACACAGTATTTAGACAGTGGTAAGGCATTTCAACGATCTATTAGTACCATTATAGACAGGTTAGAATACGATCGTTATTCCCGACTGATTCCCGATCCATAAAATCACATTTTCAGCTCTGAATTTTGTGATTCTGACGAAAAATTCTGAGGAAAAAAATGGGACAAATATTTATCCTTGTATATAGTGCGCAGGAGCTTTTTATAACATGTAATTTGAGCAAAAAAGTGCGCAATATACACGGAATTTAACGGTAGTCATCACTGTTTTTGATTCAGACTTCATGGCGTTTCATTCCTTGAGCGGAACTCATCAGAGGCGAAGTTTTGTCGACTGGGAGTGGGCATTTTTGGGCTCCACCTTTTTCTGACTATGGTGTGGGTGTTTGGACTGATAGACAAGGAGTGTGTTGGGCATCCCTGACTAGTCTACATGGTTTGGAAATTTCGATAGGGAACTATATATCACGGTTTACACAGTCAAAATCAACTGGTTACATATTGAAGTTATGTAAAATTTATTTGTGCTTCAAAAATTAGTTTTGAAAAATAAAAGATGAATAAAATAGAGAAGCACAACAACTTGGTGAGTATGCATCTTTGTTGTTCTTTTATATGATGCAATTAAATTTAATTTCATTTAAGTTTTAAAAAGGGGGAAATAGCGGTGTGCTGAAATCCATGTAAAAAGTGCCATATTTAATAGTATCTTTAAAAGATGCGAGGTGATGACAATGGGTATGACGTCAATGTGTGATGTCTATGGCAAAAGTGATGACGTCGCCAAGAGATGTGTAGATACATATTATGTCTGGAAAGATGGATTCTTAGGGACGACTTAGGAATGAAAGGTTAATAACAACGTACTGGGCGTGTCCGCCCATGGTGGGCGTGTTGGTCCAGGGGAAAGGCGTCCCTTATCCTGCTTGGTTTATGCCTATAGGCTCCATTGTGCGGAGCTGGTGTATCCAATGACATTCCTTCTGGTTTCTCCATTCGGTGGAGGTTTCATCGTCCGGGTCTGATGAGAGTACCTGGATAATTCTGAACTGCATGTCAGTTCTAGAATGTTCGGGTGTGTCGTATTGTTCATTCCTGTGGAGGTTTGATATTGATCTCAGATGTTCTTGGATTCTGACTTTGAAGGTGCGTAGAGTTTCTCCTACATACTGTTTCTTACATTTGTTGCAACTTAGTAAGTAGACAATGTTCCTCCCCTGGCATTTGCCTATGATCTTGGATCTGTATGTTAGGGCTGTATGTGAGCTAGTCAGAAGAATCTGGGTTTTTGCATCCATTAGCAGATGTTACAGTTCTTAGTAGTGCATGCTTTTAGAGGGTTTCTGTGCTGTACAGGGGTGTTATCTGATGGAAGTTCAGCCCTGACAATCATATCTTTGATTATCTTGTTTTTTCTATAGCCGAAGAGAGGAGATTCTGGGAAGGCATTTCTGCATTTGCTGCTGGCTTCCAGGATTAGCCAGAATTTCGTGATGGTTTTCTTCAGAAAGATGCCAGTTCGTGTGAACTCGCAGACAAAGATGGGCCTCTGTAGAGGGGTGGGTGTAGGATGCTGTGTTTGTCTTTTGATCTAGCTTTTGCCCTGGATTCGTTGAGAATTTTGATAGGGCAACCCCTTGCTTCAAAATATCCTTGTAGAATGAAACTATTTTTGTCGTAGTCTTGTGTGCGACTACAGGTGCGTCTCAACCTGAGGAATTGTCCATATGGGGATGAATCCTTGCAGGAGGAGGGGTGTGCTGAATCATAGTGGAGGTAACCGTGGGTGTCTGTTGGTTTTGTGTAATCTACTGGCAGTTGTAGTATCAATTTCCTTGTCCCTGACTAGTTGGTCTAGTTGTTTTTCAACAAGTTTTGTGTTTATATGTTAGATCTTGTTCAACGTTTGTATAGAACCATGCATCCGCTAGCTGGCGGTTTGCTTCTACTATATAATCTGTTATGATTTGGATGACAGTTGCTTGCCCATTGTCAGCTTTTTTACCACTATTGTGTGGTTGTGCTGGAGTTGCACTAAAGCTGACAGTTCCAGCTCACTCAGATTACTGTTATTAGTTCTATGGTGAACATGTCTACTAAATTCATACCCGATTGCTTTGAAAAAAGCTTCAAATGGCGCATCGAAGGTGGGAGATGACATTGAAGTGTTTTTGGTGGCAAATTTTCTGATTATGACGTCTTGGAATGTTGGTGGAGCCGGTGCCATGGGAGGGGAGGTTGCACCGGTTCCCAGTTGTAGGCGTGCGTGTGTGGTGGTGGGGGGGTGGGTGCGGGATGAAGAAGTGTTTCAGGCGCATGCGCCTGAAAAAAGCCTGTAAATCGGAATAGAGGTTGCCCATGTTTGGTTCTGAAACCATAGGACTGAATCCTAAACCGTTATCAAGAATACTGACGGTTGCCATGGTTAGTGGGGGAATTTGATTGGTTAAAGACAAACAAGGATGAGTATGTTTCTGAGTCTTTAATGACTGCATTGTTGTTATTTACAGTTACAGATAGACAGTAGTGGTTGTAAAAGATGATTATTATATGAATGTTTATAATGTTGTGAAAGAAAGTTTGCTTTCTTAGAACGGTGATGTAGTCATCTGCGTGCCTCTGTCAGGTTTTTGACTGCCTGGAGCAGATTCTCGAGTGCTCTTGCGCTCCTTGATTCCATCGACCGGCTACTGTTGGAATCCTGGTTGTCCCTCCGGTCGGGTACCTGCTGCTGGTAGGTTGGCCCTGGCCTTCTGTACGGGCGTCTGGAGGGCTGGCGGTTGTTTCCCCTGGACTGTCTCTTCTGTTGACGATCCTACTTTCTTTTCGTTGGTTTACGCCTCGGACTCGGAGACCGGTGCAAACGGCTGTGTCTGACCGTGGTGGCTGCTATGGCTAATTCTGCCTCTCTAGAGGTAGAGGAATCGCAGCATCGTTCGAAAGCAGTTTTGTAACTGCTCACGACTTGGTATTGGTCTTCCAGTTTTCTGCTCGTGTGGTCAAACACGGACTGGGTTATGACATTTCAAATTTCTTGATGTGGTTCAGTCATTGTTTTTTGAAATCGTCATTCTCCTTCTCTGGGTTCCATGTTACCCTAGTGAGGAGCATGCTAGGAGGTGAGCGGTCCTTCAGCGGCGACTCCAACCTCTCTAGTTGGTATTCTAGCTTAGTCAACCGGCAGGCTGCATTGCGCCATAGCCTGTATGCTCCCAGATGTTGATCTGGGATTGCCGGTTTCTGGTACTTGCCAGCGCTCCGTAAGCATGGTCCCTGGTGGATGCTGATGGTGTGCTGTCTTCTTCAACCCTTCTTCGTTTCTGTGCTGACAACCTGTGGCCGTGGAGGGTCCACTGGTGAAGAGCTTGCCACTCCTACGATTGCTGGTGGTTTAATGGTGGCATTCAAGTCTGTGTTAGACCTGACAAGTAGTGTCCAAATCTACTGAGTTTAGGCTCAGTGCGGACAACGAAGGTATTGTAATTATCTCCGTTTCCCGTGGCAACGGTTTGCTGGATGAATCCATTGTTCAATGACAGTAAATAACAACGTAGTCAATAATATGAGCTACTTGTAGGTTATTTAGCTTGACGCTTGGTCGTAATGAGAGACCAAAAGTCTAAATGAGTTTAATAAATTTATATCCTTCCTGGGCGAGCCTGTGGATTGAGTCGATCTTGACCATATATGGACAGAGAAAAACCATATTGCCGGTTCTCCCGTTTGAAATTTTTGGAGGTTTGGCGATGTGGTCAAACATTTTTACCAGTTGACCTGTATTGATATAAAGATATGATTGTCAGGGCTAAACTTCCATCAGATAACGCACCTGTACAACACACAAACCCTCTAAAAGTATGCACCACTAGGAACTGTAACATCTGCCAATGGATGCAAAAAACCAGATTCTTCTCTAGCTCACATACAGGCCTAACATACAGATGAAACCTCCACCCCATGGAGAAAACAAAAGGAATGTCATTGGATACACCAGCTCCACACAATGGAGCCTATAGGCATAAACCAAGCAGGATAAGGGACGCCTCTCCCCTGGACCAACACGCCCACCATGGGCAAACATGCCCAGTACGTTGTTATTAACCACCCATTATTATTATTATGACACTGTACGATTGTTTCTAGGAAATGCTGATACAATACATATTATGTGTGTTAAAAATATCACCAGCTTTAAGCAGCACCATTTTCAAAATAAATATCAATTACATTGAGAAATGAGATTAGGCATAAATCAGTATATGTAGGAACAGAATTAACCCTTTAACACTCATATCGGCCAAAAACGGCTTCTGCAGTGGTCTTGAGAAATGTCTATTTGCAGACCAAAAGAACACTATTTTTTTAAATTTAACACTGGAATGACTGGCTCAGTAACCGAGCCAGTCATTCCAGTGGTAAATTCTCAAAAAATAGTCTTCTCTTGGTCTGCAAATGGACATTTTCTACGAGGAAATTGAAATTTTCTTGAATAAATTCGAGGATTAAAGGGTTAAACAGTAAACTAACCATAATATGAGATTGACTCCCTGTCTTGGTGACGCAAGCTGAACATGTCATCCTCTAATGAAATGAAGTTCAGGTATTGGTCAAATACCTGGAAATAGAATACGTGTATGATGAAACTAGACAGAATCACATGAGGACAGCAAATGGAATACATGTATGAAACTAGACAGAATCACATGAGGACAGCAAATAGAATACATGTATGAAACTAGACAGAATCACATGAGGACAGCAAATAGAATACATGTATGAAACTAGACAGAATCACATGAGGACAGCAAATAGAATACATGTATGAAACTAGACAGAATCACATGAGGACAGCAAATAGAATACATGTATGAAACTAGACAGAATCACATGAGGACAGCAAATAGAATACATGTATGAAACTAGACAGAATCACATGAGGACAGCAAATAGAATACATGTATGAAACTAGACAGAATCACATGAGGACAGCAAATAGAATACATGTATGAAACTAGACAGAATCACATGAGGACAGCAAATAGAATACATGTATGAAACTAGACAGAATCACATGAGGACAGCAAATAGAATACATGTATGAAACTAGACAGAATCACATGAGGACAGCAAATAGAATACATGTATGAAACTAGACAGAATCACATGAGGACAGCAAATAGAATACATGTATGAAACTAGACAGAATCACATGAGGACAGCAAATAGAATACATGTATGAAACTAGACAGAATCACATGAGGACAGCAAATAGAATACATGTATGAAACTAGACAGAATCACATGAGGACAGCAAATAGAATACATGTATGAAACTAGACAGAATCACATGAGGACAGCAAATAGAATACATGTATGAAACTAGACAGAATCACATGAGGACAGCAAATAGAATACATGTATGAAACTAGACAGAATCACATGAGGACAGCAAATAGAATACATGTATGAAACTAGACAGAATCACATGAGGACAGCAAATAGAATACATGTATGAAACTAGACAGAATCACATGAGGACAGCAAATAGAATACATGTATGAAACTAGACAGAATCACATGAGGCCACCAGACATTTGGGTCGATGCTACATTTGTAAGACAGATGGTTAAACAGATGATTAGAAAGCTATATGGATGGACTTAACAAAAAGAATCGGCTTATTAGCCAACCTACCCAGGAATTTTCATCAACATACATAGAAAAGCTATAAAATCGAATGAGACCCAAACATCTGCACCTACATGTGTAGACTGATGAGCTGTACGCATTAACCCTTTAACCATCACATTTCTTTTCTCGAAGAAAATTTTCATTTGCACACCAAGAGAAGACTATTTTTGAAAATTTACCATTGGAATGGTAATCGAGTCAGTCCATTCCAGTGGCACATTTTCAAAAATAGTCATCTCTTGGTCTGCAAATGGACACTTCCCGAGACCACTGCAAAAAATGCCGTTTGAGGGTTAAAGGGTTAAGGGCCCCAAATCAAAACATTAATGGACCTTTACATTTTTAGCTATGCCCCACCCATCTCTAGCTAACCTCCACCCACACCTCACCGTGTTTGGATTGATCGATCCCTGAATGCCCTAGCTATCAATTTCCTGAAAACTATACATGGAAGCTGTTGAATATTTTGTAACTAATTTGACTGGTTGCTGTTGCATAGACCGTCTTCAAATATGCGTTCGTGACGTACTTATCGACGTCATTCATTATGATGTCATTGTACACGTCACACAGTTCATTATGACGTCATATGATGGGTGGGTACTCTGGAAAGGTGAATTCTCCCCCAGTTTCAGGGTGATAAATACAGTCAATTCAGTCAAACCTGCTCGAGAGATGAACACCTTTTTTCAGGTGGTGTATGGGGGTAGAGCTGGTCAATAATGGCACATAGCCATGGCGACTGTCTAAGACAGTAACCTACAAGCCTTTATTCTATTGACTGTGATCTATGCATCAGAATATATAACGAGAATGCATTCGAGGGAGATGATGACTCATGCCTTTGCACTTGGGTTGACAACACACTTGGTGAATCCGTGACCTAGATCTTACATCTGTTGACGTCTGACTCATGATAACGTGTGACAAATCAGCTGATTCTACATTCTTGCAATGAAGAGTTGTATCAGTGAAAATGTGTATTTCAGTATGCACTAAGTGAGCCAGTGACCTTGACATTTGAACTTTTGACCTGAAGCTAAATTTCTTTCTAGCCATAATATGAATGTATACATGTGCCAAATTTAGTGATTCTACCTCATAGGTTTCTGGAGATAAGCCACAGATAAACAAACACCAATCACAATACTCACATCAGTCTTTGCTGGCATGAGTAATAACACACAATGTATCCATACACATTACCTCTGTATATTACTATAATATTATCGGGCTTTGCTAGAAATGTGCAGAGCAGGGGTCATATTCACGAACGCGTAACTTACGCCTGGCGCAACCTATTCCACATGGTTACGCCGTATTCACTAACTGGGGCATAAATAAATGCGTCACTGTAATGCGTGTAGGCCCGAATTCGTTGGTCACATAGGCCGCTTATTGACATAGTACCATATGCGTCAACAGCTGTCAAAATGTGTGACCTTCACTACAACATGGAATACTGAACAGGCTAGCTACCATCGACTCAAAATTTATAAATAAATAAATAAACAACATTCATTTGGATGTTCTATCGAGTCTGACTAAATCTAGCATTGAGTCTGACTAAATCTAGCATATAACCATTCACTAGTAAAATGCTTGTCATTACGGCGAAAACATGTAATTTTTATATTCTTACAACTTTTCCTTAGCATTCTGCTACCTAGTACTAATACTAGGGTTAACCTTTCGGGGAAACGAGCATAGCGCATCATTCAGGCCGTTCATGTGCGCTCGTTGCCAGGCAATGACGTATCGCTCTACCGTATTTACCAAATTGTTTCAGTTTCACAGTCAGCGCACCGTGGGTGCTTTGAATACAGAAATAGGAAAAGTATTCAGCTCAAATATTTAAAAAAAACGGCTGCTATGGCTTCACATTAAATAAGACTTAGTATTTACAAAAAGTCAGCTAAATGTAAATTCAATTTATAAGATTCGTAATATCCGATATTCGACTAACATTCGAGACCACGTCAAAAATGCTGTAAATAGTGACTTACGCCTTGTAGTTGGAGGGCATAAATTATGCCCAATTTTATGGATGGGCGTAAGCTACGCCCTTTTCATGAATACTGACTTACGCCACCTTGGGGGTTTACGCCCTAGTTACGCCTTTTCTAGGACATAAGCCCTCTTCGTGAATATGGCCCCTGAGCTAGAAATGGATGCCTCTATTGGCTGTAAACATTACATTACTCTTTTTTCATAAAATACATCTACATATACTTTTATATGTAAATTTTTTATGTTTTGAAAGTAGCTATCTTAACACTACTTTTCATTTAGAAAACAGGTGGTTGATGTAAGTGGTTATTTTTCTGACATTTGATGAGAACTTGTGCCAATACCCTGTTTATAAAACCTTTAATGACTAAATTTGTTCAAAAAATTTAAGTATTTACTTATTGAATGTCCATTTGCAGGCCAAGAGAAGACTATTTTTGAAAATTTACCACTGGACAACCGAGCCAGTCATTCGAGTGGTAAAATTTTAAAAAATACTCTTCTCTTGGCCTGCAAATGGACATTTCTCAAGACCCCCTACAGAGGCCAGTCTTGCCTGGCTTCGTCCTGAAAGGGTTAAACATTTACAGCCATCTTTACATTCACCTTAGCGACTTGTGCAACTGCATTACTCTGAATAGCAGCATTGCCGATATCCTCAAGTTTCTGGCGTGATACAGCGGAGATAAAGTTCAGGTAGTAGCAGTCATATAGTTGACTCTGTAAATCCTGAAATATAGAAACGTATATTGAACATAGAATAAAAAATGGTTCACAAACTGTAAGATATATTGCGAGTGCCATAAATAAAACATAACTATAAAGTTTGTTATGTGCTTTTTAACACTTTAACACTGAAATTTGTTCATGAAAATTTCAATTTTCTCATATAAAATGTCAATTTACAGACCAAGAGAAGACTACTTCTGAAATTTTAACACTGAAATGACCAGTTATCGAGTCAGTCATTCCAGTGGTTACTTAAAAAAAATAGTCTTCACTTGGTCTGCAAATGGACATTTCTCGAGACAACAAAAGCTGTTTTTGCTGATATGCGTGTTAAAGGGTTAACAGCCTCACAGTACTATTAGGTGTAGGCATCATTCAAATTAACCACTTAATGCTCAATCCACGCAAAACCTGCACACTGGTCATGAATCATATTCAGTTGCAGGCCAAGAGAACAGATTTTTGAAGATTTACCACAGGGATGCCTGGCTCGATAAATGAGTCAGACATAAGTCATAAGCAAATATTCAGATTTTCTTGAGCAAATTTGACCATTAGACAATGTTAGACACAAACCTGTACATGTATGCATATGTGCAGACATCTTTCTTGTCACATGATTATCACTCTGGGAATGAGTGGGTATTAGTAGTAATAAAAATCATGAAAACAAGGTTTCAGAGAAATTTTATGGTTAACCCTTATATGTACCAAATATTCGATCTGTTACTGTGTCATTAGCAAAGAAACTGGGGTACATTATTAAACAATTTCGGTAGACGATGTTGCTGTCTATGACAGCAACTTCTTCCATCAAATTTGTTGAAGAATCAACACCAGTTCATCTTTTAATTTAATTTGAAAATATAATATTTTGACATCAGGTAAGGGTTTTAAAGCGGTTGTATTCTTCATATTGCAATAGCCGAGAGAAAATCATGAAGTGCAAATAAAACACAGGCGACACTCTATAGCGCTATCAGAAATTTTAAACAAATTAGACAGACAGAGATGGATGGACAAACACAGAGAGAGACAGACAGACAGACAGACAGACACACACACACACATAGACAGACAGACTGGCTTATACATGTACTTGTTGAACGTAGCAGCAAAAAGACAAAATCTCTGTATAAATCATCAAAACCTTCATCTCTGTACTTACAAGACCATTAACATTGTGCCATTCACTAAGACATAGGCTTTGTGAAAATCAAACCAAGTTTTCATGCATACATGGTTGCCATGAGAATGATATATTGTGTTTTCCAGAATGAAGGTGTTTATCCTTTAACCAATGAAGTCCCCATATCTCATTTTAAAGGCAAGCATACAAGAAAACTGTTGAATATTTTGAAATTACATGTAATTTGACTGGAAGTTATTGCTGCCATAAGCAGCAAGGGCTCCCAGTCAAATTAATTTCAAGTCAATTCAAGATATTCATGAGAATAAGTTATATATCGTAAAGAATATTTAAAAAAGTTTTAATGAATACCTTGCATATTCTCTGAACATTCTCCTCTGATGGCATTACAAAATAAACAGCTGGAACATCTGGTAATGCATCGCGATCTGAATGGAGCAGACTGAAAATATAAACAACACAAAAAAACAGCTGTCAACTGGAAAAGTGGGGAGTTCTTACATGTATATACAACGTAGCCGCTTTACGCATCCTCCATTCAACTCAGAAACTGATGCTGGTGCACATATAATTTGGTAAATGTAAGCAGTTTAAAACAGCAACAACGTTCTGCTAGACCATCTCAAAATGCACACTAACTAATGACTGTACAGAATTACATCTAATCTGAGACAGACACACAACATAACCACACAATAGTGCTTGAAATTGGTACTATTTTTTAGATCAATGAATGGTTTTATATACTAACCAATAATCAATGGACCTTTCTTGTTTATCCATCCATCATATGATGTCATAATGAACTACTTGACATGTAGGATGATGTTATAATTAATGACGTCATAAATGACATAGATAAGTTTGTCACGAATGCATGGTGACAGACTAAGCATTGTGGTACGACTTATCTTTACTATTTAAGAAACATGCTGTTGAATATTCTGAAACTAATTTGACTGGGTGCTGTTGCTGCCTTCTAACCAGCAACAGCACCCAGTCAAATTAGTTTCAAAATATTCAACAGCTTACTTGTATAGTTTTCTGGAAACTGAGTCAGGGAGTTCAGGGATCGATCGAGCACACCACGAGCGAGGTGTGGGTGGAGCTTAGCTAGAGATGGGAGGGGCATACAAATGTAGCTAAAACTGGAAAGGTCCATTAATGATCAATCTTAACAGTTTCTCATTTTTTGCCATAGGCAGCAACAGCACCCAGTTAAATTAGTTTCAAAATATTCAACAGCTTATCTGTAGTTTTCTGGAAATTGAGTCAGGGAGTTCAGAGATAGATGGGTCACAACACAAGCGAGGTGTGGGTGGATGGGGCCTAGCTAAAATGGGAAACGTCCGTTAAAAATCACTCATAACAGGTTCTCATTTTTTTTACCCATTTTGAATGCAGTAATTATTGCCTTTTCATGGATAGTTAACCCCTTCAACCCAACTGCTCAATATTTTGAAACTAATTTGACTGGAAGCCATTGCTGCCTTAGGCAACAACAGTTTCCAGTCAAACAGGTTAAAAAATATTCAACAGGTCAAATTGATACCAATGTATGGTTGCTTTGAAACTAGATGTATGTGCTGAAAGGGTAATGTCTTAGCCTAAGGAGTAATACAATTTTATATAGTTGTAAAAATGAAACTAAAAATGGTTTTGCCAAAAGTACTCGTCTTCTGCAGTTATTTTCTAACTTGACCAGTCAAGAGATATTAATATAGTCTATTTATACATGTTTCAAGCAGCCAAAATTGCTTTCTGATATCTTGATCAATCTGCTGAACATGCCAATCAATCAATCAATCAATCAATTGATTGATTGATTGATTGATATATATATATATATATATATATATATATATATATATATATATATATATACACCTGTGCAAAAGTTAAGCACCACCCTATTTTTACGCACATGCGAGGGTATATTCATGTGCTATGAAGAAAGCAATAGCATAAACATTTATGTACCCATCCATCTTAGTGCAAGAGGTAATAATGCAACTAGAGGAATGCTGATTATGATGGTGGGGAAACACTGTATGTTTTTGTTTGAACTTGAAAACGAGGCCTGAATATGGTTACGTTGATACAACTGACAACTATTGCCCTACAGTTGACACACGTGGCTAGATTGTCATTAATGGTGTCTGAAAACGAAGTTTAACATCTGTGCACGAGTTTGAGTGTCATTATTAATACCGGGTATATCCACCTTGTGCATGGATGACGGCCTGGACACGACGTCTCATGCTGGTCACCAACCGACTGATACGCCATTGTGGTATTCGTTGCCATTCAAGATGGAGTGCGTCTGTTAATTCCTGTAGGTTCTGCACAGGAGGATCCCTCCTTCTCACCATGTTTCCCAGAATGTCCCAGATATGCTCAATAGGGTTCATGTCAGGGCTCCTTGCTGGCCATGGTAGGGTTTCGATGGCATTCTGGCGGAGGTATTCATGCACAGCTCTAGTACAATGTGGTCGGGCGTTGTCATCCATGAATATAGGGTGGGTTCCAGGTGCATGATTTACAAAATGAGGGACCACAACTCTATCCAGTATGGAATCTTGATATCTTTGTCCATTTAGTGTTCCAGGTACAGTCAACAGATCCAGCTTACAATCAAATGAGATGCACCCCCATATCATAACGGAACCTCCACCAAATGGAACTTCTTCCATGATGTTACGTTGGTCGTACGCCGTGCGTCTGGACCTCCATACACGAGTTCGACCATCTGTGGCATGAAGCAGGAACCGACTTTCATCGGACCAGTGAACCCGTCTCCAGGATCTCATGTTCCAGTGTCTTCTTTCGTTGCACCACCTCAGACGCTCCTCTTTGTGGTGTGCAGTGAGGAGAGGACGTCTGACAGGTCTCCTAGCTTTCATGCCAGCAGCATACAGTCTCCTTTTGACGGTAGACATTGACACTCTATTGCGCGTTTCCCATTGCTGGCTGAGCACTCTGCTGTTGGTGAATGGAGATCTCCTAACAAGGCGTACTAGGGCTCGATCATCACGGGCAGTAGTCTTCTTCGGTCTTCCAGATCTAGGCCTGTCCTTCACCTCGCTAGTTTGCCCATGTTTTGCAATCAAACGACTGATTACAGTATGGTTAATGTTCAGCTGTCTGCCAATCTCTCTGCATGACATACCAGTGGTATGCATGCCTATGATTTGCCATTTCACACGATCACTTAACCTTCGTCTTGCCATAGCGGTTCACAATCAAGAGCTAATTCTCGCTGTACAAATAAACCACGGTCATGAACACAAAATTCCTAATCTTGTCGCCTAAATCTGTATGTAATGTTCTACACCTCAAACTGGACTTTTACATAACTGAACACGTGTGCTGTTTCCCGCCACGCACGGACATCAAGCGGCGTGAAGTCATGCATGCATGTGCATTTCGTACCTGGAATTATGTCAGCTAACGCGGGGACAAAAAGTATGGCAGCCTAGTTGTACCATCATGTTTCTACACGTTCTATTGTTTTTGCTGGTGCTTAACTTTTGCACAGGTGTATATATATATATATATATATATATATATATATATATATATATATATATATACACCTGTGCAAAAGTTAAGCACCACCCTATTTTTACGCACATGCGAGGGTATATTCATGTGCTATGAAGAAAGCAATAGCATAAACATTTATGTACCCATCCATCTTAGTGCAAGAGGTAATAATGCAACTAGAGGAATGCTGATTATGATGGTGGGCAAACACTGTATGTTTTTGTTTGAACTTGAAAACGAGGCCTGAATATGGTTACGTTGACACAACTGACAACGAATTGCCCTACAGTTGACACACGTGGCTAGATTGCCATTAATGGTGTCTGAAAACGAAGTTTAACATCTGTGCACGAGTTTGAGACTGTCATTATTAATACCGGGTATATCCACCTTGTGCCTGGATGACGGCCTGGACACGACGTCTCATGCTGGTCACCAACCGACTGATACGCCATTGTGGTATTCGTTGCCATTCAAGATGGAGTGCGTCTGTTAATTCCTGTAGGTTCTGCACAGGAGGATCCCTCCTTCTCACCATGTTTCCCAGAATGTCCCAGATATGCTCAATAGGGTTCATGTCAGGGCTCCTTGCTGGCCATGGTAGGGTTTCGATGGCATTCTGGCGGAGGTATTCATGCACAGCTCTAGCACGATGTGGTCGGGCGGTCATCCATGAATATAGGGTGGGTTCCAGGTGCATGATTTACAAAATGAGGGACCACAACTCTATCCAGTATGGAATATTGATATCTTTGTCCATTTAGTGTTCCAGGTACAGTCAACAGATCCAGCTTACAATCAAATGAGATGCACCCCCATATCATAACGGAACCTCCACCAAATGGAACTTCTTCCATGTTGTTACGTTGGTCGTACGCCGTGCGTCTGGACCTCCATACACGAGTTCGACCATCTGTGGCATGAAGCAGCAACCGACTTTCATCGGACCAGTGTACCCGTCTCCAGGATCTCATGTTCCAGTGTCTTCTTTCGTTGCACCACCTCAGACGCTCCTCTTTGTGGTGTGCAGTGAGGAGAGGACGTATGACAGGTCTCCTAGCTTTCATGCCAGCAGCATACAGTCTCCTTTTGACGGTAGACATTGACACTCTATTGCGCGTTTCCCATTGCTGGCTGAGCACTCTGCTGTTGGTGAATGGAGATCTCCTAACAAGGCGTACTAGGGCTCGATCATCACGGGCAGTAGTCTTCTTCGGTCTTCCAGATCTAGGCCTGTCCTTCACCTCGTTAGTTTGCCCATGTTTTGCAATCAAACGACTGGTTACAGTATGGTTAATGTTCAGCTGTCTGCCAATCTCTCTGCATGACATACCAGTGGTATGCATGCCTATGATTTGCCATTTTACACGATCACTTAACCTTCGTCTTGCCATAGCGGTTCACAATCAAGAGCTAATTCTCTCTGTACAAATAAACCACGGTCATGAACACAAAATTCCTAATCTTGTCGCCTAAATCTGTATGTAATGTTCTACACCTCAAACTGGACTTTTACATAACTGAACATGTGTGCTGTTTCCCGCCACGCACGGACATCAAGCGGCGTGAAGTCATGCATGCATGTGCATTTCGTACTTGGAATTATGTCAGCTAACGCGGGGACAAAAAGTATGGCAGCCTAGTTGTACCATCATGTTTCTACGTTCTATTGTTTTTGCTGGTGCTTAACTTTTGCACAGGTGTATATATATATATATATATATATATATATATATATATATATATATATATATATATATTCAGTGTACATCTAATTGTCCATTAATTATTTGCTTACAGATGAAGTGTTACTCCCATATCCCTGAGTTCTTTCACGGTCAGTTGCGGTGAGAGAATGTCTTGTCCGAAACGATCGTAGACCAGAACCTGAAGCACATGCATATGATGTATATGAAAACTCAGGAAATTACTATCACGACTAAAGACAGTCAAAGATGCAAACTGTTGCTCATTTTTTTAAATAGGACTTAGGACAATGTAAGTCATTAACTAGGACAATTTCACGCTACTTAATGGAATAACCCGCATTAGTGTTGTTCCGATTAATCGATTTGATCGACGATTGATTGATTTGCATGTTCAACCAACCGATCGATCATGATTTCAGAAATCCATTTTGGTTGTTTATAAATTGGCTTTATTAATGTATTTTAACTGGTCAAGCTAGAAAACGAATACTTTTTGGAAAAGAATTTAACTTTAATTGTTACAACTATATAGTATTACTCCTTAGTCTAAGACATTAATTCTTCCAGCACTGAGATTGTATGTTAATTTCAAAGCAACCATGCCAATAACATGTTGAATATTTTGAAACTTATTTGACTGGAAGCTGTTGCTGCCTAAGGCAGCAACAGCTTCCAGTCAAATTAGTTTCAAAATGTAGAAAAGATAATTTTTTTAATTATTAAGAATCGGCAATACCTGCGACTTGGTTTGAAAGGGGTAATTATCCTTGAATTTGCGATAATTATTGCATTCAAAATGGATAAAAAATGAGAACCTATTATGATCAATCATTAATTGATCATCGGTTAGTATATAAAACCAAACATCGATCACAAAAATAGTACCAATTCCCAACACTAACTCGCACCACTAGACACAAGCCTGAGGGTTAATGCGAGAATGGAGTGCTGCTTATTCTTGTTCTTATGACATTTTTAATAAGTCTGGTTCTACTGGAAGAATTGTCTCCAAATATGGGTGGAAGTTTGCCTTTCAGCAACATTGTTTTCAAAATAAACATTTTTCATTAAGTGTGGCTCTACTGAAGGGATTTTCTCGAAACTTGGCTGGAAGGAAGCCTGCCTGTGGCGTCCCAAAGATGTATGCCAATTTGGGGGGGTCAAAGATAAAATGCAACAGTAACAGCTCTCAGCAACATTTTTTTCAAAATATGCATTTTTCAATAACGTTGGTTCTACATGTACAGTAATTGATGGATCTTCTCCAAACTTTGCATGTTTGGTGGACGGGTTCTTGAAGGTGTATGCCAATGCCGGGGTTAAAAGTTCAAGCGCATACAGCAACATTCTTTTAGAAAAAGACACGTTTGACCTCATGGTTGCCCGATTGAAGAATTTATCAATGATGCGGTCAATGGACAGATTTGCTCTTGTTTTAATTATTGATTATTATTTTTTTAAATGCGAGATATGTTGGAAATATTTTGGCCATTACATAGGATTAAATTTTGTACAGTACAGCTTCATAAACGTCAGCACGAACCAGTAATTTATATAACTTGACATTCTTGGTGGTGTGAATAAAATTACGACACTGACAAACATAATTGCAATAATTTAATTAATACACATATAGCTAATTTGACTCGTTGTTGTTGCTGGCGTACACACAGTCAAATTAGTTTCGAAATATTAAACAGCATGTTTATTAAATAGTAAAGACATACAATTTGTACAACAATTCTTAGTCCATCATCAGATAAGCATTCGTGATGAAAGTCGTCATTCACGACGTAATTGATTATGACATCATCATATAGATCACGTAGTTGATTATGATGTTGATATAATTGATGTGATAAATTGGAATCCTCCATTGAAGACCACAGTTTCATGCACTTGTTTCTTTATTAACCATAGTTTAGCCACTTACTGACAGTACATGTAGATCAACCCAACATTTCCCAATATACTATTTGGTCTTGCGGTTAATTGACATTAATATACTAGCTTAACTGCAGATAAACCATGGGGTTATTTGATAATCAGACTTTATTCATTGAATTAGGTCGATCATCAACTCAAAATAGATCCATTTGATAGCAGTCACACAGATCAGTAACCCACAAGCCCCTCTGGAAATCCAGAAATGTGTTCAAAATTAATTAAAATTTTATATTGTATACTGTACATGTATATAATTTGCACAGATAGCATCTTAAGCATGCAATTTAGATAATGTACCTTCCATTGTGGTTCAACCGAACTGGATTTGCTGAGAGCAACATTGAAATTCAGCATGCGCTTTAGAGCATCTGTAAAATAGAAATATATATGCAAGTATACAGAATTAGACTACATGTATAGTCAGTGATTTTCTGCGATAACAGAAAATAAACGGAATTCACGGAATTGGTAATTTGAAATGGAAAAATGATTTTCAAACAGAAATCAACAGAAAATCACATTTTTCTGTAAAACAGTTGTAGATTGTGTTATGATATTGTCTAGGGTATGATTCATGATATGAGGATGATATGGCATGGATGATGATTGAAGTGAGAGATTTGAATTGATGACATTGATGGATAACGCTCTACTGTCAATTGACAGGTATCGAGTACTCACAAAAACAGGCATGGAATAACTAGAAATTTATTGATCATTTCAAGACTTATGAGCAGTTCAATATAGGCATCACACACGCGCTCACACTCACACTGAAACATCAATATAGAAAATAACATTTAGAGAACAGGACGTGATTGTGAGTGCTGCTGGTGGTGTTTGGTGCCTAAACCCAAGCCCGAAATGTGTTATAAGTTTGACATGAATCAGCTTGATAGTTTGTGGATTGCGCAATATTGACGATACGCACACCACGATATGATTTAGTCCATTTTTATTTGGTAATGTCCTGACTGGATTAATATATGAAGTCTGCGTGGTTCGAATCCCAAAATGTTACAAAATGTTCTTTTGTAATGGCTAAGCCTGTAAAGTTCTGTCTTTACAATAATATAACAAACAACGATGAACACCTCGCAGTGACAACTGGAACCACCCTAAGCCTCTGTGTCGGCCGTCTCTCACATTAACTGATAACGACACGTTGACAACAAATGCCACCTCTGTAGCACACAGCAACAGGTTAATACAACAGCTTACAGTCTATTAGCCACATACGACGATACTCTACGTTTCAAATGGTACAAGTACTTGCACCACCGTACAAGTCTGTCCACCTCTTTGACCTTGTTCGTGCTCATCAGGCATTCATCAAGTCACTCCCTCTCTCTCATCAACACGTGCGACTCCTCACCGTTATTTCTTCAGTCTCTTCGGCGTACAAAATTAGTACCATTTATTATGTAATACAGCTCAACACAGTGATATGATATTCGTATAGCAAACACATTAGTGAACAGTACTCCCACCCTTTCTTATTATTAGCCATTATTGGGTGGTGTTAAGGACTGGAGCACAGATAGACCCCAAGTTCACTCACACATGTATGCATTCAACCTATTCTACAACATAGAAACACAGGGTGGTACGAAAAATGAAACAACTGAATTACGTAACAATTGAAACGCAAACGTGATATTCAAGCAGAAATTAACGGATTAAAGGCACTTTCATCCAGAATGTATAAAATTCGCATAAAATTGTAAATTTGTACCCACCCCTATCTTCCCCCCCCCCACCCCCACCCCTTTGTACAGTCTAAACATACTAATACCACAATGCATAATCACAAAGTGGACTGTTTTAATGACTTTATTAAGTGTACATGCTGGTTAGACATGTTAGATGATGTGAGCTTGTGAAACGGAAGCGAAACAGAATCAACATTTTTGTGAAATGGAAAATCATAAATGTTGAAATGGAAAATAATATATAGATCTACATTACAGTATCACTCAAGGCTGCAGGCAGGTAGATTCTAAACAACTAAGCCAAATAATGCTCTTATCCGACATGTTCTCTTCTTAAGCCTTTAGCACTCTGAAACCACTTCTGCAGTGCTCTTGAGAAATGTCCATTTACAGACCAAGAGAACACTAATTTTTAAAATTTATCAATGAAATTACTGGCTCGATAAGCAAGATAGTTGTTCTAGTGTAGTGGTAAGTTTTCAAAAATAATCTTTTAGTCTGCAAATGGACATGTTCAATGAGAAAATTTAGAGATTTGTTAACAAATTTAAGTGTTAACCCTTTGATATGATATGACATGATATGATATGATATGATATGACATGATATGATATCAAATTCGGCCGTTTGCATTAGGCCTAAAGCCTGTCAGCCGATCCTAGTATTCTTCACCAGTTATATCTACATTAGACTGATAATTTCCTATGTGCATATAGCATATAGGAACTGCCTATTTACAGTTTAATTTTAAATAAAATCAATTATTTGCTAAATTATATACACTTTGTACAACAATCTAATATGTGCTCCGGAAAGAGCTCATTTTACTTCCGAGCAGTGTCCTTTCTCTAAATACATTAGAGTTGGGAGGTATTATCAATACGTATCTGTATCGCAATACAATGCCATTAATAATATGCATCGCGATACATTCCTCCCAAACCGATACGTATCGCCTAAAGCAGACGTAAAGTAACGTCAATTGTTAGAGTATTTCTGAGAAACAGAGTTTAGTCTATGTTTGTGAAGTGTTCTCTGTTCAAAAAGACGCCATCAAATGCTTACCATGAATCTATATTAACCCTTTAACTCTTGAATTTTTAAAGAAAATTTCAATTTTCTCAGAAAATGTGCATTTGCAGACCAAGAGAAGACTATTTTTGAAAATTTACCACTGGAATGACTGGCTCGGTTATCGAGCCAGTCATTCCAGAGGTAAATTTTCCAAAATAGTCTTCTTTTGTTCTGCAAATGGACGTTTCTCAAGAACACTGCAGAAGCCGTTTTTGGCTATGAATGTTAAAGTGTTAAAGGAAGATGAAGCTAATAAATTGATTCCACCATCAGACCCTGAGAATGATAAAGAATAAATGCACTGATTACTATCCATGGTTTGTGCTTTTCTTTTATGAGGAGGATGACTAGAAATTAATTATAAATAATGTACAGAATGTTCCCCTCAGACTGAACAATAGATCACGATACATATTGTGATACAATCTCCCTGTATCGTGATATATTGCGATACGATAATATTCGCAATACCCACCCCTAAAATACATGTAGCTGACATTTGTAGTTTATTTTACTTATTTCTTTGTTCACTTAACTAATTCATGTTTTCTTTTATTTACAGATGTGTTTCCACACCCCACTTACATTTGTATCTATCTCTCATTTGTTTTAAATCCTGCTACTTTTTCACAACTCTAGCTATTGTTCGCACATTCATTCACATCTTTCACACAGTATTGCTATGGTTTCCACCCCATTCCTGACTTCTACATTTTCATTCAAATTGCTGACCTGGTTCCACACCCTGCATATATCTTTCACTCAATATTTAATGGTCAAGCCGGCCAAAACCGGCCTCTACAGTGGTCTTGAGGAATGTCCATTTGCAGGTTCCAAAAGTAGCCTTCTCTTGACTTGCAAACAGACATTCAATAAACAAGTATTTCAATTTTCTTGCCCAAATTTGACAACTAAATTGTCAAAGGGCTAAAACATTCTTCTGCCAAGGGCCCAAGGCATGGCCTTTGCACCATGTAGCACCAAAGTATACATATTACATAATGAGTCTAGATAAATATAACACAAACATCCGTGACCCGAAAAACAAGATCCATCAGAAGACGGCATACGCAACCCTGCCCTCCCCCACTACCAATACAAACATTTCAGATACAGTACATGCAGTGTTGCCCACAACATCTGATTTTTGCAGGTCCCAAGGACCCCACACTCTCAGATTTGGGGGTCCCACTGTAAAATCGGGGGGTCCCATGGCGTCCTCATCTGAAATATGGGAGTCCCATGTTTTTTTCTTAAAAAAACATTGATCTAATTATAAAGTACTTTATTAAACATGTTGAAAGCACTAGTTATGACATTGTGTAAATACTGTCAATGTATATATAGAGAATATTAACTATGCAGTGGTAAATTTTCAAAAATATGTATTCTGTGATCTACAATGGTGGCTAAAATTGATCTATTGAAATGGCCCTTGTATATTTAACTAATAACATTTGAACTGCATGTCAATAAACAATAACTTAAAGCACTGTACTTGTTTGTTGTCTGATAAACCAACCAACCTACATTGACACCCTTGTATGATTAACATTTCCAAAGACCACTACATTAGTAATTAGCAAAGACCACTGCATTAGTTTTTCTATTAAACCCTGACTTGACTTTGGACGAATTGAAAAATTACGAGTGTCTGGGGCGAGTTTTCTCAAGGACGACTTGACCTTCTTCGATATAATGCGCGTGTATTTTTTATAATGTAACTGGAACCTCTAAATATAGTGGAATACATAAGCTAAAATCAGACAAAACAATAATTTATCAAAAATAATCTGTATAAATCAGATTAAACTGCGTAATTAGTGAAAATATATCAGCCAATAACCGGATATCCCTAATTCATAGGGTGGAACTATGTAACGCGATTGCTGATTGGTTGAAGCATAGATAACGCATTAGCGTGTATCCAATAACGACGCTTGTATCTGGGAGCTTTGAACTATACGCTGTTTGGAAAAAATCAATATTTTAACGTATGCCTACCTGGAGATCGACGATATCGTTGAACATCGCTGCTGGGATGAGCTTTTTAGTTGATAAATTGGGAACACCTAACGATCGAGTATTGTTAAACATTATAAACACTAATCCATCAGTCAATCAATCAGCGACTATTACTAAATGAAAGACAGCGTATAGCGCGTATTGATACCGTTATTCAAACAGCAATACGAAGACACCGCCGCTAATCCGTCAAATGGCCATTCAAATGTAAAAGATATCACAATATCTTCCATATGTTCCTTCATCCATTTAGATATTTTGATAAGTAAATAGAAAAAAATATTTTGCCTGTTAGTCGTGCTTTAGGCAAGTAGGCATGCGCAAATTAATTTCAAAATATTCAGCATATTAGTGATAACAACTTTGTGATCTGTCCAATGTTCTGAGCTGTGAAAGGGTTAAGACGCCCAGACACGTTTGTATACGCTTGATCAGTTGTATTGGATTTCTCAAGCGTGAGTTCCGCTAGAGGGAAATTCCGCTGTTACCCAATCAAATACGTCACACTGACGTTTAGCACAACAGACAGCAACATGGCGGGTAGTTTTGCAATTTGTAGGCCAAACAAGGCGACTGACATCGGACTTGTAAACTCATTATTTATAAAAAATCAGATCAAATGGAATACTAAGGATGATCTGGGGATTGTGTTTACAATAAATTTTGGCTGTTGAATCTAATTTATGGGCATTAACAACTTTGAGTTGTGCAAGAAAACATACAACAAATCATAGTCTTAAACAATGCAGTAAGTTCGTTTTTATTGAACACAATACATTAGGTATATTTTTAAAAGTAAAAACATGCACAAATAGATATACACACACGATAATATAATCGATAATTAAGCGCACGCAAAGTTACCAGTTTCCGTTACACTTTTTACTGCGTCCCTCGTGCGTCCTCGGGGATGCAGAGGGTTCATTTTTATGCGTCCCTCTGCCATTTTTATGCGTATATACGCGCAAAAGGACAACTCTGAGTACATGTACATGTAAACACACTTGAGCTGTTCGGTATTGATATTATATGTTTGGTACAGATATCGGTATTTTTGGTCCCAATTACCTCGGTACCGGTATGGTATCAGTATTGCATTGATACTTCTGAACTCTTTTTTGGTGGTTACATTGCTTTTTCAAATTTATTGTATTGTCATGATTCACCAATACATTTCGTTTTACTATTAATTCGTTTGAAATAATGTCCACGCACTAGCCATTTTGAGACTTATATTATAATAACTGTCAGACAGTGCAACATTATGATGGGTAGCCCTCTTGTGATGTGAAATAATGAGGATTGCATGTGCAAATCTGATGGAATTCTCTCTTTTGTGCAATTTGACGCAATTTTTTTCAGTATTGAACTTTTGGTAATTTGAGATTTGTTCACTACGGTATTTCGATATTGTTGTTGTATTGATATCGCGGGGTATTTTTGGTATACCTAACAGCTTTAAAACACACATCAAGAGTTGACATAATGTTAATAGCAAAGGATAATATTTTAGAAAACCAAACCAATGAAAAATTTAATCCTGACACTGCATCTCCTCATAATATACATGTATCGACTGGGAAAGATATTTTATCTTAGAAATGACATGGTTTTTTAGGGTTGGTCGGGAGAGGACAACCAAACTACATGTATTATTTAAGGATGGCTAGGTAATATATCCAGTGACAAAGGAATTGAGAGCATAGGTTCAAATCTCTTAGAAATCTGGCACGAACAAGACAATTTTGATGAATTTGAAGTACATGTATTTCAAGAGAGATACATCTAACTCTAGAATTTCGATAGATTTCATTGAATCAGACTCATAGCACTGCGTAATGAAGTACATGTAATAGGAAGACTGACTATAGCTTCAAAATTCTTGAACATCGGGCCCAAAAAAGACAATTTTGATGACTTTTACGTGTCTCACTGGAGATAACTCAGGCAAATATGGACAGATTTTGCAAAAAAGGCACATGCCTATCTTCAAGTGGTACTGGTAACAGTTAGCAACTTTCACAGGAATCGCAACCAAACTTTAGGAGTTGCGTTGACAAGAAATGCTTACAGACAAATCGACAAACATATAGATGGACGGACAGATAGATATAGACTGACGGAGATGCTGATCGATATATCACCCCACCAGTAGTAACAATAACAAGATGATAATAAAATTTTGCATGAATCCATGCAGGTATTCTGAAGTCATGCATCAGTTTCCAGATACATAAAGGAAAGGGCTTGAAGATATTGATCAGTAAAAATGGCAAGACAATGTTGCTTTTTAACAGCTTTCATAATTTTAGTGGCACTAAAGCAAGGTCTTAGGGTATCAAGGCAGACTATGTCTCATAAGGAAGGGCTTGAAGGCAACATTTGGACTTTCTCATGCAATCAGGATCAAGAACTCCTTATTCCCCTTTTACAGTACAAGCATTACAGTCAGAGTATGTTCAGTGTTGCTGTCTACAGTTGGATGACTGTACATTTACTTTGGATATTTTATTTCGCAGTCTGTATGATGGGCACCAAGGCAAAAGAGAGCACCTTTAGGCAGGTGTTGCCGTAAAAAGATGGCAAAATTGAGGGGCACCAAGGCAAGAGGCATGGGCAACCAAGGCAATTGCCTTGGTTTATTTCATTCCCTGGAAGGGGGATAACTCTCAATGAATAAGTTCCTGGGCACGAAAAAAACCACATGCACAGCTGCACATGATGCTGATAATGTGCACCACGTTTCAGGTTAATCCCTTCGGAACTTTAGGCCATCCATAAATAAAGATTTTGTTTCCTGCAAACCAGGTGTGAAAAAGACTTCATCAGGGGGGGAAATTTCAAGCACTTCAAAGGAAACACCAAGAAATGTTGCCAGCACAAATAGAAGACCCACACCACACCCTTGATCCTCCACCCTGGGAAAACAAACTAGAGAGCATAGCTATTCGCACCACAGTACCTCATCTCGCACTTTTCGTGCTCAAATGCCTACATGACTTAGCCCCACCGTATTTATCATCACTCATAACTAGACGAATAGCACCGAGAGCACAAGATCGAGTGAACAGCTACTCTGCGTAGTACCCAATTCCAATCTTGTCATTGGAGAGCGTGCTTTCTCCATAGCTGGACCAAAACTTTGGAACGACCTTCCATCCAACATTCAAAACAGCAACAATGTTGAGGCTTTCAAAACTCTTCTAAAAACCCATTTGTTCCAAAAAGCATATTTCACTATTTTAAATTAGCTTTAACTTTTGTAAAGCGCCTTTGGGAAGTTAATTCTGGAATTGGCGCTATATAAATGCATACATCTCACAACCAAAGATGAACACAGTGATGTGAGCAAGAAGGCCCTGACCCTAGCCATGCTGGAAGAAAGGTACCCTCAGGAGACATGGATAATGATCTACACAGATGGATCAGCCAAAGATGCAATTAGGAGCGGAGGTACCGGACTGCACATACAGTATCCAAACGGACAACATGAGTCAGCTGCAATACCGACGGGCAAACACTGCACAAACTACAGAGCTGAAGTCGAAGCACTGGTTCATGCAGCTAATACCATCAGCAGAACAGCAGACCCTATTGCACAGATTGTCTTTTTATCTGATGCCCGCTCCGTCCTTGAGGCTATCACCAAAGGTAAGCTGCCACAACTTGAAGAAGCACTACAAACCATCAAATGCTTTCGGATAGCATTGCAGTGGATCCCCTCACACTGTGGAGTCCAAGGAAATGAGGAAGCAGACAAGATGGCAAAGGTGGGTGCAGAAGAGAATCAGACAGAAAACATGGTTACCCATACAGAGATGAAGACTATCATCAAGTCACTCTATAGAACACCTCAATCAGAAGATGCCTACCATCATCTCTCGAGGCCAGAGCAAGTGACCAATTTTCGTCTCAGAACTGGACACAACAGACTAAACCAACACATGTACAGACGGTTCCACCTTACGACATCACCCGCTTGTCCTTGTGGAGAAGCAGAACAGACCACAGAGCACATACTTCAATGTTGCAGTATGTGTCAGCTGCTGAGAGAAGAGATCTGGCCTTTGTCAACCTCTTTTCTTGAAAAGCTGTATGGGCCTGTGGAAGAACTACAGAAAACCACAGATTTCATCTTGAGAACGGCTCTCCAAGTGTGATGCCAGCGATCAAAAAGAAGAAGAAAGAAGAAGAAGGGGGGGGGGGGGGTTTCCAATTATTAATTTGTTTTAAAACGGTCATAAATATTAGTTTTTCATATATTTGACTAGATGTCCATTAAATATGGTTGTAATTGTCAAATTTGTCATGTTTTTCATGAGACAATTAGCAAAAGGGATTCACATTGCATACAGATGGCATTAAAAACATTGTAATTTGTATAGTTTGACAAATGTATCCATGTTTTAACATTTATGCTGGGTAGAAAAAAAATTATTTTATTCCCGACTGGGTTAAGAGATAAATCTCAACCGGGAGGTTTACAGGAAATGAAACTATTTCTTATTTTGGCCTTACGAGAGTTGCATTGACAAGAAATGATTATCAGAGACTGAGGGATGGACGGCCAGATAGATGGGCAGTCATTCTGGACAGATGGATCGGCGTACACCTATACGGATAGCACATGCACATCATCACATGGCAATGATAACACTTAACAAGTTTCAAAAGAATCATAGCTAAACTGTACGAGGATGTGCGTTTCACAAGAAATGTTTGGCAATGCAGTCATTCTAAGGTTATGCATCAGTTCCCAAATTTTTAAAGGGGGATAACTCTATAATGAAAAATTTCCCAGTCACGTAAAAAGCACATGCACATCTGCTAGGGCTGCACAATATACTGACACCATATTGAAAACCAATATCACGCAATGACAGTTTCAAAACTGCTTATAAAATATAAATATATTGAAAAAACCAATATGAACATATTTTCGTTTTTTAGTATCATCACGGTTAAAAATGAAAGATACTAGAACCAGCGACAATCGTGAAAAGCGTAAGTATTGAGTAATGATTGATGCCTAAGACACATTTTTTCGGGAAATATCTATATCGTTTAAACCGCTTCGGCTCATCATTCTATTCCCATTTTCTCATGCGCTAGCACGACAAAAATGATCCAATCACCATATATGAAGAATAACTTTCTTCCTCTGAATGAACATTGTTTATCCAATCACGTCATGACTGACACTTTATGATCTTTGCAGAAATGAATGGTTATGCACACATGACGTTAAATATCTAACACACGCTTAATATCTAGACTGTTGAAGACGGGATATATCTTTTTTCGCCCCACTGTGTCTAAAACAAACTCTTTTCGACTAGAATGTGAATTCAACAGACTAATAATGACAACATGATCGATCTATTTGGAAAAGAATTATGACATATATATATTGGTTGAGCTATTCACGGAAGAGTTTGCTCGGAATACCAGAATTAAATCTTTATACTATTACATGATTTGTATTTTTTCATCATGACATGAAATGTCAAATTGTGTATTAATTTTGATGTAATAAACGATGGTTATTACAGTATGCCTACTATTTTAGGTGGTCCCAGATACCGTAATTTCTCGACTAAAGGCCGCCCTCGAATATAGGACGCTGTCCCAAATTTGACCAAAATCCGCCCAAAAAACTCTTGTATTCAAGTATAAGACGCTGTTAGATTTAGAAAAAACGTACCTTTAAAAAATCGAAAATTGGTATCAAAAATAACCATCAATCCGGTCATGTTTAATGCATGACTAAAAATTATCATGATGTTAGAGAAATTATTAAATAGGACCGCCTAAATATCGTGTATCTTCAATAAAGATTGTTTATTACATCAAAATCAATATAATTTTGGCATAAAATGTCTCCTTGAAAACATCGAAATCGCGTGATAGAAATAGATTGTAATGGCTCTTTTGCGTTTGGAGGCGCTGTGTGATCTTATGCGCTAACGGGAGTTGGTTATCTGGCTCTTTTGTGATTGGAGGCGCTGTGTAATCTTATGCGCTAACGGGAGTTGGTTATCAAACAGGTACGGGACATTCAGTTCCTATCGCGCAATGATGATATATAGCAATTTCCGAGTCCAGAATATTTATATCCGAGTACTCGCTCTAATTAGAATAAAGATCTTTTGCGATTGGAGGCGAATCAAGTAATTTATACAGGTATCTTTTCTCGACGCCATTTTATGTCAAATTCTGGATTAATTTTGATGTAATAAGTGATATTTATTAAAGAATAAGCAATATTTAGGCGCCCCAATTTAATAATTTCACTTCCGCTTGGTATTTTTGGAGTATACATTAAACATAGTCGTCAGGCGGCGCGAATTGGCTAGGGTAACATTTAGTTCAATTTCCGTGGTATAATCTGTGACTTTTTAAGAAAAATTTCGACCCAAAAATGTGCGGAAGGAATGTTCTCGAGTATAGTACGCACCCCCCTTTCTAGTATGTGTTTTGACCAAAAAACTGCGTCCTTTAGTCGAGTTTTAACGGTAATAAGCTCAATTCTGCAGGGTTGGGTTTTGGACTGTCCAAAACTAATTTTGAACAGACTTTGTGCAAAACCTGTCTAAAAGGGTTTAAACCAGTCCTAAACTGTCCAAAACTTATTTCATTAATAATAGGATTCTTGGATGAGTTATATACAACTACCCTTCTCTCTAAAAACCCTCTCAATGACACAGACAGAGCATAACAATTACTTTATAAGTAAGAAATACTCCATAGAATGTTTTGAAAATAATTTGACTGGAAGGTATGGCTGCCAAAGTCAACAAAAGCTTAGTCAAATTATTTTAAAAAACTATAACATATTTTATGGTTCAGTCCACTTAGTATAGAGGAATTCACAGGGGTGAAAGAGTTGGCAGGATTAGTGTTAACTATATTAGCACCTAACTATAGGCTCATTCACCTGTGAGTGTTATAACATAACATCCACAGAATTGGCTGCTGGTTGTCTGAACTTAGATCTGTTTACACACAAAGAACCCATTGTTAGTCCACCCAGCCAAGGTCTTGCTGTCCCCAGTCGAGGAACAGAAGTTACAATTGAGTTACAGCCTGTAGTTAACACTTTCAATGATAATGACCAGAAATGGCAATATTCCTTACAATTTAACTGTTATCCAGCAGATTTTCTGTTAAATATTTCGAAATTAATTTGTAGGGGGTCCATCGACTCATAGGCTCTGCCTTTGATGGACTGCCCAATTGTAATGTCTGTATATTGTATATCAAGCATGAAATAAATAATCTTGAATCTTGAATACTTCTTCATCGTATATGCCGTGCAGAGGTTTTGTATACTTTGATCATATCACTGCAAACTCTGTAAAATGTGTAATGATTAGCTTTGTACTAACTTTCCCAAAAAGTTGTAACTCAACTATATGAGTTGCGTTGACAAGAAAGGGCCAGGGGGATGGACGGACATGTTGATTGATACATTATGACCATAACACCCCCTCCAAACAACCCCCCCCCCCCCACCCCATGCACAAACCCATAGGCTTATACATAAAGATTGGAGAATTTGTAGTGCATAGTTTACATAGGAGCTGAGCGCGGAATCGCGCCAATCCACGATATATACAATTGTATAAAATAGTAATGTGTAGATACTTAGCACGGTACATAGTTATGCATAGAATCGCGATGACGTCATCACAATCAAATTACATTACCCATAATACCCTGGGAGCGACGCCATTTATGGAGGGGATAATTTAACATTACAAGCAATGGACCGTAAAACTTTAATTACATTTTCTTTACTAACTTGCAAAATTCACTCGTGATTTGATGTTTTCTGATACCGGGCGGGTTTATTACAGATATACTCAGATACAGGATTTAATGGTTTGAGCTCCATGGAAAATATAAGCAATGCATTTCTTTGGGAAGTCCTCTTAAGCATGTAGTAAGTTTGCCCCAACTTCTTCTTCTTCTTCTTCTTTTCGTTCGCTGATCATACCGCCAGTCCTGTAAGTGACTATCGACATGATCATAAGCGTTAAGTGCGTGGATCCATGGTTTATTAGAGTGCGCCGTGCGGCCTGGAACTCCGTCTTCAGCACTCGAGGTTTCTGTCAGGGTTACCTCACCCTTACCTCCTTTAGTCACCTCTTATGACACGCAGAGGATACGGAAGGTGTATACTAAGCCCCACCTACAGGGCAATGCCCCAACCTTTAATGGCGGCCGATCTCAAGATGCCAGGATATGCGAAGCTATGAATACCTTGTATGTATATAACTTGTATGTATATAACATAGTTAGGTAAACAAATCCGAGGGCACAGATGTGCTATTGAAATGGAGATGGAGCAGAACATAAAGGCAGCATATGCCTGCGTTCTTAAACTAAACTAAACTAATTACTAAACTAACAAAGGGGGGGGGGGAGATAAAGACCAGAGTTACCAGTTTTCGTGATGCTAAGAATAAGGATATAGCCAGTGCTTTAACCAAACGAGGTGCCTCCATAGTGGTGCTCACGGTTACATAAATTCATGAATACTGACTGAATCTTGAATCTCGGAAAACGATATTTAATAATTCACGGAAACAGACGATATCACGGAAACATAGGACACTGATCAAATTCTACCAGACTGGTCGCCCTGTTTTCGGGCCAACGATTGTAATAAGTTAGAACCTAATTAGTTTTAGACAGTATATCCAGACAATAGTAAATTGATAAGAATGTGTTTGTGGAATAATTAAATTATCTTTCTACCTGTCTGTTTTTCTCTCAAGGAAGTGGCCATTTTTCATACGCCTGCGCTGTGAACGTGGCAGTGTTTTTGAAAACGAGACAAACTACGCGCGCAAAATTATGCACAAAATTATATAGTGCAATACAAATAACAGGCAAATGGCGTCTTTGGTATCCGCAATATTAACCAGTGCCAGTAAGTAATTGGTTTCTTATTAGAAGTAATGTCATCATCAGTGTTGACCACAACTGTATATAACTACATACAACCAGCCAGGCCAGCTGGGGGCGTCCTACCAGACTCACCAACGTTTAGCACACTTGTACCCAATCAAGACAGAGGAACATGTATGTTATGACATAATAAATATGACGTCATAATGCATCGTATCTGACAACAAGAGCTCCGCAAACGGTGCATAACACCCCGCCATGATGACAAACTAATAAATGACAGCTATCAGAAAATATTTCTTCCTCAGACCAGTAATCCTTATTAAGTGTCAAAGCGAACCGCTAAACGGTCAACATCAACATCAACATCAACATCAATTTACAAGGCATAAGCCATTGGCTTGTTATTGCCTCAGTGCCAAACTGGTAGGGCAGGCAACCCTGGTCTGGATACAACACGTGTAGCTATCTTCATGTGTGCATGTTCATGTAGATGCACAGGCTGTTTCAAGATTAGTCCACTGTGATGTAATAATTGTATTATGACTGGGAATTGACGGCTCAAATATGTTGTATAAGCATATGTGTAACAGCAACGTCCAAAGCCACACCACAATTAATTGTGTTCAGTCGAATTCAAATATTCTTTCTTTGAAAAAGATGTCTAGTTTGCCCTTGAATATTTCGACTGTGGTTGCTTCGACTATTGTTGTTGGCAGTGAATTCCAATGTGGTGCCACTCTATTTGCGAAGGAGTGCTTCCGAATATCTTTGCTGCTACGTTTTATGTTGAGCTTGAGCCTATGACCTCTGGTCCGTGTAACATTGGACAGTTCGAAAAAGTAGTTCTTATCAATATTATATAGATCTTTGATGAGTTTGAATGTTTCAATCAAATCTCCACGAAACCGTCTATATTTCAGTGACATTAGATTTAGGGCTTCAAGTCTTTCTGTGTAGCTATACTCTCTGATTTGTGGGACAAGTTTTGTTGCTCTGCGTTGTACTCTTTCTAATAGCTGCGATTGCCTTTTCAGTCTTGGAGACCATGCTGAGTTGCAGTATTCAAGAATGGGTCGCACAAGTGATTTGTATAGTAGCGTGAAAATAGATTGATCAATGTTGGTAAATATTCTCTTGATTAGTCCTATTGTACTGTTTGCCTTGGATACAATGTTCCCTATATGTATGTCAAAAGAGAGGTTTCTGTCGACATGAACCCCCAAATCTTTTTCTACATCTGATGTTGATACAGGATGTGGATCAGGTGTATCTGTCATATAGTATTTGGTTTGAGGGTTATTTCTGCCGAAGTGCATGACATGCGTTTTGTCTGTGTTGAAAGATAGTTGCCATGTCTGCGACCATTTACAAACTTTATTTATGTTTTCCTGAATCTGACTGGTAGTTGGGTTGCCGTACATCTTTGTATCATCTGCAAATATTTTGCAGTGGCAGGTTAATCGATCAGGTAGGTCATTTATATATATCAGAAAAAGTATAGGTCCTAGAACACTTCCTTGTGGCACGCCGCTGGTCACCTCAATCCAGTCCGATGATGCATCATTAATTCTAACTCTCTGGCTCCTGTTGCTTAAGTAGTTCCCTATCCATTTTACTAAATTTTCGCCAATACCATAGCTTCTCAGTTTTGTTTGGAGTCGTTGGTGTGGCACAGTATCGAAAGCTTTTGAAAAGTCTAAATATATTGCATCGACAGGTTCGTTTGAGTCAAGCATGGCTGTTAAATCCTCCAGGTATTCTAGTAGTTGAGTTTTACATGATCTTTTACGTCTAAATCCATGCTGACATTGGTAAATAGATTAGCCGTTTCCAGGAAATTTACAATACTGTCTCTTATAAAAGATTCTAGGACCTTGCATAATGTAGAAGTGAGACTGATTGGTCTGTAGTTGCTTGGGTCATTCTTGGAGCCTTTTTTGTGTATGCAGCATACATTTGCCATTTTCCAGATGTCGGGTAAAATGCCTTCTTCAAGAGACTTGTTGAAAATTATGCATAGTGGTGTACTAATTTCTTTAGCAGCTTCTTTTAGTATTCTCACTGGTATTTCATCCGGGCCATTGCTTTTGTTGGGGTTGAGTCCTTTTAGTTTATTTTCGATGGCAATAGGTGTTATTAATATGTCTTAGTATGGTACCATTGTTTCTGGGGTTAATGATTGGTGTAGAAAGAAGATTTTCTGGAGTGAACATGTTTGAGAAAAATGTGTTGAGAATGTTTGCTTTTTCTGTATCATCTGTGGTCATGGTGTCGTTTGCAGGGTTACGTAGCTTGCTAATTGATTCACGTAGAACTGTTTTACTCTTGACATAGTTCCAAAAGGCTTTAGGATTTTTCTTACTTTCAGTTGCCACTTTACGTTCAAATGTTTGTTTTAAGGAGGTATCGGCTGGAAACCAGTTTTCAAGATGGCTGCCACTGACTGGTGGCCATATTGGATTTTGGATTATTGTAAATTTCGATAGGTTTCTTCACCAAACATATTCCAATGACCCTAGGAAGTGATCCGATAAATGGTAAAGGTCAAGGAGATATCATCCAGAAACCAGCTGTCAGGATGGCAGCCCGTGGCCAGTGGCCATCTTGGATTTTGGATCATTGTCGATTTCAATAGGCTTCTTCCGCAGACCTAGTCCAACCACTCTATGAAGTTGCAAAGCGATGTGATAAACGGTAACAGAGTTATCATCCGGAAACCAATTTTCAAGATGGCCACCGGTGGCTGGTGGCCATCTTGGATTTCGGATCATTGTCAATTTCGATAGGTTTCTTCCCCAGACCTAGTCTAACCACTCCATGAAGTTTCAAAGCGATCCAATAAACGGTAACAGAGTTATCATCTGGAAACCAATTTTCAAGATGGACGCCGGTGGCTGGCGTCCATCTTGGATTTCGGATCATCGTCGATTTCGATAGGTTTCTTCCCCAGACGTAGTCCAGCCACCCTATTAAATTTCAATGCGATCCGACAAACGGTAACAGAGTTATCATTCGGAAACAAATTTTCAAGATGGACGCCAGTGGCTGGTGGCCATCTTGGATTTCGGATCATCGTCGATTTCGATAGGTTTCTTCCCAAGACCAAGTCCAACCACCCAATGAAGTTTCAATGCGATCCGACAAACGGTAACAGAGTTATCATCCGGAAAGCACTCTGCCACCCGCCCAGACGGACGGACGACGGCATTACATAATACCTCGCCAAATTTTTTGGCGGGGTATAAAAAGTTAACCCTCATAACTATCACGTGATGTCGTAAGGCATGCTCATCGAAGTTACACATGACAACTCGTTCAGGAAGGTGAATATAGTTCGCGACGAATAGCGAATGTTTGCCGAACATTTTCCTTCCTGAACTCACTCCAGGTCTAAGTGTTGTTGGGGTAAGCGGGGTACCTCGACAACATATCCGAACAACCAAGAGTATAATCGGACAACAGTATCACGTGGTACAAATTCGTATCACTTACAAATTTGACTCGATTGCTCCGGCTTCAAGTGAGAGTAAGTGTGCGGATGCGTAGATAGGCAAAGCTACCACGTGATACTTCCGGTCGAAGTAACCTGACAATGAACCCGAATTCAACCCATTGCCTCAATCATATACATATGGTGTCATAATCAACTACGTGATGTGTAAGATGACGTCGTTGTTGAAAGAACGTCAGATTCTGCCTTGCATTCCATAGGGAGGCAACTCGTGAAAAACAAAACATGTTTTTAATCTGTGACGTAACACGCGAAACAACGTCATACATCACTTAGGCATATATTACATCATTTATAAGCATATCGTGCAAAGGTTGTTAGAGAACACTCTTAACAGAGCAATTTTTTGCACTTCTTACGGAACATAAGGCTGATTGATGTCATTATGACATCCAAAAACTTTTCAGATTTTTATCAGCATATTTTCATCATACTGCCTTGTTGTTATGACATCAAAATTAGTTTGATTTTCAGATTTTTACCAACATATTTTTGTCAATACTGCCTTGCGTTCGAAAAGTATAATGTTTCAAAACATTTAGCTAAATCTGCAAACTTCACACGTCATATAATATAGAAACTGAAAAAAGTCAATTTAGCCGATGTGCAGAGCAAGGAAGCTACTCATAATTTTGACATTGTTTCGATGCAAATTTACGGCGATAGGATGACATAAAAAATTAGGCGCATTTACAACTTCTTTCATTAGCGTCACATTTTTATCTTATTTTCGACTTCAGGCACAACTTTGTTTCGATATACAATGTCAGAAATTTATGGCGATGGAATGACATCGAAAATTAGCAAAATCTACAAATCTCATTTGTATGTAGCCAGGTCGATATATGTAACGCGATCGCTGATGTTAGGAACGAACATCTTGAAGTAGGAGCTTTGCTTCATGTCTGCATAGATATGGTATGAAGTCTATTCTGTTGAATACTGCTGTTGTAGCCTTAGAGCTTGTTGGGGCTTTGCGATGATCAATGTGCCCTGTCCATGTTGTCCAGTGATGTCATGGGTGATTGAAAGCCCTATTTGGGTGTCGAGGGGTTGGTGTCAGTTGGAGTCATCCAGGTGCTGCTGGCAGGAGGATGAGACACCAGTTCTTAGGCAGGCTGCCATGTCTCTCACCACTTGTGTCCCCCTGGTGCACACCTCTAGATAGCAGTTCCCCCCCCCCCCCTACAAACGTTTGTAGACTATGACCAGAAGTGGCTACTGCATCTATGGATGCACGTGGGTCCGGCTGTATTGATATTTTGTGTTACCGCTATTGAAAATATATGGAAAATTAAAATACCAGCAATTACAATTCTCCCGACGGCCATTTTCTCAGAAAATGACAACAAACACAAAATCTCGCTAGTCTTGCAAAATCCTTCCAGGACTGCGGCGGGAGTTTCTAATCACCATGTTTAGATTGAGTCCTGGTGACTAAGACCGGCATTGCTAAACTGCGCTGTTAACCGTACATGTACCTCATAGCTATACCTGCGTATAGGAATTCTCATAAGGGTTCTTTTGAGGGTATATACCCCCAAAATGCAGCTTGTGACCCCCAAAATGCAGCTTGTGACCCCCAAAATGCAACTTGTGACCCCCAAAACGCAGCTTGTGACCCCCAAAATGCAGCTTGTGACCCCCAAAAGTAGTGGCAGTGGGTCGGTCCCATGGGACCCCTGAAACTCATGTATGTGATACTAAGTAGTTTTATAGTGTTTTTGCACGAAAATAACTACAAAATTGTGCATGGTACTTCCATAATTCATGGTTGTAGGTCCATGGTACTCTCTAATTCTAACATGGATAACAAATACTACTTGGGAACACCAAATTTCAGGTTGGGACTCCCAGATGTCAGCTGGGGACCCTCAGATTTCAGGGTGGGGGTCCCTGGCACCTCCAAAATTTAGACGCTATGAGAAACACTGCCTGCATACATTCGGGACCTCCATACCAGGAACTTATCACGATTGAGTAGTTATGTCTCTGAACATATCAATCATCCATTGTTTTCACGAATTTCAAACATTGAATGAATCAGTTGGATTTAGACAGTTGTCATGAAACTAACATCCGCGGAAATGTAATTACATGTACATGTATGTTTGTTTTAAAGTGAGCTAAATTTCGTTTAAAAATTCATGAATGTCACGATGATGGGAAAAGTATTTAGTGTGTGCATGTGTCACTATGTGTATGTCTTTGTGCGTGCGTGCATGCATGCGCGCATGAATGAGAAGACTATTTTTTAAATTTAATCACTATAAACATTTGACTGGCTCCATTTCCAGCGGTAAATTGCAGGTGGAAACCTCAACGACATAAGATGTTGACTGTTAACCGAAGAAGACTTTCTGTGAAGACTATTTCTGGAAATTTATCACTTTCTAAAGTGAAAGTCAAAACTTTCAGGAAATCAGTTAAAATGCTACTCCTGCAATATAAATGACCCGACTTCAACGAAACTTGGTGGACTAATTCTATGCTGGTATTAGGCTTCAACACTTCTTTTTGAATGGTCAATATTTCCGGCATCCATCTTGAATTTTCCGAAAATTATGGGAAATTTAAATGCTTAATCCTCATTAACCACTTTACCAATCTCTAGCAAACTTGGTTGGGAAGACCCTAGTGTGGTATGCTTCAGAACCTGTATACAGAATTTTGATTGGTCTATTTTTTCGCCCGCCATCTTGAATTTTCCAAAAAATGGCTTGAAATCATTTAATACACTACTCATTAACTGCTCCAAGTGGAAGGATACTATGGTGGTGGGTTTCAATTTTTCTGGTGGCCATCTTGGATTTTCCGATGATTTCTGGAAATCTGACAGTTAAAACCCTACTCATTAACCACTTGGCCGATTTCAAGCAAATTCGGCTGGAAGGACCCCAAAGTTGTATGCTTCCTTGTATACAAAATTTTGATTGGTCAATTTTTTTGGCAGCTATCTTGAATTTTCTGGAAAATGGCGGGAAATCGTTTAAAATGCTACTCCTCATTAACTGCGCGGGAAATTTCAACCAGACATGGCTGGAAGGATACTAGGCTGGTTGGTAGGTTTCAGAACTTTATACAGAATTGTAATTGGTAATTTTTCTGCCGGCCATCTCAGATTTTCTGAAAATTTGTGTAGATCAGTTCGTGACACCACCGGTAGTTTCCCCCAAATTTTTAGAACATCCCTCCAGTGTAACCATGGTTATTGAAAAATGTCTTAAGAACAACAGCAATAAGACGAAGAAGAAGCCTCCGACGCGGGTTTAAACATGGCCACCGTGGTTCAAACAAAATTTAGTGTTTGGTGGCCATCTTGGATTTTTTGAAAATCTTTGACAAAACCATATAAAAGACTACTTATTTTACCTACTGGGCCAATTTTAATAAGACTTGGCTTTTGGCTAAACATGCTAAACCTTCACAGAAATTTGATTGGTAAATTTTTCCAGTGGTCATCTCCTTTTTTCATTTGTGCCAGTGGCCAATAATTCAAGCTGAGTGATACAGGCCCCTTGGGTCTATTGTTTAGGTTAATTATTTAAATTGGAATATGTTGCCCTGTTTTTAAGCCTTAGTCACCAGTTCATCTTTTAATTTAATTTAAAAATTTTAGATTTTGACACCAGAGTGGTAATGGACCCTTACCACTCTGGTGTCAAAATTTTAAATTTTTAAATTAAATTAAAAGATGAACGGGTGTTCATTTTTCAACAGATTTTGTGGGAGATGATGCTGTCGTAGACAGAAACATCGTCCACCAAAATTGATGAAAAATGTACACCAGTTTCTTTGATATTGACACAGTAAAAGATAGAATATTGGCGTCAGTGTGGTAAGGGTTAATTACATGTAGTAAATGGAGCATATATCATGCATTATTACATAGCTATTTTATGCAGACCGCTTGGTAACCCCCTTAAAGGCTTGACTTTCAATTGATGCAATTAAGTCAATTATCAAATGAATATCTTGTTTGGATACATGTTACATGTAGCTAATACCATTAACTATCTTTTAATCTGTTATTTATTGTAGCGGAGTTAGAGAGAGAGGAGATCTTATTCAAGCTGTCACGATTGACCAGTGAAGTGGCACATACAAAAGAAGAATTATATGATCAGTTGCAGAACAAGTATAAGGATTTGCTGCCCATGCTTCCATTATCTGATGACTACACACATCGTTTGCAGACTTTGTCAGAAGATATCTCTGAACTCAATGATGTCCTCGAGAATGAGGTACATGTATACATGTAAATGGATTTTGTATGTCAGACATTTCAGCATTTACAAAAGTTATTGGTTGCCCAGTAAGCTGAGCCTGTAGCAGTTAAAATACTAGAATGTGCAGTCGATGGCGCAGTATCGCAAATCCCCATGCTTTTGCTTACGTTGACACTATACCCCCACCCACCCTACCACACCCGATGATGGGGGTGGAGCCTAATGTACATGGGTAACTAACATACCAAATTTGGTTGAATTGGATTTTTTACCTCCACCCTGCACATCCCCACCCTGGGGATGGAGGCTAATGTAATTGTTGTGTTGCTGTTTGCAATCATATGGGTAACTCACATAACAAATTTTATTGTATTCCACCAAACGGTTTTGGAGGAGATAGATGGATGGACGGAGATGATTGCAATATCCCCACCAAACGTGTGGGGATAATTACTGGTGCAGGCCACAAAATTTGAGGTGAATGAAACGATCGTTCCCATGGAGGCTACCTGAATCTATGTACATGTACATGTAAATAGCCTGGAATGGTCTCGCTCACCATAACCCTCAGCAGTTAACCTGTTTATGAAGCAATCAAGACGAGATGGATTTAACCATTTCATGATCTCAAAGTTAGCCAAGAAAATCAAAATATTTTCTTATTGAATGCCCATTTGAAGGCCACAAGACTATTTTTGAAAATTTACCTCTGGAATGACTGGGTTTGTTATTGAGCCAGGAATTCCAGTGATAAATGTTCAAAGATTGTCTTCTAGGCCGGTAATTGGACATTCCTCAGGACCTTTGCTCATTCAGATTACTTGATCATTACATGGTTAAGCTACATTAACCCGTTAACCATCGAATTTGTTCAAGAAAGTGTCAATTTTCTCATAGAAAATGTCAATTTGAAGACCAAGAAAAGAAAATTTTTGGAAATTTATCATTGGAATCTTCTTTTCCTTCACGGTACTACACTAGAAAACCAGTCTGTCATTGGAATGACTGGCTCTGTTATCGAGCTAGTCTGACATTCCAGTGATAAATTTTCAAAAATGGTCTTGGTCTGCAAATGGACATTTCTCAAGACCACTACAGAGGCCGTTTTTGTCTGATATGAGTGTTATGGGGATAATTAGTTTTCACAGGTAGCAACCAAACACAAAACATTTTTCAGATACATAATAAAGGAATCCAGATTATTGATCAATCAATTAATGTCATAACAGGGCTGGAAATAAACCACGCAAACCAAGGCAATTGCCTTGGTTGCCCATGGCTCTTGCATTGGTGCCCCTCCATTTTACCATCTTTTCAAGGCAACAAGTTCTGCCTTAGGTGCCCTCCTCTATTTCCTTGCTGCCCATCATACAGACTTCTAAATAAAGTATCCAAATTAAATGTACAGAGTCATCCAAATGTATATAGGAACACTGAACATACTTTGACTGTGATGCTTGTGCTGTAGAAGAGGGATAGAGGGTTCTTGACCCTGATTTCATGATGTTTGCATGATTTAGCAATGCTACTGCAAACAACAGCATAAACCATGATAGTGCAATATTCTTACGAGTCCAATGCAGCATGTTAGAGTACAATACATCTTGTTATTGTATGAATGATGAATTAAAAAAAAAAAAAAAATGAATGTTATAAAATTGCAGCCATTTCATTAACTAATAATTTATACAGTTGTATATATAACAAATACATGTACATGTATATACATAGCCGAGTGGTGTGAATGCTTCTAACATCATTGACCATGTTGTTTATATGCAGATTCAATCACAGTTGAATGTGTCTACACGAGAGTTTCAGACAGTGTCTCAGAATTTGGCTGAAACGAATGCAATCTTGGCAGTATTGGAAAGACTTGTTCAGTTAGATCATGGACTCAGTACATTTTGTCTAGCTTCTGGTGCGGATAAATATTCGAGTGCTGCTTCAGCTCTTGTCAGTGTGAAAGCGCTTCTGCCGGATGTACCTGAGGATGTACCAGAGGTAATGTTCAGCTGTCTAGAGATCAACTTCGACGTTCACACATGCCACTTTCTCCTTTGATCAATACTCACCATTCTGTTACTTCTGTTACTTCTGATATACAGCTGGCCTTGACAGCGGCTCTAGGATTATAGACTTAGAAAGCTTTACCGACTCCTGGGAACCGGGTACTCGGCTCCCAACTGCCGAGTACCCGTTTACCATAGAGCTCATTCTTGTTTGCATAGCAACAAGAGCAATACATGCTTTCTGCATTGAGGATTTTAGTGTTTTTTGTGAAAGAAAATCTAAGTCTTTAATCTGTAGTGATAGTTTGTGTGTTCGTGAAAGGATTACCTAAAGGATACTATGGAGAATACCGCCGAAGATAACCAGGTTGTATCATTCTTTATTATCCATAGTTAAAAGACTTAGGTCTCTAAATTTCGCTGTGTCGCATGTTCCAATTTCTGACCCCATAGAATCTGGGACGTGTGCTATGCCAGACGATCGCCTTCTTTAACCCCCAACAGGCGATCGGCAGATATGAAAATAGGTGTTATGCTACAGTATTTCTAACACAAATATCGGCTGACGTCGTTCTCCGTAGGATCCGAGCGGGTGACGTCACACCCGCTCGGATGTTTATGTGAAGAAAAATTTTTCATTAATTCGCGCATCTTGTTCTGGGTGCTGCGTACTAAAAATGGTACCGGAAACTTTAGAATGATCAAGTTTACGTGCGATCACGATCGGTTTGCAATGATCGGTGGTTTCAAAATTCTTGAGTAGATGCGTGGTCTGCGGTTTTACCGTGTGATACAGCAGTTTGTTATACATTTTGTTGTTTACTTCACATATCGTGCTGCTTTCGTTAGGAGTATAATTTATATTGATTAGTAAATATACCCCGAATGCTATGCGATATGATTCCTGGAGCCGTTACACATCCTGGAGGATCTATTATGGGTGTGTTTTATGCCCGCCTCGTTCTTGTCGTCATAATCGATGCGATCGTTGTTGTAACGTGGCGGGGTGGGGTGCGGGAGGGTTACAGTTAATTTATGAGTCAAATTATTTGAAAATTAATTGTCTGCCTTCCATCCGGGTCTCGTTCCGCTTGTTTATTGTAGGTTTGTGCTTATGTTATAGGCCAAGCCAGCCCCGCCATCATGTGACGAATGCCATAAGTTTGTCCGTGTCGTGTTCAAGGACCATGTCTGTTTTAGGTGTGCCCTGTGTAATATTGATCATAGGTGTAATGTTTGTGCAGTGTGGTCCGTTGAGATGATGGTTAAGTTCCTTGCCCAGAAGGACTTGGCTGGGTCTGACGCGGGGTCAGGCGGTCCGAGAGTAAATCGTGGAGCGCCCGGTTTGGCCGGTGGGGGTGCTCCACATCCCCAGCTGGAGGTGGCGGAGATGGCACCGCCGGCGTGGTTTGGTCCGGCTATGCAGGGTTTTCTGCATAGCGTTCTGCCCACACTGGTGTCGTTCCTGCTACCAAAGGTTGGGGGCAGTTTCTCCCCATGCCTGGTACGGATCCTGTCCTCGGACAGGATTCTGGACTGGTTACCGAGGGGGCCGTCTCGTACGGCGTCGGCCAGACGGGTTCTGTTTCTCTGCGGCCACCTCCGGGTGGTCCAGTAGCGGTGGCCGGTCCGTCAGGTGTGGGAGCCGTCCGCCAGGACGGTTCCACGGTTGACTCGTCTAGTGACGACTTCGGAGTCTAAAGACGAGGAGGCCGAGGAGGAGAGGTTGCTGCGGCCCGTGAAGCCGCAGGTGGAGAATATGGAGGTTGATTCCGTCCTGGACGGAACCGGCCTCCATTTGTCTGGTTTGGCGCAAGCCAGGTCAGCGGCTCCGCCTGTGGCTGAGGCCAATCCGGTACCGTGCACCGGTTCCGTGCGGCTTGGTTTGGCACCAGCCGTCACGGGAACGGGTGTGCCGGGCCGGGCGTGGTACTCACCTATCTCGCCTGGTCCGGCAGTCGGACGTGGGGTGCCGTTGGCGCCCGTGTCCGGCTATGGTTCCGCGACTGCTACGGGTCCGTACGGTTTTCCGTGCAGACCTACCCCATGGACCGGAGTATTTCATGGGGTGGCGGCAGCGGAACCGTGTGGTACCGGAGTGCCTGGCGTGTCAGCCGTGCCTCCTTGCCGGGAGGCCGTGGCTGGCAGGCCCGTGAGCACGTCAACGGGTGACGTGTTTGCGGGGTGTCTTCATCGGAGGTAGATTGGTCAGATGCTCTGGCGTGGCTAGCCAGGGTTGACCCGTCTGTGGTTTCGGCCACGGCCGATGAAGATGCGCTCCGTCCGTCGGTTGCGTCGATCAGGACGGGGATTTTGCCCGCGGCCCGGATCCAGTCAGTGGGACTGGATCCACGGTTCATAGATTTGTTGGACGCTATTTATAGCAAACAACTGATGACCAAGGGTCAGCTCCCTGCGGCCTCCAGGGAGGTGCGGGCAAGATGTCATATTCCGGGGGGGGGGAATACGACAGATATGGTGTAGTCCCGTCGGTCACTGAGGATGACCGATGGGTACTGGGCGTCCAGAGTCCCGTGGCGGGTGGCCCCGGTCCGGCACTTGTGGACAAGTCTCAGGTACACCAGGAAGAAGACAGGTCCCTATGCGATGAGGGTGTGAGGGCAGCGATGAGCGCTGTCAACCACTCGTATCGTCTCCTTCAGTCGGTGTGGGCTGAAGCGGGGGCAGGCCACCCTGTTCCACCTGTGGCGCTTTCATGTGTCAATGACGGCCTGGTGCTGTCTATGGACGCATTGGCAAGGGTGCAAGCGCGAGTGACGAAATCCAGGAGGCAAATGGTCATTGACCATATGCGTCCGGCTACGGCAGTCAGGGAGCGTCTTCTGGGGACACCCCTGACAGGGCCTAGCATCTTCGGTGGCCAAGCGCGGGCCATCTTAGAGGATACCGCCAGTATCGCGCAGAATCGGTTAGCGGTAAACCTACAGCTAGAGCTAGTGCGGCAAGCGCACGCACTAGGGGCTGTGGGGAAACTGCTAACGGGACAACCTTCAAAGAAGCAGAAGAAGCATACGGGCAAGGCGAAAGCTAGGCCTGTTGCGACTTCTGCTTCAGCTGGGTTTTCGGAGCCGCCGGCCGCGAAGAAGCCCAGGAAGGTTGTAGAGGCGCCTACCCTCCCCAATGTTGCTCCTGACCGCCCTAGAGGCGGGAAGGGCAAGGGTAAGGGTAAGGCCTCAAAGGGCGGACAGAAGGGGCCGAAGCGTACCTGAGGGTACGAAAGCTCCCTTCATATCCGCCTGGACCGCACCTGTGCGACAGGAACAGCGGTGCCAGTTATACCCGTCGTGCCTAGAACGAAATGGTTCTCTCTCTCTCTCTCGTTAAGAAAGAGGGGGGGGGCGGACTGCGAGCCGGACAACCCCGTTAGACGTCGAGGCGTCAATGGTGGGTGGAAGGCTCATGCGTTTCGTCGAGGCCTGGCGAGGTGTGACGTCAGACAGTCTGGTCCTGGGATGGTTATCCCAGGGTTACATGCCGGAGTGGTGGGACTTTCCACCACAAAATCTGTCTTTGGCACCTGTCTAGACACCCGTACCAAGGGAGCCAGACAAGTTAGAAGCCGTTCAAAAGGAAGTGTCGGGTTTGCTTCTGAAGGGAGCAATAAAACCAGCAAACCGAAAGACTCCAGGCTTCTATTCAAACATGTTCCTTGTCCCCAAGAGCACAGGGGGATGGAGACCCATACTCAATCTCAGGCCATTAAATTGGTTTATCCATACGCCTCGGTTCCAGATGGAAACGCCGAGGTCGGTAATGGAGGGATTGAGGAAAGGAATGTGGTGTGTATCGATCGATCTGAAAGATGCATATTTCCACATTCCTATGAATCGGAGTTGGCACAGGTTTCTGAGATTTGCGTTTCAGAATCAAGTATGGGAGTTTACAGTTCTCCCGTTCGGCCTGTCGACAGCTCCGAGGGTTTTCACAAGAGTGGTCCTTGCGGTGACAGCGTTTCTCAGAAAAGAGAACGTGGCGCTACACACCTACATAGACGACTGGCTGCTCAAGGCAGACTCGGCAGCCAGGTTGAACGTGGATACTGCTCTGACTCTGAAGTTACTTTCAGATCTAGGCTGGATAGTCAACGAGGAGAAATCCGAGTTGACGCCCACTCAACATTTCGTTTATTTGGGGATGCGATTCGACCTCGAGGAGGGCAGGGTTTACCCGTCAGAGCCCAGAGTGGTGTCTCTGTTAGCCATCCTCGAGAGTTTTCGAGTGGGAAACCACATTCAGGCGAGGCGGTTCCTTCAGATGATGGTCTCCATGGAGCAGGTATGCTGCTCTAATGCGAAGGCCTATCCAGTTGTATCTGATGTCTCTGTGGAAACAGAGAACAGAACCCCTGTCAAAACTGGTGCCAGTTTTGGAGCCGATAATATCGCATCTTCTATGGTGGAAACAGCGTCAGAATCTCCTAGTAGGGGTTTCGCTGCACCTACCCCACCCCCAGCTGTCCGTCTACACGGATGCATCGCTGGAAGGGTGGGGTGCCTGCCTGGGAGAACACCAGGTCTCGGGCACATGGACTCTCCCGGAGAGTCAGCTGCATATCAATCTGTTGGAAATGATGGCAGTGGAACTGGCGTTGGAAGAGTTCCTTCCGATGATCAGGGGCAAGGTGATATTGATACGGTCGGACAATTCGACAGTAGTATCATATATAAATCGCCAAGGCGGGACCAGGTCGCCCACTGTGTATCAGGGTGTGGCACTTGATTCAATGGTGCAGGAATTACTCGGTTGTTTTGAAAGCAGCTCATATTCCTGGCCGATTGAACATTCTGGCGGATGCTTTGTCTCGCAGACAGAGAATTCTGCCAACAGAATGGTCCCTCAACCCTCCGGTTCTGCGACGGATCTTCGAGCATTGGGGCAAACCCAACGTGGACTTGTTTGCCACAAAGGAAAATGCTCAAATCATGACATATGTCTCGCCGATTCCAGATCCAAATGCCGTTGATACAGACGCTCTGGCGATAAGCTTGAGAGGGATGCACGCTTACGCGTATCCACCCACCATTCTTCTACAGAAGGTATTGGTGAAGGTCAGGGAGGAACCGTGTCTGGTCCTGCTAATAGCGCCGTATTGGTCGAGCAGGGCGTGGTTCACGGATCTTCTAGATCTGCTGGTGGAAAATCCTGTGCAGTTGCCCGAGATTCCGAACATAATCCCCCAGGCCAAGGGACGCTTCCTACACGAGCGTCCTGAAATGTTCAAATTGACTGCGTGGATGTTATCAAACAACGTTCCACGTCGGAAGGCTTTTCTCGACAGGCTGCTGATTTCATCGCGGCTGCGAGAAGGAGGTCAACCTTCAAGTCATATAACAATATCCCTTGTCTAGCCAACAGGGATAGTCCAGAGGTGGCCCAGTTAAATGTGATGTTGAAGGGAATGAGCAATCTCCGCCCGAGACAACCGGTAGTCATTCCAGCCTGGAGTCTATCTTTAGTGCTTAATGTACTGGCCAAGCACCCTTTCGAACCGTTGCGTTCGGCTAGTCTAAAGCATTTGACTCTAAAGGCGGTCTTTCTATTGGCAGCTTCCTCAGCTAGAAGGCGCAATGAGATCCATGCGCTTTCGGCAGAGAGGAACCGATTTATTGTTTCTGGAGAAGGTCTGCGTCTTCTGCCAAGAGCAGAGTTTATGTCAAAGAACCAATCTTTGAGATATCCCGGCAAACCGATCATTATACCGAAGTTAACTAGGTTTGATCGTGATGCCAGTGTCTGGTGCCCGGTCCGTGCTTTGACTAAGTACAAGAAACGGACTGACTCGTTACGGTCGAACGATAGACATCTGTGGATCTGCCATAAAAAGCCTTATGGCGCCGCATCCATGGATACTATCTCTCGTTGGCTGGTCGAATGCATTCAGACTACTCACGAGATGGCGACCGGGCATCAGGTGCAAGGCGTAAGGGCACACGATGTCAGAGGAATAGCCCCCTCGACCGCCCTTTACAATGGTGTTGCGTTAGAGGACATCATGGCCGGTGCACAATGGCACTGTGAGTCCTCATTCACGGATTACTATATGAGGGATGTGTCAGACTCAGCCAATCCACTCGCTTTAGCTGTTTTGAAACGATAGTTAGTGACCACACTGCTCTTCACCCTTTTTTCACTTTGGTAAGAAAAGAACCTAAAGCAGGCATGGTCAGGCGAGAGGATGTCAACCAGATTGTGTCACTGATGGCCGAACCGGTGAATGGTTGGAGGCGGTACGTCTGAAGTCCAATTATCATAAGGTAATTCAATAGTGAGAGTTTTTTGTATTATGTATATGTATCATGTTCGTTCATCTTATATATTCATGCTCATTCCCAGGCTAATACATGGAATATGCAGGGAGTAGTTAACCCTCTTGGCATATTGGTGTTTTCAGGCGAGATACATGTTTGTGAGTTCTCTCCCTTTTCTTAGGAGGAAAAATGGGGGGGGGGGGCCGTGACGCGAATGTGATTCGGTTCCGTGAACTTGACGGTCCTTTTAGGTCTCCGTTAGTCAAGTTTGAAGTCTAAAATCTTTCTCCAAGGGGCAAAATTAGCATTTATGGCTTGCCCCTTCCCACCAGGTTACTGATCAAATCTGGTGTATATCAGAAGTAACAGAATGGTGAGTATTGATCGAAGGAGAATGAAGGAAATGTTAATTTCCCTTTCTCCGAGATCTAACAATACTCACCATTTTGTTACGGACCCAGCCTCCCAGCCCCACGGAGGCAAGCCATAGTTTTCTCTTGTTTGGTGGCTATGCAAACAATATGAGCTCTATGGTAAACGGGTACTCGGCAGTTGGGAGCCGAGCACCCGGTTCCCAGGAGTCGGTAAAGCTTTCTAAGTCTATAATCCTAGAGCCGCTGTCAAGGCCAGCTGTATATCAGAAGTAACAGAAGTAACATAATGGTGAGTATTGTTAGATCTCGGAGAAAGGGAAATTGACATTTCCTTCATTCCTGGGTCGAAATGCTTTTTCTCTTACGATCAATACTTACCATTACATTACTTATTGATAACAGAGCCCTTGGGTCTGACACCTAAGAATCTTCTGATTTGATAAGCTCTTACCGGTTACCCACCCCCAACAAACGGGTACCCGTTACCATGAGCCAATTACTTTTGTCTGCATAGCAACAAGAGTAAGAACGCCTTTTTGTGCAGCGAAAAATCTAAGTTTTGTGATCATATTCTGTGATTCTGTGCCTTATTCTGTTAATTGCATTATAATTGGATTACCAATGGAGAACGCTACGGGATACAGGTTGTATTGTTCTAGCTGTAATCTAGTTATAGTGTAGAATTTTTTGTCTAAAGTTTTGTGTGTGTTGTATGTTCCATTTTCTTACCCCGGAACTGGGACGTACATGTATGAGACAATGAAATATGCCGGTTATGATCGCTTCCTTTAACCCCAATGGCGATCAGGCAGTAATATGAAGTTTTCAAGTGAAGTTCACGGTTTTCTAACACTAGATCGGCTTACGTCATACTCATTCAACCGGGTGATCCGGGTGGGTGACGTCACACCTTTTTGGCTCAGATTATTTTGGAAAATTCCGTTATAATCGCGCATCTTCTTGGTGGCTGTGTGTGTTTTAGTACCAGAAACGTATGAGTTATGTCAAGTTTTGCGTATATTTTTGTTCTGTTTGCCATGATAGGTTAACTCAAAATTCTTGATTAGGTGTGTACTGCGCTAATTCATTCTGTTGGTTTCCTACTCGTATAATTTTTTTCAGTCAAATGATTCTTAAATTTACCATGAATGTCTTCGATGCGGTTCCTGGTTCGTTTATACATCCTGCAGGATCAATTTATGGGTGTATGTTGACCCTTTAACGTTCTTATCGCCAGCTTACGCGATCTTGGTTGTAACGTTTTCGGGTGTTGGGTGCTGGAGGGTTAACTTATAATTTATTGTCAAACTATTTGAAAGTTATTTGTCTGCCTTCTTTGCTGCGTTAAATCGCTTGTTTATTGAAGCCTTGTGCTTGTTTCACAGGCTAAGCCCGCTCCTCCGTCCTGTGGTGAGTGCCATAAGTTTGTCCTGGTCGTATTTAAAGACCATGTATATTTCCATTGCTCAAAGTGTAATGTTGATGACCGATATGCAGGGTTTTTGCGTTTTCACCCGATAAAAATTGCCAATCACCCAATTAATTTTTAACATCATGAGTGCCGAAATAGCCAATCACCCACTTAATTTCAGTTCTATTGCTAATAATGTATAATAACTTAATTTAAAAAACCCAATTAAATTCCCAAAACTCAATTTACAAAGAGTGAATCTCCCAATTATTGAAAAGCTTATTAAGAGCTCTGCCGATCTGATTCGTGTTCAGTGTGGCTTGTCGAATTGATGGTGAAGTTCCTTTCCCAGAAGGAATTGGCTGGGTCTGATGCGGGGTCAGGCGGTCGAAAACAAATCGGGAAGCGTCTGTTTCGACCTATGTGGGCGCTTCCCGCCTGCAGTCGGATGGTTTTGAGTTGGCACCCCTGCGTGCTTTGGGCCCGCTATGCAAGGCTTCTTGCATAGCGTCCTACCCACGCTGTTGTCTTCTCTAATCCCGAGGACTGGTGCAACCTCTCCCCATTCTTGGTATGGACCCTGTCCTCAGACTGGGTTCAGGTCTGGCTACCTGGGGTGCCATCTCATATGGCTCCCTGGTGGTCCCGTCGGGCTCCGACATAGTGGGTACTGCTTTAGTGGGTACTGCTTCTCCACGGCCACCGGGTGATCCAGTAGTGGTAGCCAGTCCACCAGGCATGGAAGCCATCTGCGAAGATGGCTCCAGTGTTTCCACATCCGGTGACGACTTCAGAGTCATAGGAGGAGGGGGGGGGGAGCGGTTGTTGCGGCCCAAGATATTGCGGGTGGCGCGTATGGAGGTCGATTCCGTCCTGGACATAACTTTGCTCCATTTGTCTGGTTTGGCGCAAGCCATGACAGCTGCTCCGCCCATGGTTGAGGCCGCACCAGTACCGGGCATCCGTCCAGTGCTGGTTGGTTTGCCACCAACCGACACGGCAACGGGTGTTGCTGGCCAGGCGTGGTACTTACCTATCTCGCCTGATTCAGCGGCCACACATGGGGTGCCATTGGCGCCAGTGTATGGCCACGGTTCTGGAACCGTCACTGGTCGGTGCGGACCTACACCATGGAACAGCTTGTTGCAAGGGTGGCAGCGGAATCGCACAGTACCAGTCTTCTTGGCTATCCAGCAGTGTTCCTTGCCGGCAGGCCGCTGCTGGTAGACCCGTAGGCACATCAACGGGGATGTGTTTACGGGAGTGTCTTCCTCGGAATTGGACTGGTCTGATGCTCTGGCTTGGCTAGCCGGGTTTGACCCATCTGTGGTCTTGATCACATCCGAGGAAGACATGCCCCATCTGTCGGTTGCATTCTTACGGATGGGGGACTTGCGCGCAACTAGGATCCAGTCCATTGGACTAGATCCCAAGTTCAAGGACCTGCTGGAAGCAATTTATGCAAAGCAGTTGTCGTCGAAGAGCCTCTGGGGAGGTGAGGGCAAGGTGCTGTATTCCCAGGGTGGAATACAAGCGTTATGGTACGGTTCCAACGGTCACAGAGGATGACCGTTTAATCCTTGGCGTCCCTAGTGCTGGAGCGGGCGGTCCCGCACAGGCACTAGTGAATAGGAGCCAAGCACGGGTGGTGATGTGAGTGACCAAATCGAGGAGGCAGATCGTCTGAGACCATATGCGTCCTGCTTCGGCCGTCAGGGACAGGTTACTTGAGACCCCCCTGAACGGACCAAGCATCTTGGGTGGCCAAGCGCGGGCCATCTTAGAAGATTCAACCAATGTTGTGCAAAGTCAACTGGTGGTAAATAGATAACTAGCGCTAGTGCGTGCACTTGCACACTAGGTGTTGCATCCAAGCCGTCAGTCACACAGCCGGTCTCCAAAGCAGAAGAAGCATAAGAGCATGGCGAAAGCTGTGCCCGCTTCTAATGCTCTTGCTGGGCCTTCTCAGCCACCTGCGGTTAAGAAGGCGAGGAAGGCTGTTGAGGCTCCTGCCCAACCTAGTGGTGGCCCTGATCAGCCGAGAGGCGGTAAGGGAATGGGTAAGTCCTCTAAAGGTGGAAAGAAGGGAGCGGATCGTACCGGAGGGTATGGTAGCTCCCTTATTTGGACTACCGTACCAAGGGAGCCAGACAAGTTAGAAGCCATCCAAAACGAAGTGTCAGTCTTGCTTCTGAAGGGAGCAATAAAGCCAGCAAACCAGAACACTCCGGGCTTCTATTCAAATATGTTCTTTGTCCATAAGAGCACAGGGGTTTGTAGACCCAAACTCAATCTCAGGCCATTAAATTTGTTTATCCATACGTCTCGGTTCAAAATGGAAATGCTGAGGACGGTAATGGCAGGATTGAGGAAAGGAATGTTGTGTGTGTCAATCGATCTGAAAGATGCATATTTCCACATTCCAATGAACAGGAGTTGTCACAGGTTTCTGAGATTCGCGTTTCAGAATCATGTTTGGGAGTTTGTAGGCCTCCCATTCAGCCTGTTGACGGCTCCAAGGGTTTTCACCAGAGTGATCCTTTCTCAGAAAAGAGAACGTGGCACTTCACACCTACATAGATGATTAGCTTATCAAGGCAGACACGCCAGCCAGGTTAGAGGTGGATACTGCTCTGAATCTGAAATTACTTTCAGATCTAGGCTGGATAGTCAATAAGGAGAAATCTGAGTTGACACCAACTCAACACTTCGCTTATTTGGGGATGCGATTCAATCTCAAGGAAGGCAGGGTATACCCATCAGAGCCCAGATTGGAGTCTCTGAAGGCCATCCTCAAGAGCTTTCGATTGGGAAACTACATTCAGGCAAGGAGGTTTCTTCAGATGCTGGGCATGATGGTTTCCATGGAGCAGGTGATCCCGTACACTGCTCTTATGCGAAGAACTATCCAGTTGTATCTGATGTCTCTGTGGAAACAGATAACAGAACCCCTGTCAAAACTGGTACCAGTTTTGAAGCCGATAATGTTGCATCTAGCATGGGGCAGGAGCATCAGAATCTCCTACTAGGAGTTTCGCTTCACCTTCCCCACCCCCAGCTGTCCGTGTACACGGATGCATCGCTGGGAGGGTCGGGGCCCTACCTGGGAGAACACCCAGTTTCGGGCACATGAACACTCCAAGAGAGTCAGCAGCATATCAATCTGTTAGAAATGATGGCAGTGGAACTGGCACTGGGGAATTTTCTTCCAGAAGTCAGGAGCAAGATAATATTGATACGATCGGACAATTTTGGCTGTAGTATCATACATAAATCGCCAAGGATGGACCAAGGCTCCCGCACTGCATGAAAGTGTGGCACTTGATTCAATGGTGCAGGAATTACTCAGTTGTTTTGGAAGCAGCTCACATGCCTGGGCGATTAAACATTCTGGTGGACGCTTTGTCTCGCAGACAGAGAATTCTGCCAGCAGAATGGTCTCAACCCTCGGGTCCTACGAAGGATCTCCGAGCCTTGGGCCAAACCGAACATGGACTTGTTCACCACAACGGAAATTGCTCAAATCATGACTTATGTCTCGCCGATTCCAGATCCAAATGCCGTCGATACAGGCGCTCTGGCGATAAGCTGGATAGGGATGCATGTGTACCCACCCACCATCCTTCCCACGGTCTTGTGCCTGTTCCTGCTAATAGTGCCTTTTTGGCCCAGCATGGCGTGTTTCACGGATCTTCCTGGATCTGCTGGTGGACAATCCAGTGCAGCTGCCAGAGATTCCGAGCATAATCTCCCAGGCCAAGGGCTGCTTCCTCCACGAGCGGCCCAAAATGTTCAAATTGACTCATGGATGTTATCTTTGAACAACGTTCCATGTCGGAAGGCTTTTCTCAACAGGCTGCGAGTTTCATCGCAGCCACGAGGAGGTCAACCTTCAAGTCATATAACCACAATGGTAATAAATTTGCAAAATGGTGTGGAGGAAAGGATATTGATCCCTTTCAATCCACTAAATCAGCAAATAGCAGACTGTGAGCTATCCTTTCACGATTGCTGGATACAAGTCCGCTTTGGCATCAGTTATCCCTTGTCTAGCCAACAGGGATAGTCCAGACATGGTCCAGTTAAACGTGATGGTGAAGGGAATGAGCAATCTCTGACCGAGACAACCGATAGTCATTCCAGCCTGGAGTCAATCTTTGGTGCTTAAAGGTCATATATGGAGAGTGTGTTTTAAGACATTTTAATATATTCAGTCCTTCCAAATCATATAGCTGTTATCAATTTGCTAATGCATAGCATATTTCTATATTTATTGCCGATAAAGTATATAGCTTTAGAATATCGCGTCATGAATTACCTCCCTTGAATTCCAAGCAGCTGTGACGTCATAGTGGAACAACCACTAAGCAAAGCTAATACAGGCAACACTGTTTAACCATGGTAACTTTTTCATTCTATTGTATTTAGCAATGAATTTTGAAATAGGCACTGATCTCAATGATATTCCCGGTAGACATTAGTCAGAAGTTTATAATAGCGCCGATGGCATATTTAAATATGAATATCTCTGTCACAAAACCCCCCTTTTTAGATGAGATCTGCTTCGAGAAAATATCTCAATGTGATTCTATAGATACTGTATTTATATGACACTATATCTTGCTACATCCAGTATTGGTGGGATGGCCGTCAAGCGCAGATCTAGGATTTTATTATTGAGTTAGTCCAATATTGGCGAGGATCTGTGAGTGAGGGCGTGGCCCCTCTAAATGGCCGTTATATGGGTGATATGGGTGGGCTGGTTCTTCTCCCTGAAAATTCTGATGCTATGCGAAGTCATTTCCTGCATTCCATTTGATAAACAACATGTCTATTTTGTATCCAAACTGCGCCTATAATTCGCCTATAGGAATGCTTGTTTTATCACCCGGTGGTAATTTGCAATAAGTCCGGTGGTAATTTCTCAAAATAATATGCTTTGCATCAACGTGAAAATATGCAGGCCAGTCGATTCCCCAACTGGCAGCCCCCACCCCTCCCACCCCGCCCCACCATCCAACCATTGCTACGGTCATGTAATATCAATTATTTTTCTGTGCATGTTATGTAAAACCTGAAGGGTTTCTGATAAAACCTACAAACAGTTGGTCTCGAAAATGATGAGTATGTATATGCTAAGCTTTAAAAACTCACATGTACATTAAATTATCTTATCATTTACAGGCTAATTTTGTTCACGCACATTTCTATCGGGCCAAAATCGCCATTGAAGCAATCGTGTTCTCAAACATGCCTGGAAACATAAAAGCGAGAAAAGATCTACGGCATTGATTTTTCGTAGCTGATGCCGTTTTTGTGTGATTCTAACTACACACCGACCCTCTAGGCCTAAACCATGTAGCCTACGTAGCCGCAGCAAAAATGCCAGAATTGAAGAAAATGCCGTGAGCTCTCATACAATTTTTGTTTTAGACAGATAAGAAAGATCTATCTGACCTACGTGTGTCTGTTTTATGTATGCACATGTATTTAATTCAGCAACAAAAAAACTGTCATTCTGCTAGCGCGCATTAGACTATGGTCAGTTGTTTATTTAGGGTTAAAATCGATCAACATATAACTTTCTATTATTTTTATTGGCATAAGACCTGAAAAAGCTTTTTTTATCTTTGCCTGATCGGGAAAATGCAACCAAACTGTACTTATCTCCTGCTGAAGTTGAACGAAGCTGCATGTATTCAACGTTACAGTATAATAGCTTGTTCCACTATTACGTCATTATTGACGCTGAAGAGCTCAAAATCAAGGGAGGTAAGTCATCACGTAATTTCGTGTATTCGATCATATGCCGACTTCGTGGCTTAATATTAGCTTTTTGGTGAATGTTAGACACACACCCAGCTGGTTTGTTATTAATTACTATACAATAATGCCTTAAATACTTGCAAAATTGTACATAAAAGGGATTTCTCCAAATATGACCTTTAACCCGTAGGACACTGATGTCAATATTCTATCTTTTATTGTGTCAATAGAAGAGAAACTGGTGTACATTTTTCAACAATTTTGTGGACGACAGCATCATCTCCCACCCAATTTGTGTAAAAATGAACACCCGCTTGTCTTTTAATTTAATTTGACAATTAAAAATTTTAACATCGGTGTGCTAATGGTTAATGTGCTAACAAAGCACCCTTTCGAACCATTGGGTTCGGTTAGTTTAAAGCATCTGACTCTTAAGGCAGTCTTTCTATTGGCAGCTTCCTCAGCTAGAAGGCGCAGTGAGATCCATGCACTTTAAGCAGAGAGGGACCGATTTATTGTCTCTAGAGAGGGTGTGCCACTGCTACCAAGAGCAGAATTTATGTCAAAGAACCTATCTTTGAAATATCCTGGCAAACCAATCATAATACCAAAACTAACCAGGTATGATCGTGATGCCAGTGCCTGGTGTCCGGTCCGTGCTTTGATCAAGTACAAGAAACGGACAGACTCTCTACGGTCAAGTGATAGTGATCTGTGGATCTGCCATAAGAAGCCATATGGCGCCGCATCCATGGATACTATCTCTCGCTGTGTAGTCGAATACATTCAGACTACCCACGAGATTGCGACCGGTCACCAGGCACAATGTGCCAGGGCTCACGATATCAGGGGAATAGCTGCCTCGACTGCCCTATTCAATGGTGTCGCATTAGAGGACAGCATAGCCATTGCAGAATGGCACTGTGAGTCTTCTTTCACGGACTATTATATGAAGGACATGTCAGACTCAGCCAATCCGCTCGCTTTAGCAGTCTTGAAAACTAGTTAAGTGGCCGCACTGATCGTTCTTTTAGATGCTTTAGTGCTATATTAGGGATGACAGACATGGTCAGCGAGAGGATTTTCAACCTAAAATCATGTTGGGTCAATAGTGTGATGGTTGATGGCGTAGTGTCTGGAATCGAAAAGTCATAAGCTAATCCAAGTTAGACTGTATACTGTTTATATATCATGTTCATTCATCTTATATATTCATGCTCATTCCCAGGCTTTTGTGTGTCGGGAGCAGTTAACCCTTTTGGCACACTTGTGTTTCAGGAGAGATGCATGTTCGTTAGTTCGCTTCCCTTTTTGGAGAATGGCGGAGGTGTGTGTGTGTAGCGGGTAGTCATGCGAATGTGATTCGGTCCCAAACTTGTCGGTCCTTTTAGGTCTCCATGTGACAAGTTTAGTCTAGATCTTTCTCTGGGTGCAAAAGAGGCTTTGTATGCCTTGCCCCTTCCCACCAGGTTACTGATCAAATCTGGTGTTATCAATAAATAACATAATTGTAAGTATTGGTATTGAAGGAGAATGAAGGAAATTTCAATTTCCCTTTCTCCGAGATCTAACAATACTTAGCATTACATTACAGACCCTGCCTCCCTGCCCCACGGAGGCAAGCCATATGTCAGGTCTTGTTTGGTAGCGTGTACCCGTTTGTTGGGGGCCGGTACCCGGTTCCAGGAACCGGTAAGAGCTTATCAAATCAGAAGATTCTTAGGTATCAGACCTAAGGGCTCTATGTTCAATAAGTATTGTAATGCTAAGAATTGTTAGATCCCGGAGAAAGGGAAATTGAAATTTCCTTCATTAGCTTAACTTTACGAAGTAAAACAAGCTACTGCGATACCATGCAGGCCTGTGCGGCGGCAGTGGTGGCGCCAAATTTGCGTTTAGCTCAACTTTTCTGTTTATATCTCAGGTTTGGTTAATCATACTGAACCCAAACTTATATCTGACCTGTGTGACCTGACATCACACAGTGGCATTGAGGTCAAAGGGTCAATGTCACTGGGACCTTGTAAAAACTGTGTTCTTTCAACATTAACATTTTCTGTTGTGCTCAAGTTTTCTGTTTATATCTCGAGTTTGGTTAATCATACTGGACCCAAACTTGGACTCATGCTTCGTTATTGTGAGACAGGTTCTAGAACTTCTATTCAAAGTTTTGGTTGGTCAATTTTTTGCAGGTGGCCATTTGGATTTTTTGAAAGCTTTCCAAAACCATTTAAAACACTACTCTTTAATTAGTGGCCTGTTTTCAACGAAATGTGGGTGGAAGGCAGTAGGCTTCAACAGATCAGACGAGAATTTTAACATGTCAATTTTTTTTTGCCGGCCCTCTCAGTTCTCGAAAATTATCCATCATGTCTACCAGTATTTAAATGCAAATGGTTCAAATGCTAATGATCCATGTTAGCGTTACAGGCCCTTGGGCTCCTTGTTGATGGTGGTATTGATAAGCCTTCAATATTTATTTTATGTTTGAAGTCTAGCTTCATTGCAAAGTTGTAAAGTCAAGCTTCATGGTTGCATTGCAACAACATTTCTGGTTAAATATTCAGCTGTCCTGGTAGAATTTTGTTTTACATGTTATGTTCAGGATATTACGTGAACAACTTAAGTCTATATCTCCAGGCGAGAATATTGCTGTAGAATGCATTGATAAATACATCATTGCAGAAATTAAAATTTGGCATTTTTCAACCCATTACCTGATTACTGCCTTCAAGTGCCAAGGGAGATAAATCCTCCGATATTAAATCTAACCAATTATTTGAAGGGGGAAAATGCATATTCGAAAACTATACATTGATATGGCTAGCTCCTTCGAGCCAGTCATGTCAGTGAAGTTTTCAAAAATACATTGTCCATGCAAATAATTTGCTACATGTATGTATGTGCATGTATATTAAAGCCATAGGAATTATGTGACCTAGAGCTGTTCTTGGTGTGTGTAGGGGCAGTGGTTTTCCACAATAACGGAAAACAGACTGAATTCACGTAATTGTTAATTTGAAAAGTAAGTCAACGAAAAAAGCATTTTCTGCAAACAATTTGAACATTAAAACAAAACATGCTATTCACACGTAAGTTAATGGATAAATGTAGTTACTGCTCCAGACACATGCCAGAAAGTGGGATGCGTAAAATTGTAAAGTATTGTCCCCTCAAAGTTTGAGGGGATATAGGGATGTTCCCATTCGTATGTACGTATATATGTATGTATGTATGCTAAATGGATCTCACCCATATTCGGAATATAACTTAATAGTCGTAAGACAGACGTAAAGTTCATGATCCATTAGTTTTCGTCCGTATTTTCCAGAGTTATCCCCTTGAAGATTCTTAAAAAATCTTTGATCGGCAAAAAGTTAAGTTAGACTTAACGGATTTGAACAAAATTCAGAATATAGCTAAGATAAAGGCGGAGGCCAAGTTTGTGTCGCGTTAGTTTTCGTCAATATTTGCAGGAGTTATTGCCCTTGGAATATTCAAACATTTATTCCGAACAATAACATGTGTTAGACTAAACAGATTTGAACCAAATTCGAAAAATAGCTTAATACTGCCGAGGCGGTTTGAAGTTAGTGTTTCATTAGGTTCTGTCAATATTTGCCAGACTTATCCCCCCCCTTGAAAAATATAAATGTTAATTTGACAGTTTCCAGACAATGCATGTACATGTAACTTGTATTAGACTAAACCTATTCGAATTAAGTTCAGACAATAGCTTAATACTTCTGAGGCGGATTTCAAGTTCATGTTTCATTATTTTTCGTCACTATTTGGCAGAGTTATCACCCTTTGAGATATACAAACTTTGTTAATTTGTTAACTCATGCAAGATTAATCACATTCCAACCAAATTCAGAATTTCACTTGATACTATTTAGACGGAGATTACATTCTTGTTTCGTTAATTTTCGTCTTTATTTGCCAGAGTTAGAGGCACTCTGGCCGAATGGTTAGGGAGTCAAGCTCATGACTTGAATGTCGCGGGATCGATTCCGGGCCGGGTTGCCACGGTGTGTCCTGAGTAACTAACTAACTATTGGTCTACATGGTGTAGTACATGTACAGGTGAACGTTTGTCTCAATTTAAAGGTATCTCTAGGTGAGCTGAGCTGTTGAATATTTTGAAAATAATTTAACTGCCATTACTGCCTTAGGCAGCAATGGCTTTCAGGCAAATTATTCTCAAAATATTCAACATACCTCCAGTCATTCCCTATCTGTCTGTCAAAGAGACCGGCATGGCGGAGAGACCTGGAATGACTGATCTGTTGAATATTTGGAGATTGAGATAATGCAGTTTCATCAGTGAAAGCGTAAATTAAAGGAGAACTAACATCATCTCATAATAGCTAGTCAGGTGATATAACACTCCACTCATAAACGATGCGTGCAATTTTAAGCTTTTTATCATGTCGTTTAAGAAAGATATTCAGGCTTTAGTAGCTACATGTTGATACATTTCCACAGCCTACGATGGCTGTCATGATTTACTTTTCAACCAATCAGAAAAAATTGATCTTGTCCACCTTGGTATACGATCAATCATAGAGGTGCCATCTATAGTTTGGCAATGTGTTATAAAAGCAACCATACAGGTAAGCTGTTGAATATTTTGAAATAATTTGACTGGAAGTCATTGCTGCCATAGATGATTATTACATTTACATAATAAAGAATGCAATGCATTGGCACTTATATGACATCATACACAGTCGTTTGACGAGACGAAACGGTGGTGCTCACTGTTCAACATTTATGTGACATTACAAAGCAAACAGATTGTCAAACGGGTAAGGGAATATGACCGAATATGAATGATATGGAATCTATACACCATAATCTATCCGTGCAAAACAAGATTTAAGATGAGATTAACATCCCTTTAAAGGGTGCAATTCATACCAACATTGCATGTACTTACATGTATCTAGAGCCAAGCAATTCATGAATCCATTTCCTCAATCAATCACATGATGTCATAATCAACTAAGTGACGTGTAGGATGACATCATAATCATTACGTCATGAATGACTCGATTAAGTCGATTTAGTCTGTCCTGCACACTTAATACATGTAGTCCATCAGGTTGTATGAGTTGTATGTCTACTATTTAATAAACATTGGCAGCAACATTACCTAGTCAAATTAGTTTAAAAATATTCAACAGCTTAGCTGGTTATAGTTTTATAAATTGATAGTCAGGTAGTTCATGAATCAATCGATCCCAACGCATGCGAAGCGTGGGTGGAGCTTAATTATGGGTGAGCAGGGCATAGCTAAAACTGGAAAGATCCATTGATATCTAATTTCATATAAAATTTGTGATGCAAATTTAATCAGTCAACCCTATTAGCTGTCACACGTGACATGCAGATTTTCCTTATGACGGTCACCAGCAATGTCTGCCTGCCATTGGCTATGAATGACAGTTAGTCTGGAGACAAACATTTCGACGGCTGACATTACGCAATCACCATTTATCTGTATCAATGAAAAACCTGTCAAATTCTTTTGTGTTGCATTGGGGAGGCTGTATGTATCGTTAATAGCAGTGAGAGAGAAGGGGAAAGATGTGTATCCATTCACAGGCATGCAGATTTCACGAACACCATAGTTTGATTTCTATACATATATATATATATATATATATATGATGGAAAAATGTGGACCCAAAACATTGTCAAAAAGCATTTGGTGCGGCTGGTGCCTAATCTAAACATTGTCTTGCAAGCCACAATCATATGGGTGAGTTCTATTAATTGACATAACAATTTTGGCTGAATTCCACCAACTTATGACTCTGCCCCGGCCTCTACCCCGGCCTCTACCCTGCCACCCACCCACCCTCATGGGGGCAGAGCCTAATGTAAATGTTATCTTGCAGTCCGCAACTGTATGAGTGATTCATATAACAAATTTTGATTGAATTCCACCAAATTTTTTGGGGGAGGCGATAGCTGGACAGACGAATGGATGGATGGACAAATGAATGGACAGACATAGGCGATTGCAACGCCACTCTGTTTTTTCAGAGCGAGTGGAGATTTAAAAATGCTTCTGACGGTTCAACAGTGTGAAAAAACATGGTGCCTAAAAATGCTTTCTGACACTTTTACCTATGCACGGGCACATTCAGGTGTTGTGACTTTCAGGCTTTCGAAATTTTGATTATTGTTAGTATTAAACAAATTTGACTGAAAACACCTTGTAACAGTGGTATGCTTCCGGAATTGTGTATGGAATTTCATTGGTTAATTTTTTTAGCAGCCTTATGTTAATCTACTCTGAAAGAATGGCCATATTTTAGTGAAACCTGGCTGGAAGGACTACATGTAAGGTTGTACATTTACATGTAGGCTTCGGGAATTGTAGAGATGTGTATGCTATGTAATTTGATTGGTAAATTCTGTAAGTGGCCGTCTTGGGTTTCTTTAAATGTTCAGTTAGTTTAAAAGACTACTTACTGCTCATTAACCTCTAGCACGGACAATAGGGTGGGACACTTCAGAACTTCTATGTATACAGAAACTTAAAATTAATTTAGTCAATTTTTTCAGTGATGATCCTGGATTTCTTAAATTATTCTGGAAATTGTTTAATAGACGACTCCTCATTAACTACATGTACTAGAACGATTTCAGGCGAAATTTGCCGGGAAGGACCTTTGTACATAGTAGATTTCGGAACCTTAAATAGAAATATAATTGTTTAATTTTTATCCCCACATTTAAAAAACCGTCTAGGGTATTATAATGGCCTCCGTCCGTCTGTCCGTCCATCCATCATGTTATCTCCTCCCAAACGATTGGCTGGAATTAAAATCAAATTTGGTATGTGGGTTACCCATATGATTCCGCTTTGCAAGACAATGTTTAGATTTGGCTCCGCCCCGAAGGGGGCATGGCAGGGGTCAAAAGGTCAAATCAGTTGACCTCTGAAATCCTTAGACGGAACTCAACCAAATTTAATATCCGAGTTACCCATCTTACCCATCAAAAACCTTGGTTTTTAGCTGACCTGGCCTGAAAGGCCAAGTGAGCTTATGCCGTAGCGACCGTCCGTTGTCCGTCAACTTTTGCTTTAAAATGCTACTCCTCATTAACCGCTAGGCGATTTCAACCAAATGTGGCCGAAAGCACCCTATGGTCGTATGCTCCAGAAGTTCCATTCGGAATTTTGATTCCTCAATTTTTTGGGTCAAAATCTTAGATTTTATGAAAAATTTACCGGAAATTGTCAAAATGCTTCTTACCATTTTAACCGATTTCAACCAAATTTGGTTGAAAGGACCCAACGGTCATAAGCGCCAGAAATTCTATTCAGAATGTGAAAAACTTTTATGAAAAATATACCGGAAATTGTCAAATTGCTTCTTCTTAGCATTTTAACAGATTCCAACCAAATTTGGTTGAAAGGACCCAATGGTCATATGCCCCAGAACCTTCATTCAGAATTTTGAATCCGCAATTTTTTGGGTCAAAATCTTAGATTTTAATAAAATTTTACCGGAAATTGTCAAATTGCTTCTTCTCCTTACCATTCTGAGCGATTTCAACCAAATTTGGTTGAAAGGACCCAATGGTCATAGGCTCCAGAACTTCCAATCAGAATTTTGATTCCTCAATATTTTTGGTCAGAATCTTAGATTTTATTAAAAAATTAAAAAAGTGGTGACGCTGGTGTTTGTGGCAGTGGTGGTGATGGTGGTTCTTCCGGTGGTGGTGGCTCTCGGAATGCACGGTCGGAAGTGTATTCCCAGGCCAGCAGGTTTTCCGTAGCAGGGTGGAGGGGTATCCGCAGGGTACGGGAGGCGCGTGCGGATGGAGTGAGCGCGTAGCAAACAGAAAGGGCTGCAGGTGGCTCTCTTTAGCGCAGCTGGCTTTTGGTCTTTCCTACATGTGCCTGTGTTGGAGCCAAGTCCTTTAAGGGAATCTCGGGTGCTAGTGTAGCGGGAGAGAACGGGAGGCGAGAGAGAAGTCGCGAGGGAAGTCTTAACCTATCTTTTCCAAAGGCTCGGTGCGCGCTATTTTCCGTCGGCTGAAAGGTGTGCAACAGGGCGCCAATTTACAGATTATGCGACGGTTATCTGGTTTGGTCACCTTGAATTGGTGATAACCGCGGGATCGCTTAACTAAAGGTTTTGTTCTGACCGTCATGACCATAGGCCAAGCGGTAAAACAAAGAGTCGCTAGTCGGCGGAGAAGATTGAACTGCGCTGGTTGTCAGACCCGATGGAATAAGTTGAAAGGATGGCAGAGGAATTCGAAGCCTTTAGAAAGGGTGTCTGTGGAGAGCGGTCTTAAGCAATGGTGCTTTTGACTGAAGAAGGTGAGCTGAGAAATGCAGAGAACCAGGAACTCAGCTTTCCCTACCGCTACTCTAAGTGGTGTATAGCCCAGTCGAAACAGCGCGGATCGTGGTGCCTGAGACACGCAACAATTGAGGGAGCTTCACGTGGGAGCTAAACAGGTGGCAGAAATAATGTCTGCAGGCGACTTCGTTTTAGGGAGCGTTCCAAGTTATATGCGGAGGACCTACTGGGCAAGCGGGGGGGAAAGCTTTTTTGGCGGAGGACTTGGCGTCATCGATCGCAGCGCTATTCTGGCGGACGTCTTTATATATATATATATACCAAAAGGCAACATGCTAACTTATATCTTCATGTCGAGCGGAGTGGGAGATTGTCATCCGCAAGTGATGGTAAGGTGGTATATCTAAGAATCTAAAGAATAGAAAACTAGTTAGTGGATACATTTAAGAATTAACGTACACTCAGGTCTCGGTAGTATGGTAAAAGTCATTAGTCACACAATCTTGTGGAAGCAGGAGCTAGGTTTTGCTAATACGGATGTTGTTGGCTTTGAACCAGCCTTGGTAGATATATTCCCAAGGCGCAACCTCACACGGTGGTTTAGTCCTGGGCGGTCAGAGATCACAATGGCGGGTAAGCTGAACTTCTTAGAGTGGAGAAAATCTGGGTGGATATTCGCGGAGAGAATGGGCACAGAAGTGGCGCCGGCAGAAGTCGGTTTTCGCGAGATGTTCTGTCACAGAGAGTCCTTCGGGAAACGGAGAGGCACAAAGCGGAACTTGGTCGGAGGCTTGTACTGAGCGTAGTGTTTCACAGTTCTTCCGCAATTGGCGGAGGCCGGGAGACAATGTTTTCGATGGTCACAAGTGACGGTGAAAGACAACGTACATGTAGGCGGGTTCTGCCCCAGGTAGAAGTGGGTTTGATCCGTCCATATGAGAGGACGCAGAGTTTCTGTGCACAAGGCGCTTGAGCAACACAAGGAGTGGAGGAAAGTCTTCAGAAGGTGGAACAATTTAGGCTGTTCGTTGGCCGCTTTTATTAGGAGCCTTTACAAAAAGGCGGTCGTGCACTGGCGGCTATGTAGATGTCATCACACACCGAGCAGTCAAAGTGAGTGAAGTTCCACATTGAATTCCTCAAGCCCAGCAATAGTGAAGCGGGAACAAAGAACCGTCGACCGTCAAACCATTGGACTAGGTCTGGGGAAGAAACCTATTGAAATTGATGATAATCCGAAACCCAAGATGGCTGCCAGCCACTGTATGATAACTCTTTCTCTTTAACGGATAGCTTTGAAACTTCATAAGATGACTGGACTAGGTCAATGAAGAAACATATCGAAACTGTGGATGATCTGGAATCCAATATGGCCACCAACCACAGACGCCATCTTGAAAATTGGTTTCCGGATGATAACTCCATGATCCTTCAGCAGATCACTTTGAAACTTCATAGGATGACTGGTCTGGGTCAGAGGAAGAAATCGCTATTTTCTGATATACATGTCTCATTCATTGGTTTGTCATCATGGCGGGATATTATGGTGAAGAGCATCCTGGACCATGGTGTGAATTTAAGCTAAACTGTGTAGGATGGACCATACAGTGGTAAGCTTCAGATCTTATATATATATATATTCTTAGAGTGGAGAAAATCTGGGTGGATATTCGCGGAGAGAACGGGCACAGACACTGCTAGGCAAAAAAAATGAGGCAAACATGATTTATCATATTTTTTATGATTACTCTTTCATGTTAATAAATACAGGTGAAATAAGTGACAATTTTACATAATATTGTATGCATTGTCTGTGTGCAGGGTAGCTTTTATTATGGGATAGCCTTTCCCTTATTTTATTTGTCTCAAAACTCACCCATTTGGGCAAGCTGTCTGAAAGCTTTTTGCATTGTGCTGCGTCAATGCTGGTCAATTCATGTCTGACTGCTTTCCACTGCTGAGTGAGCTAATTTGCATATCAAAAGCCATCTACTGAATGGATTCTTGTTCTATATTAGACCTACATGCATACACAAAAGACAAATAGTGCGTCTCTGTGTTCAGGATTTAAAGTAAATTAACTAACCAAACTAGCAAGCCAGTTGAGTTGAGCTGACCGAGGTGACAAGACATTAGCCATTTCTGTAATCTCTGTGTTACCACACTGTGCCTGAAGAGTGAAGTTGTTATTTTTGATTCAAAATGTCTTCAAAAAAGGCTAAATTCCATGTACCTGTTGAAGTCAAAAGCCGGATCGCAGGTCTTCGTCAAGCTGGAAAGTCATAGCCTGAGATTAAGAAAATTCTAAAGTCTGAGGATATTCAGATTCCACTGTCTACAATACAGAGAATTGGCCACACATTTCAAGTGACAGGTTCTGTTGCCCGGAAAGCAGGTTCTGGATGAGCTAAAGTGACAACATGTCGAGATGTAAGAAGGCTGAAAATGACTGTTCTGAAGAATCGTAAGAAGACACCAAATTAGCAGAAGAATTCAGAAATTCACAAAATAAGGCTGTTTCAAGAACAACAATGGCAAGGAGGCTCAAGGAAGCTGGTTTTTCATCAAAGCGGTGTGCTAAGAAACCATTGCTGTCCACAAAGAACGTTGCAGACAGACTCAGATTTTTGGCACTTTAATGTGACCATGATTCTCAGTGGTTTGAGCGTTTTCTCTGGAGTGATGAGTCACATTTTGAGCTTTGTACAGATGCTCCAGAGCGCTGTCTTCGTAGGTCAGGTGAAAAATATAACCCAGAATGCCTCTCCACCACTGAAACATGGAGGAGGTGGAATTATGGTATGGGGTGTGTTTTCTGCATCTGGTGTTGGCGAGCTTGTGCGATGTGAAAAGTCCATTACTGCAAAGGAGTATCAAAACATATTAGAAAAGGGGTTGCTTCCAAGCCTGAACAAGTTGTGTAGTGGAAATAAAAGACAAAAAGCTATTTTTCAACAAGAAAATGCCCCGGCACACATAGCAAAAAGAACAAAGTCATGGTTTGAGCGGCATTCTCTGTCGGTGATGTATTGGCCTGGACAGTCACCAGATCTTAACCCCATAGAGAATATATGGGCGCATATCAAGGCCAAACTGGTTGGCAGAAAATTTGGGAGCACTGACCAGTTGTGCGAAGCAGTCAGACATGAATGGAACAGCATTGATGCAGCACACTGTAAAAGGCTTTCAGACAGCTTGCTCAAACGGCTGAGATTTCTGAAGAAAAACAAGGGAAAAGCTATCCCATACTAAAAGGTACCCTGCACACAGACAATGCATACGATATTATTTCACCTGTATTTATTAACATGAAAGAGTAATCATAAAAAATATGATAAGTCATGTTTGCCTCATTTTTTTTGCCCAGCAGTGTATATTATATATATAATTATGTGTACATAGTTGATTATGTTGACGAGTTCCCGCTTTGATTTTCCTTAGATTCTTTGAAGCAATTGGATCATTTTGAGGTAGCTTGCTTGAAAATTCCTACATGTCCTATGGTTAATATAGGCGTCTATACGTAATGGATTATAATGATTAAATTTTAGCATGTTTAGGAATCCCTTTTCTGTTCAAATATTAATTTTTAGGTGAGCTTTTCAGGTCCTTTTGACTTATTCTTTGTGATCACTTCCTAACATACCTATAGTTATCATATTTACATTTGTTGCTAGAATTAACATATTTTGTTTATTACTTATCTTTCCTCAGATGACCATCCTGCATTCTGTCCATAGTGAGTATTGTAGACATGAATTAAGCCTCATTATGGACCTGGATAAGTTCTGGAAAGCGAATGTGATGTGGACAATTAATGACAACAACAATGATGCATCTTCAATGCAATGCGAGCTCTCAGTAACAGCCGGAGAGAAAGCGATAAGTGAACTTGCAGATGCCATTAAAGCCATGGATAGGCTCGGTTTATTACATGTCAAATTACGCACATTTGGTGATATTATGATACAGCATCTTCTCGAGCCTCTGATTAAAGATAACAGAATGATGGCCATTATCCAGGAACCTGTCACTGATAGACACATTATCAAACTGGTGCCTGATACCAAGAAAAAAAAGAAGGGCAAAAATATGGTTGATCCAATTAACCTATTCAAACAAATTGTTGAAGTACTGGTATTCTTAGATGAGCATCTTTTAAATATCACCGTCGATGTTGAAGGACACTCGAGATTTGACATTGCACAAGAGAATAGTTTGAGGGAGACGACGACGACTTGTAATGTTACTAATCAGGTGTCTCTTCTAGAGATGATAGGCTGTATGTGTGCAGACAAGTTTATAGCTATTCTAATTAAGGATGCATTATCTGTTGCTGTGCCAACACAGAGTAAAGATTTAGAATCATTTAAAGATGTTCTGAATGCAACATTACACTTTCATGAACATTTAGTCAATATGAAGTTCTGCCCGACTACTTCTGTTGGATTGAGAGATTTTGTTGAAAATATCAATGTAAGATTTGCAAGTAAAAAGTGCCAAGAGATTATTGTTAAAGCACGTAACTTAATGACATCGGAAATTCATAACATGAAACTAATTACGCCGGAAAAACCACTGGGTGATTTACCAGTATTGGCTGATGGGAAGCCACAGAGACAATGCGATTCATTGGCTACTCAAACTCTTCTAAAGGATTCAATTTTCCAGTTCCCTAAGTGCTACATAAGGTATGCAAATATACAATTTATTCAGACTGGACAGTGCCTGAATAAAAGCATTATGCGTTTTCAGTGTGCAACCGTAATCCTGACCAGAATTTATAACATCGGATGGGGGGAACAGAGGGGTAGGGCGGGGGCGGGGGCGGGAACAGCCTACTGGCTAATTGCTCTTTAACCAAATGGCTGGTGCCTAGAGACTCAATGGTGTGGAGATTATGTATCCTGTATGCTTCCATTTCATTTCCTGATTGGAGTACTTATTTTTGCACATGGGTCCCCTCTTAGAACTTATGACCTGTCATGGCTGTCCCTCACCTATTTTTGGAAGCGGAGAGATAGCTTTCCCTTTTTGAATCCTCTCCTAACATGCCAAGGGCAAAAAAGTGTTGTTTCCGGTAACCTGACCGACTAGCCTAAAACTGCCAACCCTAAAGTTGTTATAGACATGTTACAAATTTTTTTCCATTTACCAACCAACCCAGGGCTTCGTTTCTAGAAATATGTAGCGAGCTATAGGCTTGCTCTCCATGATCAATGCTAGGCGAGTAATCACTCCTGTTGCAGAATGAAAATGTGAAAATCTATTAATAATATTGTTTAGATCAAAATATTAAAATCTTGATTTCAGTTTTAAGATTTGAGGTGAGTGATTAATTGCTCCCCTGCGGTGAAAAGTTAGGCGAGCTATGTGAGCGAGAGTGATAGCTCGCCTCAGAAACAAAGCCCTGCCAACCCGATTTCAAATCACTGTTCATTACTAGACTCGTTTAATTCTGTAACATCGCAGAAGAGCAATTCAAAAGAATAGTATTTGATTAGATACTCCTGCTAAACTATAAAGCAAGTCGTAATGTATCTTTTCTCAGTGATTTAATCCAATGGACCTTTCCGGTTTTAGCTATGCTCCGCCCATCTCTAGCTAAGCTCCACCCACAGCTCGCTCATGTTGGGATCGATCAATCTCTGAACACCCTGACTAACAATTTCTAAAAAACTACACAGGTAAGCTAACATTGAATATTTTGAAACTAATTTGATTGGGTGCTGTTGCTGCCTAAGGCAGCAACAGCGCCCAGTCAAATTAGTTTCAAAATATTCAACAGCATGTTTTTTAAATAGCAAAGAATTACAAAGACAATAATTTATACAACGTGTCAGACTCTTTGCGATTTGATGATGGTCTACATGTATATGGAGCCCTTTGTAATGATTGTGACGTCATCATACACGCACTGAGCTTATTATGACGTCATACGAGTTCTGATGATGGGTGGATACTCTGGAAAGGCGAATTAGGTGTATTGGAAGCAAAATTTATTTCAGTGAAAAATATTTATTGGTAATGACACTGAGGCCTTGATATCGTAGTAACGGACGTACACCATTTTTAGCCTCTGAATGAGACCTAGTATACATCTTATCAAAAGTCTCTCAATTCTTCGGTAAAAAGCCTACTTTGTTTTACTCATGTTATTTATAGATAACTCATCTAATCATGTGGTAGATAGTTTCATGATGTAGGCATTACACATTGGTGACTTGTGGTCTTTTCTTGTTTGTAACGGACGTACAGCATGGTCGCACTAAAATGTTCATAATTTCAAGCCTTGTTAACTAAAACATGATAGGTTTCAATGTTTTAATGTTATATGCTAAGAATTTATTGTATTATTTCTACACTTTCTTGTAAAATAACATAGAGGCCAATTCCATGATCGCCATGCTTGATCATGACATTTACTTCCACCTCATTTTCCCATACTGTTGCGATTTCTCATTGAAGTAATAAGTTTTCATATTTTACAACAACTACATGTACTGCAAGAGCTCTTACACAACTGTATTTGGTCAACATAAATTTTACATGAAAATTGACAGTGTGCCATCAGGGGTATTCTACATGTAGGTTTCAGAGTCATCACTATTAGCCATGTTAGCCGAGAGGTGGTTAATGTGTGTGATGATGATAAGATTGTAATTCTAATTTTGCTATTGTTCAAATGGATCACATACATGTATTATGGATCTTGTGCTCCAGGTACAATTCGTGATGTTTCACACCTTTTTCTAACATTACAATGTAGTTTCTCATTGTCAGTCTGTATCTGGTATGTGAAAGTATTGTACTACTATGACATTAGGATTTACAATGTACCTTAGTGGCTAACTAACTACAACCTCAGGACTAATCAATGTGCTCTTGAAAGGATTAATACCCTCTATCTGGTAACGGACGTGCATTGTAGTATGCAATTAAACAGATGAATTAAAATTTTTTTTAAATGATTCATAGTAGAATTTTATGCACATGTGTGATTTTATTAAACAATTTGTTTGAATTATTTTACTAAATTTAGATATTACACTTCTTTCTCTGATAGTAGCTGGCTAGCTGCATGCAAAAACTGGTAAATACAAATATTTATTTGCGTCCATGCTGCTCTCCAAAAGAAAGTATAATTACATATGTAGAGGACCAATTTGAGAAAAGTAATGTTTTATATTAACTTCAATATATACTTTATCTCATCAACGTGTTTTTAAGCAGTCTATGTAATGTTAAGAAATCATCATTCATGTCCACTCTAGCATGGAATAATTGCCCAGAAAAGTATAAAATCAACAATGCTTAAATATTGCTTAAATTTATTAAAAAGTGAACACAAATCTTGGTCACTAAATATCTCCCAGTCGGAAATTAGAACACTGCCTAGTAAAAACGATGTTTCACCACTTTTGTTGTCAAATTTGTAAATTTTGTTACCTATACATGTATCTTAGAATTACATTTAACTTTTTGACAGCTCCTGTGTGGAGGACCTGATGAGCTTGGCCTATGATACGCTTCATGAGGCAATGCAGAGCTCACCAGAGTGTGCGACACAACTGTTCTTCACAGCAAGAAACATCTTTGAACTGTTTTGCAGCGTCTTCCCAACATACCACAAACAAAGTTTGGCTACACTACCACAACTAGCAGGTAGATATACATGTAGCCACATCGGGGGGGGGGGGGGGGGGGGGGGGGGGGGGGGGGGGGGTGTGTGGAATGGAATACCTTAAAAAGTATTTAAATACAAATACTCTGGAATTCTTCAAATACAAATACTTGTTATTTGGAAATACAAATACTTATGGTAAGTATTTGTATTTGAAATACTTCTCAAATACATCTTTCATGTCATATAGAAGACCAAAGTATGGTACAGATGTAACTCTAGTGTAACTCTAGTGATGGGCAGCCAGACCCTTAAATTTACATGAAAAGGGACAATCATAGATACCAAACTAAGAGTGCAAAAAGAAACAAGTATCATTTTATGAATGGAAATATTATGTACGGAAAATATCTATGATATCAGTATATTATTTTTGACATATTTGTGGATGAAATTTACTGTATACCATATCTAAGGTCAAGTTTGACGGTCTAACCATAGTTAAATATAGTCTCAGATACTGTCAGACTTGTCGATAAAACTCATGAATCGATAATAGAGCCCATGATTAAACAAATGTGTAAAAGATATCCTGCGACATTTATCTTTAACCCGTAAATGGGCATACCGGCCTCTTATGGTCTTGTGGAATGTCCATTTACAAGCCAAGAGAATACAATTTTTGAAATTTTACCACTGAAATTACTGGATCGATAACCGAGCCAGTCATTCCAGTGATAAATTTAGCAAAATTATTTAGATTTTTTAACCAAATTTGACCATTAAAGGGTTAAACTGAAAAAAAATAGTTTTTAAAAAATGCTCATACTATTTCACTCTTAACTTTCTCGCTGATGCAAGCCACCAGACAATAAATTTCAGTGACCAAACACGTGACTTGATGAGTATTTTGAAAACAATTTGACTGAAATTGTTAGTGGCTTGGCCACCAAGAACTTTCAGTTAAATTGTTTTCACAATATTTAGCAGGTCCATAGACAGAGCCGCAGGAATATGTTGGCTGCAAAAACTCAGCAGTCAGATGGGTAACATGCCTGGTGGGCTACACATATATAAGCGTTGTAATAATTTTTATTTGTAACTCACAGCTCGTCATGTTAGTATAAGTCAGTCTGTCAGTCGATCTGTATGTAGTATTTGTAATAGAATGGAGGTGCTGGACTGCACATACAGTATCCAAACGGACAACATGAGTCAGCTGCAATACCGACAGGCAAACACTGCACAAACTACAGAGCGGAAGTCGAAGCACTGGTTCATGCAGCTAATACCATCAGCAGAACAGCAGACCCTATTGCACAGATTGTCTTTTTATCTGATGCCCGCTCCGTCCTTGAGGCTATCACCAAAGGTAAGCTGCCACAACTTGAAGAAGCACTACAAACCATCAAATGCTTTCGGATAGCATTGCAGTGGTTCCCCTCGCACTGTGGAGTCCAAGGAAATGAGGAAGCAGACAAGATGGCAAAGGTGGCTGCAGAAGAGAATCAGACAGAAAACACGGTTACCCATACAGAGATGAAGACTATCATCAAGTCTCTCTATAGAACACCTCAATCAGAAGATGCCTACCATCATCTCTCGAGGCCAGAGCAAGTGACCATTTTTTGTCTCAGAACTGGACACAACAGACTAAACCAACACGTATACAGGCGGTTCCACCTTACGACATCGCCCGCTTGTCCTTGTGGAGAAGCAGAACAGACCACAGAGCACATACTTCAATGTTGCAGTACGTATCAGCTGCTGAGAGAAAAGATCTGGCCTTTGTCAACTCCTTTTCTTGAACAGCTGTATGGGCCTGTGGAGGAACTGCAGAAAACCACAGATTTCGTCTTGAGAACGGCTCTCCAAGTGTGATACCAGCGATCAAAAAGAAGAAGAGGTAATAGATACGCATGTAAAAGGAGTTGTCAAATCAGTCTTGAACCGAACTAAGCACATCACAAGGACTAATAGAATTTACCTCTTTCTAGCACTGCTGCTAAGTTCTTTATCAAGGTTAACCCGTACCACTCTGATGTCAATCTTTTATGATTTACCGTGTCAATAGCAAAGAAACTGGTGTACATTTTTCAACAATTTTGGTGGACAATGTTGCTGTCTACGACGGCACCATCTTCCACCAAAGTTGTTGAAATATGAACACCAGTTCAACTTTTAATTCAATTTGAAAATTTAAAAATTTTGACATCAGTGTGGTATGGGTTAATGGCCAAGCTAGCCAAAACTGCTCTCTGCAGTAGTCTACAGGAATGTCCACTTACAAGTCTAGAGAAGACTGAAAATTTCACTGGAATTCCAGTGGTAAATTTTCATAAGTAGTCTTCTCTTGGCCTACAATTGGACATTCACTAAGCACACGCTTTAATTTTCTTGAAAAATCGTGACCACTATCATGACTAAATGTGTTAATTTCATGCCCTGCTATAAAGAGTGGCTTTATTAGAGGTGACCTTTCTAGAAGACATCAATTTGACTTCAAAATAGATCAAAAGATACAATGGAGGATTCCAGTTTATCCATCAATCATATGACTTCGTAATCAACTATGTGACATGTAGGATGATGTCATGATCAATTACGTCATGAATGACGTAGCAAAGTTATGGCAGCAACAGCACACAGTCAAATTAGTTTCAAAATATTCAACCACTTATATGTATAGTTTTCTGGAAATTGAGAGTCAGCAAGTGCAGGGATCGATTGATCCCAACATGGGCAAAGCGTGGGTGGATCTTAACTAGAGATGAGCTGGGCATAGCTAAAACTATAATCCCCCATTGCCATCATGATAGAGTTGCTCACATTGATAAATTTCAGCTCTGCAATACAATAACTGTATGTTCCTCGCACACCATCTGATGACCCTCGGTCACCAGGTGTCCAGAAAGCTGCCTGGCGCTGTCCTCGAACACTGTACATTTGTCGATTTGGTTGTCAAAGTGAGAACGCCTGGAATGGAGTGTTTCATGGAGCAGATGAGGCGACAGAAAGCACAACTTTTAGAATGTCTTCATGGCGATGAAAGTATGTAGATTGTGGATTCTTTACTATTAATGCTATTTATACCCCGCCAAAAAAATTGGTGGGGTATTGTGATGGCGTTTACGGGCGGGTGGATGTCCGGGCATGCGGCAAAGTTGTTTCCGCACGATAACTCTGCTACCGTTTATCGGATCGCTTTGAAACTTGATAGGAGTATTGGACTAGGTCTGAGGAAGAAACATATCGAAATCGACAATGATCCGAAATCCAAGATGGCAACCAGCCACTGGCGGCCATCTTGAAAATTGGTTTCCGCATGATAACTGTTACCGTTTATCGGATCACATTGAAATGTGATAGAGAAATTGATGATCTGAAATCCAAGATGGCCATCAGCCACTGGTGGCCATCTTGAACTAAGTATGAGGAAGAAACCTGTCGTAATTGACGATGATCCAAAATCCAAGATGGCTGACAGCCACCGGTGGCCATCTTGAAAGTTGGTTTCTGAATAATAACTGTTGCCTTTCACATCATGAGAACATACTTACCTCCCTAACACTCTTGTTATACTAGTATATCGGCTCTAAATTCAATAATATTCCGAATTATAAAAAGTTATGTGCCCCTACTGGGCAGGTGAAATGTACCCAGTCCTGCGCATGTTAGACCCTACTGCGCATGCGCATATTGGTACTTCCGTTTTCTAATATATTGGCTTATAAGCAACATTGAAAACAATTTCAAGCTCTTTTCTGTAGAATTTCATTCATTTCTTTCATCCATTTTTTCACTCGCTGAATCTAAAGCGTCAGAGGAGTCGGCCTCATCATGCCTTACGGTGATATTGTTCCATATATTATTTAAGACTTGTAAGATTTGTACGTTACCGGTCTTCGTTCACGGCCGACCTGGCATTAGCACGTTTTTAGGCGCTGGGAATCCTTGTTAAATTATCCCAGCGCCTAAATTCTATTAACCCCTCATGATGGTAGAGCTCCTGTTCTTCACTCAGAGGTTGATCATGTCTCCTTTTTTCAGACTTATCAGATGAGATGTCTACGGGTAGGAGATATAAAACGAAAAATATCTCACTCTTGTCCCATCCCCTTCATCACACTACATATTCAGCGGATGGTATGGACGTCATTTTCTGCACAAGAGGATGGTTTACCTGTGTTCAGGATAAGGGAGTTTATTAGTTATGGCACCTAATTATCAATTTTTGCTGCCCTCTTTATTGCACTGTATTCTCTCTTGTGGTTGTGCATGGGTTCTCAGATATATAATTATAGTATTATATTATTCTTGAGTGATGAATGTATGTAGTCCTAGCTATTTCTTGCATTCATAATCTGATATCTCCTCCCCTTGAAGGGGCTTTTGCATTGAGGTTTGATGTCATAATCAGCCAGATTTTTTTTGCCTTTTCCTTGACGTCATAATCTTGTTTTTAAAAGAGGAACTCTTGATGTCATTATCATCTTATGTTATGAATGTGTAGAGATAACTGGGTGTCATGATCAGTCTCTCTCATCTTTTCTAACATTCTCATATTATCCCTTGCTGTGTTTTTTTTATTCCTTATTTTTTTTATGAAGACATCTGTCCCTTCGGGGTTGTCAGTAATAAAAGTGATTGTCTTCTTTCTCAAGTTTGTTTTTTATTTCTTTAACAAAATTAACAAACTAAAAGACTCATTCTCTTCTTATGTCTACCTTTCAGAAGTCATCATGTCCGTCTTGTTTGAAGCATCTTAAGACTAGATTCTTCCCCCTCCCCCCCCCCCCCCCCCTCTGCCCATCTTGTACCAGTTGTAGGCTGTCTAACAAATGTGCTATTTGTAAAGAGTGGGGGGGGGAATCTAACCTCGGAATTCTTCTGTTCTCAGGCAAAGATGCTGGAGGACGGCAGGAGGGTAAGGAAGGAGGAGAAAGGTAAGAAGGCCTCCGAGAAGGGTGAGCTGGAGGCCTTCAAGGTAGAGTTAGTGAGTGAGATGCGCAGGACCTTGAAGGACCTGATGCCTGACATGCTTCGCGGCATGTTGCTTGGCACAGGTGTTTCAACTTCCTGCGCATCGACCTCAGTGCAAGTAGCCCGCCCCCCCCCCATCCCTGGATCATGCCCTGCTAGTTCGGACAAAGCTTTCAGTGATCCAGGGCCGGCTGACTTGGACCCAGGCTTTATGTTCACATTGCCTGGTGCACAATTTGAAGTGTTGCGCAGAGAGCACGTGTGTGTTCAGCCCTCAGCTGTTCAGCAGCAGTACGCTAGTGGCGGTGACGGCAGTATCAGACGCCGGCCAGGTTCAGCAACCTCGCCAGCGTGCTGCTGTGCGTCAGCCAGCGCTCCACTTCTAAAATTTATGTGCACCCCGCTAACCCTAGGTGCATCAGTGGGAGGTCGATTGACCTTCCACATTCAGGAGTGGGAGTGGTTAATTCAGGACTGCTTAGTCTTGCAATGGCTTTCATGCGGATACAGTCCAGAGTGAATAATATGTCCGCCATTGCATCTGTCTCTGGTACCGGTCTGGACTCAAATTCCAAGAGATCCAGACAAGCACAACTGAAGAGGAGATAGAATCTCTAAAAGAAGCAATTCAACCGGTGCAAGATTGCCCGGGCTTCTATTCAACCGTGTTTCTTGTGACAAAGAACACCGGGGGTTGGAGACCAATTCTCAACCTCTAAACTCTAAACAAATTTATAGATACACGAGTTTCAAAATGGAAACAATAAAATCAGTGTTGTTGGATTTAGAGAAGAGGATGTGGATGGCATCGATAGATCTGAAAGACGCTTATTTCCACATTTTCATTGCAAGGAGTTTCGTCGGTTCCTGAGATTTGCTTTTCAGGGACGCCAATGGGAATTCAAAGTTCTCCCATTCAGAATTTTGACGGCTCCGAGGTTCTTCACTCGTGTGGTCCTTGCTATCACAGCTTTCCTCCGCAGGAGAAATATAGCGGTACACACTTACATAGACGACTGGTTGCTAAAGGCACAGAACCCAGAAAAGCTTGACAGCAAATCTGGAGATAGTTATGAAAACTCTCACAGATTTAGGCTGGATAATCAACGTTCAAAAAGCAGAGCTGACTCCATCCCAGAAGTTTGTTTACCTGGGTATGTTCTTCGATCTGGAGATAGGATATGTTTATCCATCCCAAGAGAGAGAGAGTGGAGAATCTCCTCTCGTGCATTTTACTTGGTTTGCAGCAGTTGTTATGTCTATCTGAGAATGCTAGGTCTGATGGTTTCAATGGAACAGTCATTCCTCAGGCGGCCTTGCACAGACGGCCGATTCAGCTGTTTCTCATGACTCAGTGAACGCAGAGTTCAGGATCACTGGACTCGCGCATTCAAGTGTTGGATCCACTCATTCATCACCTTCATTGGTGGATGGAGAGAGAATCTCCTGGTAGGGGTCATGCTGACCCCTCCCCACCCTCAAGTAACGATGTTTACGGATGCATCGATGGAGGGATGGGGAGTTTGCCTGGAAGAAGCCACAATATCAGGGCTTTGGAATGTGGATCAGTCAAAGGAGCATATCAATCAACATGCAAGAATTACGAGCTGTAATTTTAGGCCTGGAACACTTCTTAAAGGAAGTGGAGGGAAAGTTTGTGTTGATACGTTCAGACAACTCTACAGTAGTGAGTTACATAAACCGCCAGGGCGGAACGAAGTCGCCCAGTGTCTGTATGATGACATGGAAACTGCTTTGCTGGTGCATGGATCATATGATCACCTTGAAAGCAGTTCATATTCTGGGAAGGCTGAATCTGTTAGCAGACTCAATGAGCCGAAGGATGAGCATTCTTCCTATGGAATGGCAACTAAATCAATGTGTGGCGGATCATCTGTTCAATCACTGGGGAAAACCCAACATAGATTTATTGGCAATGAAGAAGAATGCGAAGATGATGACGTACGTTTCTCTGATTCCAGATCCAAGCGCTATCGCAATAGATACACTAGCTGTCAGTTGGAAGGGAATGTATGCATACGCATACCCTCCAACAATCCTGATTCCAAGGATTCTTCAGAAAATCAAGCAGGAGGAATGCCAAGTGCTTCTGATCGCCCCGAATTGGCCAAGCCGATCATGGTTTACGCCTCTGATGGACAATATTATCTTCAAGGGCAAGACCCTTCAGAACAATCCGTCAATGTTTCAATTGACTGCATGGATGTTGTCACAAAATCTGCAATTAAGGAGGGCTTTTCTGAGCAAGCAGCCAATTTCATGGCGAGAGCCAGAAGGGGGTCAACCTCCAGAGCATATAATTATAAAATAAACAGATTTGCAGAATGGTGCTCAAAGAGATGTATCAATCCAATGGATGCATCTATTCAGGTAGTAGCTGATTTTCTCTGTCACCTGTATGATGCCTATAGTCTTAAGCCTAATTCTATTGGTGGATATAAATCAGCATTAATGACTGTTATCCCTTGCTTGGCAAAGAGGGGAAGTGATGAAGTATGTGTTCTAAATAAACTTATCAAAGGTATTGGCAATCTTAGACCGAGAAATCCTCCACCGACACCGTCATGGAGTCTTTCTCTGGTTCTTCAAGTTTTGAGTGATAAACCTTTTGAACCACTTAGTGCTATTTTTAGAAGTGAAATTCATGCCTTGTCTGCTGAGCCTGACCATTATATGTTACAGGTGAATGCCTTAAGCTTCTACCGAGATTGAATTTTTTGGCTAAGAATCAATCTTTAAAATATCCGGGTCAACCTATAATTTTACCTGCCTTAACCAGCTATGATCCTGGTGCTAAAGCATGGTGTCCTGGCCGCGCCTTAAATAAGTACACAAGAAAAACTGTTTTGGCAGACGGACCCATGCTCCCGATGGTTGTCATATATTGAATCCCATGGCAGGGCGTCAAGAGTCACTATTTCCAGATGGATAGTAGAATGCATTCAATTCTGTCATAAGACAGTCACTGGAAATCAAGTAGATAGAGCCAAGGCTCATAGTGTCCGTGGTGTGGTAACTTCCACGGCATTATTTAATGGTGTTTCTGTTGTAGACATGTCAGTAGCCCAGTGGCACTGAATCAAGTTTTACTGACCATTACCTCCGTGACGCTTCCAACCCGCTCGCCGTCTCAGTCCTCAGAAAATAATGCAGAGGTATTTTTTTGTAATTAGTTTTCCTCCTCTGCTATTTACAAATATCACATTTGTTAGTAGGGCATCCCTACTATTGCTGGTTACATTCTCTTCATCCGGGGGGGAAGAGGTGATTTTCGCGCCCAAGACATCAGAGGTCAGTTTAGGTGACCATTTAGTTTTTTGTCGTGTTGGTTGTGTCATGTTATTATTTAATATGGTGATGGTTAATGTCTCTTAATTGTGGTTCTTTCAGAGAGTTTTTTGAAAATGAAGCAATTCTTTTTCCAATGTCTAGTAATGCTTTCAGGTATTAGAGAACGTATTAGTCATTTAGAGAAGCGTTTATTTCCTAACCTTCCTCAGAAAGGGGGGTTTTGGGGGAACGCATTTGCCTTTATATCAATCTCTCTTCATCGGTCGATTATCCGATGCAAAATTCTATCCTGGTTGTTTCAGACACAATTTCAGATGTTTTAAATCTCTTGAAAATTCAAAGAGCTTGTCTCATCGAGGGTGAAATGGTTTTAGGACCTTGCCTCCCTCCCGCCAAATTTACTTTCAAATTCTGCCTTTTATCAAAAGTGTTAGGGAGGTAAGTATGTTCTTATGATGTGAAATAAGAAAGTTTATCAAATTTCTTTTTCACGAGTGAAATGACATACTTACTCCCTAACAGGATCCCGGCCTCTCCACCCCACGGAGGCCTGGTCCTTTGGTTTTTGAATAGTTGCTTCTATGTCAGCCAATATATAGTAATGGAAGTACCAGTATGCGCGGAGGTGGGGTCTGACATGTGCATGACTGTGTACATTCCACCTGCCCAGTAGGGGCACATAGCGTTTTATAATTCTGAATATTATTGAATGTAGAGCCTATATACTAGTATATCAAGAGTGTTAGGGAGGTAAGTATGTCATCTCACTCGTGAAAAAGACATTTGATAAATTTTCTTAGTGTATCGGATTGCTTTGAAATTTTATAGGGTGGTAGGACTACGTTTGGGGAAGAAATCTATCGAAATTTACGATGTTCCGAAATCCAAGATGACCACCAGTGACCATCTTGAAAATTGGTTTCTGGATGATAGCTCTGTTACTGTTTATCAGATCGCTTTGAAACTTCATATGGTGGTTGGACTAGGTCTGGAGAAGAAACCTATCGAAATCGAAGATAATCCGAAATCCAAGATGGCCGCCTGCCAAAGGTGGTTATCTTGAAAATTGGTTTCCAGACATTAACTCCATAACCATTTATCGAATTGCCTTGAAACTTTTTAGGGAGACCTATAGAAATTGAGGATGATCCTAAAAATTGGTTTCTGAATGATAACTCCAAATCTGTTTAGCGGATCGCTTTGAAACTTCATAGGTTTACTGGACAAGGTCTGAGGACTTATCAAACTAGTACATGTAGATGGTCCAAAATCCAATATGGCCGCTAGTCACTGGCCGCTATCTTGAAATTTGATTTCCGGACGCTTTGAAACTTTAGAGGATGACCGTGTAGGTTTGAGGAAGGAATCCCTATTTTCTGATAGCTCTCATTCATTGCTTTGTCATCATGGTGGGGTATTATGCGCCGTTTGTGGAACTCTTGTTTTTCCTGAAATCAAACAATAAACTGTGCCACAAGCCACATTTTCCTATTAGTCAATGGATTGATTAAGTAACATGCTAAGAACGTTGATATTAACAATATGTACAATGTTTGTGAAAATCGTGGTAACATGTTAAGGTAATAGACTTAAATGTCTTTTACGATGCTTAGTGTACACGTACAATGTAAGTATTGCTGCTGATGAAACAATGTGGAAAATGTTATTAATTTTGTCATTTATTTGTGAAGTTCTACGAAGTAAAAAGGACATGCACATCGGATTGACCTAATTTTTTGTGAATATAGGTCAAAGGTAAATTTTCCCATTACAAGCAATAATAAGTTATTCAGATGTTTTCTGTGCGATTGTGCTCTGAATCCTTGACCAACTTATACAAAACTTGAAATTACTTTGTTCTAATATGGCATTGTATGGGGGAGGATCACATCCCAGATGTGAAATCAAATATGACCGTCAAGTGGCCATCTTGAAAATTGCTTTCCGTGTGATAATACTGCATAACTTTGATCAAAATATCCTTTGCATACAGTACTTGTATTAAACCCATTGGAAATCTTCTGAGGGTGGTAATGTGAAGATGTCATTCTAACTTTATATGAATGTGAAATATATTTCACTGAATAATTCCAGTGTAATAATATATGTAACTTCAACCAATGTAGGAATCTGGTTTTAGCTATGCCCCGCCCATCTCTAGCTAAGCTCCACCCATGCTTTGCCCGTCGTGGGATGATCGGTCCCTCTACTCCCTGAATCTCAATTTCCAGAAAACTATACAGGTTAGAGGTTTGACAGTGCTCATGCTGGCAGCAACAGTGCCCAGTCAAATTAGTTTCAAAATATTCAACAACATGTTTGTTAAATAATAAAGACATACAATTCATACAACTTGACGGACTATAAAAGCGTTTATGACGAACTTATGTCGTCAGCCTACATGTGACGTTGTTGATTATGACATCATGATTGATCGATAAACGGGATTCATCCATTGACTCAAAACCATGGAACCCCAGGGGAATAAGGAGGGTCTGATCCCTATCAAAATTTGTCTGGGTGCAAAATACAAGATACAAATGTACATGTATGAGTACCTGGATACATTCTTGAAAACTATTTTTCCTGTCATTGACTTCTATCAGGAGCTTTGAAGAATTAATTAGAAGCTTTATAAATCAATGGTCCTTTCCAGAGTACCCACCCATCATATGACATCATAATGAACTGCGTGATGTGTGCAATGACATCATAATGAATGACGTCATGAATGATGTCGATAAGTACGTCACGAATGCATATTTGAAGACGGTCTATGGGCTGTTGTACAAATTGTTTGCTTTTACTATTTAATAAATATTCTGTTGAATATTTTGAAACTAATTTGACTGGGCGCTGTTGCTGCCTATGGCAGCAACAGCACCCCGTCTAATTAGTTACAAAATATTCAACAGCTTCCCTGTATAGTTTTCAGGAAATTGATAGCTAGGGCATTCGGGAATCGATCAATCCGAACATGGCGAGGTGTGGGTGGAGCTTAGCTAGTGATGGGCGGGGCATAGCTAAAAATGGAACGGTCCATTGAGCACGGAATGGGGATGGCTGCTTACTTGTGTTATGCAGTCATATTATTGACGGTTACTTTAATCCAGGTGAGCATAAATTAATGGCCTTTGGAAAATTTATTACATATATCTGACAAAGCTACACTACAGGTAATAAATAAGGTAATTGTTTTCAAAAGAAAAGCTGAAACAGGTTAGTGAGTGCAATTGAGAACACGATGTACATACATGTGAGAAATTAGGCAGAAGTATCTTCCAATCCAATTCACATTTCCAGTTTATTCATCGATTATCTGAAGTCATTTGACATCATTAACCAGGTAACGTGTATGATGACGTCATAAGGATTTCGTCATGAATGATTCGATATACCGACACATAGAATTGTATGTTTTTACTATTTAATAAACATTCTGTCGAATATTTTGAAACTAATTTGACTGGGCGCTGTTTGCTTACACTGACAGACTGGCCCTATGTTTGTGGATGGGAGGTGTGTACGTGCGTGTGTGGGGTTTTTTTTGGGGGGGGGTGGGGCGGGTTGGGGGAGCCCATAAAATGGTGGCTTAGCAAAATTCTTTTCATTCCAGTTCGCTATCATGCCTATCTTTGCATTTCAGTTTAAAATTTAGCCGTTTCCATCCAAATTGTGCCTTTCCAGACAAAGCTTTTGTTTGGCCTAGTCTTTATGATTAAAAATCAAGGGATAAAAGTTTAATGGTCAAGCCGGCCAAAACCAGCCTCTGCAGTGGTCTTGAGGAATGCCCATTTGCAGGCCAAGAGAAGACTATTTTTGAAAATTTACCACGAATGCCTGGCTCGATAACCGAGCCAGTCATTCCAGTCATGAATTTTTTTAAATAGACCTCTTGGCCTGCAAATGGACATTCAATAAGCAAATCTTTTGATTTTCTTGACCAGATTTGACCATTAAAGTGGTAACTTGTGTTTTATATAATTATGTTTCAGGCTTTAGTGCTGCATCTGGTGAATCTGCTGTTAAACAAGTAACATATCAACTCAAACACCTACAAAAAGTCTGGCAAGATGTACTGCCTCCTCTTGTCTACAGTAAAGCCATGGGTAAGAGCATCTTCAGTCATCCTATCTGAAGTACCACGTGTCTTTAGGGGTGGGTGAGTGACCAAATGATGCTGGTTCCGTCAGACAGATGGACTAACGCTGATTGATCATGTGCTAATAGATTCAATGTTAACCCTTTAATCCTCATATTTTATCAAGAACATTTTTAATGTCCATTTGCAGACCAAGAGATTTTTTGAAAATTTATCACTGGAATGACTGGCTCGGTTATCGAGCCAGTTATTCCAGTGGCAATTAAAAAAACAACTGCTCTTGGTTGGCAGATGGACATTTCTCAAGATCAATTTGCAGAAAACGTTTTTGGCCAATTCGTGTGTTAACCCTTTAACACTCATATCAGCCAAAAACGGCTTTTGTGGTGGTCTTGAGAAATGTCCATTTGCAGAGCAAGATTAGGCTATATTTGAAAATTTACCACTGGAATGACTACTCGATAACCGAGCCAGTCTTTCCAGTGGTAAATTGTAAACAATTTCGTCTCTTGCTCCGCAATTGGACATTTTCTATGAAAAAATTTAAATTTTCTTGAACAAATTCGAGGTTTAAAGAGTTAAATGGTTAATCCAGCAACATATATTTGTAGTTTACGCTTTCAGTAACCCGACTTAGAGTCTGAGTATCGGTACTTTAGCCAAAACTGATCTCTGTGGTTGTCTTGAGAACTGGTCATTTCAGACGACAAGAAGACTGACAATTTAACACTAATCACTGGTTCGATAATACAGCCAGTCAGCCATTCCAGTGGTAAATTCTAAGAAATAGTCTTCTCTTCAGTCTTGGCTAGCAAACAGACATTCAAGGAACTAAAATGTTTCATTTTTTTGTCTCGCCTGCCAAGTAGAAAGTGTATATACATATATGTGTCAATTTTCCAATGATTCAAATTAGATTCAAGATGCAAGTATTCAACAGAATGTTTATTAAATTGGAATTTCATCAAAGACACAATTTGTGAGTGACAGATCAGATCCCTCCATTGCCACTGGTACTACTGTAGATTACATTTGTCATATTTGTACTGATGCATAGTGGGGCAGGTGTCACCCATGTATAATTATCATCCAGTAAGACTGTAAAGGTTTTTTACCTGCGTTGCTCGACACAGGTATATGCGAGGATGGACATGATGGAGGGCTTCTCGTTGGTCTTAAGACATTTTTAATAACTCTGGTAGAACTACTGAAGGGATCTTCAAATTTGGAGGAAAGTATGCCTGTGGGGTCCCTAGCACATATGTCGATTTTGGGGTCTAACATTGTTTTCAAAATAGACATTTTTAAAGTATTTTTTAATAACTCTAATGTAGCGTTCTTTTCCGAACAATGGGTTGATGTGTGTCTATGGGATCACGAAGCGGTATGTCAATTTTATGATAAAATGCAACATCTTTCAGCAAGATTGTTTCCAAAATAGACATTTTATGGTGGCCCAACTGACAATGACTGAAAAAAATATCAACAACGCGGGTATTGGACAAATTTGTCCATGTTGGGTGTGTGTCCTCTCTCATATGGCTAAAAGAAGGGATTATTTTAATTTCACCCATTTTGATTTCCTTTTAGATAAAAACATGTATTTCCATTAACTATTACCATTTTAAGCCGTGAAAAAAATTCTCGATAACCAAATACTTGATACAATTCAGCCCATTGTTCGTGTCAGACAGCATCTTCCAGTTGTTGTCATGAGTAGCCTAGTAAATATGTTAATGTAGCAATAATTTATTTTTCTGGAAGCATGTATGTGACATTGGATCGTTATGTAGTTTTCAAATCTACATTAATCTTTCATTGACTACACTGCCGATCAAATTAAAGTATGCCCTGTTTTCCATCTATGATAAAAATCTCAATAATTTTGTAGATTTTCCTTTTCACTACCATAGTTTCTAATTTACAAGGAGGCAATGCAAGATTTTGATTTTTAAAATAATTTTGCTCAAATTTCTATCCCAGTTATTATGAAAAACATACTGGTACTTTGACTTTATCTGGATTGGCATCCATAAATTAAGTTGTTCGTATCAGACCCATTTATGCCATGTCTGTTGGCAACAAGCTCACATGTGCTCCAATCATAAAATATAACCACAAACGGCGATGCATCGGGGGCCAAGCATCTTGCAACATGGCAAGTAAAATGAAAACTTTATCAAATTTCCACCCGACCTGTTCAGCGGTTCTGGAGAAACCGTTTTCAGGAAAACTACGTCATCCAAGATGGCTGCCAAACTTTTTTACCAATCAAATTCTCTTGAACAAACTTGGTCTAGCACATGCCCTAGATAACATTTCATGAGTTTTGAAGCAATTCGCAAAGCAGCTTACGAGATTTTTAAAGGCGTTTCGCAAAATTGGTCGAAATCCAAGATGGCTGCCAGCCTAATTGGCCGATCGGCTTCATTTGTAGAAATTTGAATCCCGATGCCATAGGGATGCATCCTGCCAAATATAAATGAAATCGGCCCAGCTCTTGAGAAGACAATTCAATTCTCCAATTGCTTTAGTATTGGCAATTTTGACTGGAAAACAATCCAAGATGGCCGCCAAACCGTCCGTCCGGCAGTATTCAAAATGGCAAATTTGGAACCAGAAGACCCAAAAACCTATGTAAAACCAATTTCGGCTTCAAATTTCAACAAATAAAAAAAATTCAAAATGGTTTTTTGACGTATCAATTTCTCTTGAACAAACTGTAATGCCCCTCAGTCTCTAATCATATCGGCCAAATTTCGGCCGATCCGTTCAGCGGTTCTGGAGAAGTCATTCAAGATGGGCCCCCCCCCCCCCAAGTTTTCGACCAATCAAATTCCCTTGAACAAACTTGGTTCAGTGGATGCCCTAGATCATATTTCATGTGTTTTGAATCAATCCGCTGAGCGGTTTCTGAGGAGATTTTTAAAAACGTTTCCTGAAATACTACAAAATCCAAAATGGCCGCCAGCCTAATAGGCTGACCAGCGTGGTTTGAACAAAATCAGATCTCTATTACCGAACAATGCTTCCTGCAAAATATAATTGAAATTCAGCCAGTGGTTTCCAAGGACCAGGCATTTTAAATTTCCAATTTCTTTACTATGGGGGAATTTGGCGGGAAACGAATCCAAGATGGCAGCCAAACCGTCGATCAAACAAATTCGAAAATGCCAGATTTGGATTTCTCGACCCCAAAAACCTATATAGGCCCAATTTGGGCATCAAAATCCATTAAATAAAAAATTCAACATGGTCGCCAGAAAGCTTGATGCTGATTGGTCCATACGGAAATCCCTGTTTTTCGAGCTATTAACGTCTCTTGAATAAACTTTATAAGGACCCACTCTCCGCTGCTTCTGACCAAATTTTAGCTCATTCCGTTCAGTGGTTCTGGAGAAGATTTAAAACCTATCTAGAAAATCATATCCATTCACACGTAAAAAGTTTGCCCTAATAAGGCCCTCTTGCCATCCCAAGCCTGAATTTCACCGGCATTTTTGTCTTCGCGCTATTCGCGAACAAAAAAAGTGGCGGAATAATAAAAATAAAAAACAATAGGAGTAGGGTGCCAGCCGTGATGGCTTGGCCCCCTAATAATTAACATCATTTTAATTCTGCACTACAATAGGCATTACACATTACCATACATCATCCTGAAGGACACATGACACAGTACTCAGAATCCCTCTGTTGACCAGGTAGTGGGTATTTTTACAAGTAAAGCTGTACGTTTACTTTAGTGTTTTTAGCTCACCTGGCCTGAAAGACCAAGAGAGCTTATGTTGTGGTGACCGTCCGTCGTCCGTCCGTCAACTTTTCCTTTAAACGACTTCTTCTCCAGAACCGCTGGGCCAATTTCAATTATATTTGGCAGGAAGCATCCTTAGGGCATAGGAATCCAAGTTTGTTCAAATTAAGCTGGCGGCCATCTTGTATTTTGGCCGATTTTTAGAAACGTCTTTAAAAATCTTCTCCGAAACCGCTTGAGGGATTGAAGGAAACCTCATGAAATATGATCTAGGGCAAGAGCTCAACCAAATTTGTTCAAGGGAACTTAATTGGTCAAATAGTTTGGCGGACATCTTGGTTGACCTAGTTTTAGCGAAAATAGCTTCTCCAGAACCGCTAAAGGGATCAGGCCGAAATTTGGCAGATATGATTAGAGACTAAGGGCGATTAATGTGTGTTCAAGAGAAGTTGATTCGTAAAAAAACATGGCCGCAGTGGGCCAATCAAAATATAGTGTGTTTGGTAGCCATATTGGATTTTTTTATTTGAGGGATTTTGAGGCCGAAATTTGTTGTTTTTGGGTATTGTGATCTCAAATTTGCAATTTTCGAAACTGTCGGATAAATGGTTTGGCAGCCATCTTGGATCATTTTCTCACCAAAAGCTCCCATACTAAAGCAATGGGGAAATTTAAAATATCTTCTCGAGAACTACTGGGCCGATTTCAATTATATTTGGCATGAAGCATCCTTAAGGCATAGAGATTCAAGTTTGTTCAAACGAACCCGATTGGCCAATTTGGCTGGCGATCATCTTGGATTTCGGCCGATTTTTAGAAATGTCTTTAAAAATCTTCTCCCAAACCATTTGAGGGATCGATTCAAAACTCATGAAATATTATGTAGGGTAAGCGCTGAATCAAGTTTGTTCAAGGGAACTTGATTGACCAAATGGTTCAGCGGCCATCTTGGATTACCTAGTTTTCACAAAAATTACTTCTTCCCCAGAACCGCTGAAGCGATCAGGTCGAAATTTGTGATATATAATTAGCAACTAAGGGCGATTAATGTTTGTTCAAGAGATGTTGCTCCGTCAAAAAACATGGCTGCCGTGGGCTAATCAAAATGTAGCATGTTTGGCGGACATATTGGATTTTTTTATTTGATAGATTTTGAGGCCAAATTTGGTTCTGTATATGTTTTTGGGTATTCTGAGCACAAATTTGCAATTTTCGAAACTGTCGGATAAACGGTTTGGCGGCCATCTTGCATAATTTTCTCGTCAAAAGCTCCCATGCTAAAGCAATTGGAAATTTAAAATGTCTTCTCGAGAACTACCAGGCCGATTTCAATTATGTTTGGCAGGAAGCATCCTTATGGCATAGACATTAAGTTTGTTCAAATGAACCCGATCGGCCAATTTGGTCAGCGGCCATCTTGGATTTCGGCCGATTTTTAGAAATGTCTAAATATCTTCTCCGAAACCGTTTGAGGGATCGATTCAGACCTCATGAAATATGAACTAGGGGAAGAGCTCAACCAACTTTGTTCAAGGGAACGTGATTGGCCAGATATTTAAGCGGCCATCTTGGATGACCTCGTTTTCACAAAAATTACTTCTTCCCCAGAACCACTGAAGCGATCAGGCCAAAATTTGTGATAAATGATTGGGGACTAAGGGCCATTAAAGTTGGTTTCCATAAAAAAAACCATGGCTGTCGTGGGCCAATCAAAATGGATTTTGAGGCCAAAATTGGTTTTATATGTTTTTGCATATTGAGATTTCAAATTTTCCATTTTTGAGAATGTTGGATAAACGGTTTAGCGGCCATCTTGGATCATTTACCTGCCAAAATCTCCCATACTAAAGCAATGGGAAATTTAAAATACATTCCCGTGAACCACTGGGCCGATTTTAAACATTATTTAACAGGAAGCATCCTTAGGAAAGCAGGAGGCATCCCTAGGGAATTGGGATACAAAGTTGTTCAAAGTGAGATAATCGGCCAATTTGGCCCACAGCCATTTTGGATTTTGGCTGACTTTTAGAAACGTCTTTAAAAATCTTCTCTGAAACTGCTTGGGGGATCGATGCAGACCTTATGAAATATGATCTATGGCAAGAGCTGAACCAAGTTTGTTTGAGGGAACTTAATTTGCCAAATGGTTCGGTGGCCATCTTGGATGCCATAGTTTTCGCGAAAACGACCTCCAGATCCGCTGAATGGATCGTGCCAAAATTTGGCTGATATAATTAGGGTTGAAACGCCATTAAAATCTGTCCATGGAAAGTTGATATGTCAAAAAAAAAACCATGTCCGCCATGAATCAATCGAAATATAACGTTTTTCCGGACATCTTGTGTTTTCCGCAAATTTCTGAGAAAAACATAGACTTAATTATTAACCACTGGGTCAATTTGAATAAAACTTGGCTAAACTTTCTTCACAGAAATTTGATTGGTAAATTTTTACAGTGGTCATCTCATTTTGTTTGGTTGTGCCAGTCGCCAATAGTTCCAGGTGAGCGACACAGACCCCTTGGGCTTCTTGTATTGACTGAAATTTCTTAGATGCTGTTACATATGGACAGCGTTGTCTGTTTTGGCAGACATGGCAGATGGGTCTTGAGATGGTAAACACTTAAAAATCCATGTCACGGATATATTTTACGGATTTTTTCTACTACCCCCATATGGAATAGTGCATCATTGATTTTACTATCCCGCAGCAAATTTCACTAACCCAATGATTGTAAGCTCAAAGTTGATCACTTCTTTAATCCATTCACTGATGAATCACTATAAAACTCATTTCCATGGCAACCATACAGAGCTGTTGAATATTTTGAAATTAATTTGTCCAGAAAGCCATTGCTGCCTTACAACGGCTTTCTGGATAAATAAATTTCAAAATATTCAATAAAGCATTGAAGCTAGCAGTAACTCTGTTCTTTTGTCAATTTTTGGTGGGTGTACTGAACATAATGACAGTAAAAGTGTTTTTTCGTATTTCCTCTTTTGAGAGCATTACTAACCCAGATGGGTTAGCGCAGGTATAGTTTTACTAACCCATATGAAATTATACTATCCTCAGGTTAACGAGTTAGTGTTAAAATCGAGCCCTGCATGTCAGTATCTCTGTATCAGTAGCATGACAGGTTATAGTGCAGACATATATTCAAATTTAGTGTGTATGTCTTTAATGATTGTGTACCCACCTTCAACATTACCATTGACCCGTAATGGTCAGATTTGGTCAAGAAAATCAAAATAATTGCAACTGTCCAGGAGAAAACTAATTAAAGATTTCACCCTGGAATTTACTGGCTCTAAATTGAGACAGGCATTCCAGTAGTAAATTAAAAAGAAATCGTCTTCTTACATGCAAATAGCCATTCCTCAATACCACCGTTGAAGATGGTTCAGGTCGGCTTGACCGTTATACACTGTTAACCCTTTGATGATATATAATTGAAATAACTGGCTTGGTAAAAAATCGAGCCGGTCATTCCAGTGGTAATTTTTCAAAATAGTCCTCTCTTTGCTTGCAAATTGGCATTCACTGAGCAAAAATCAATTTTCGTGACCAGAAGCAACACTAGATCAAGTTTACAAGAGAAAATCTGTGTACATGTACATGTATATAGAGTCTAACCTGTCTATAATGGCCACCTATATCCATGTCATCAGGACATGGGAAATAAAGAGTAGACAGCCCGTTGCTTAATCTAATTCATTTGCTCTGGTTGTTAGCTTTTCCAGGCCCCAAAGAATAGTCGTTCATTAAGTTGGGTGGTTGTATAATCACACTTTTTAAGGAACCATCAGCAAATTATCCCCCACAAGCAGGTATCTGCTATAGATAGGATGAACTGTAAATGACTGTATGCTTTCCTCTGCAGGCACTCTGCTGAACAGTTATATCAGAGTGTGATTAACTGTAAATGATTGTCTGGTTTCCTCTGCAGGCACTCTGCTGAACACTGTTATATCAGAGATGACTAACGCCATCATTGGTTTAGAAGACATTTCTGAGGATGACGCTACCGTGTTTCATGGTCTTTTATCTGCCGTGAAACGTAATGCTACTGGATTGATTATCTCCCCTGAAGGTGACGTGAAGACCAGCGAAGCAGCGCTTCAGCGCTATGTGTTATCCTGGATGCGCTTTAATGAACTTATTCTCATGTTGAAAGCTGGCTTGCTGGAGATTGCTGACCGCTGGTCGGAGGGAAATGGACCATTGGCGCATGTCTTCACAGTGACTGAGGTGAAACAGTTGATTCGAGCACTTTTTCAGAACACAGACCGTAGAGCTGCTGTATTAGCAAGGATTGGTTGATGATAGCATCAGTTAATCTCTCATGTGAGATGCCAAGTAAACTTATGCCATGTCGACTCTCTGACATCCATTCATAACTTCTTTCTTTAATTGATCTCTTCTCAAGAATCATGAAGCCGAAGAGAAGCAAATTTGGCATGGCCAATCTTGGCCAATAGAGATCCAAGATTGTTTAGACGAAGTTGATTAGTCTATTTGGCCAATGACCTCTTGAATTTTAAACTATTTTTAGCGCCTGTAAAAATTGTCTCTGAGACTTATTCGTTCTCTGATGTGAAATTCAAGACACCTTAATAATTGAATAGATGATTCATGAACCAAGTTTGTTGAAGAAAACCTATTGGTCAGGCAGCCATCTTGGATAACGTAGATTACACAATAATCCTTTTTTTTCAATGGGCGTTGAGGGAGGGGGGGGGGGTGTGTGTGTGACGGTAAGTGAAAATATGAAATGATAGTGATGTGAAATGATAGTGAAAATTGTATCTATCGGTTTTCGTGCCAGCTAAATACAAACTTGGAACTTATCTTATTATTGGCGAAAATTCTAATTGATGGGTTCCATTATGCCGTCTGTCAATTTGTCGGTGTCCAATCTCAGTTGAGCTAATATCTTGGCATAGTTTCACCCTATTGGGACTAAGCTTGGACACATGCTTCCTTATATCAAGGGGATGGAGCACAATGATATTAGGTCATGCTGTCAAAGTTCAAGGTCACAGTGACCTTGGTATAAAACTCTACTTTTTACATATAAGTTTTGCGCTTAGCTCAACATATTGTCTAATATCTTGGCAATGCTTCACCCTATTGGGACTAAACTTCTACACTACTTCCTTTTCTCTTTATATCAAGGGGTATAAAGCACAATGATACTGAGGTCAAAGTTCAAGGTCACTGTACCCTTGGGTTTGAAACTTTTTTATGGTGAAGTTTTTGGTTTACCTCAACATAGCATCTTATATCTCGCCATGGCTTCACCCTATTGGGACTAAACTTGGACACATGATTATGTATATCAACCGTTTGATGTACAATGATATTCCGGTTAATTTTTGTTTTTTTGTTTTATATCTAAGGATTAGTTCAGCATATTGTGACTAAACTTGGACACATTGTTACATATATCTATCACATGCAGCACAATCCTGTTGTGGTCGTGAGGTCAAACGTCAAGTTCACTATGACCTTAATATAAATTAACTTATATTTGGTTAAATTTTTGGTTTAGCTCAACATATAGCCTTATATCTCAGGATTAGTTCATCCTACTTGAATTTAACTTGGTCACATGTTTAGCTATATGATGTACAATGATATTGAGGTCAGGGTCATTATAAGATTTGTATAAAATGCAGATTTAACAGTTTGTCTCTGCTTAGCTCGTCTTGCCTTTATTTCAGAATTACCGTTTTTATTTGAGGAAAGGACGCTAGCTTGTATTGGCCGCAGACTAAATTTTGGCCCAAATCCTTCCCAAAAATCTGTATACTTATAGAAAGGACACATAGAGAAATTGAAATCCACTCTCTAAAATGGTTAAATCCCATATAGAACCTACCCCGAAAATTGAACGCAATTTCCATACGCATGCTTACTGCCATACCACTATGTTTAATGTACGCCTCAAAAATATCTTCGTGGAAGTGAAATTATTAATGGGATCGCCTAAATATCTTCAATAAAGATCGTTTATTACATCAAAATCAATGATACCTTTGACATAAAATGTCGCATAGAAAATATGGAAATCATGTGATATTAGGAATGCGGTGAGATCAGCAGTTGTGTTTACTAGAATTCTTCTAATATCTTCCCTTCTCTATTTTCATAGGCTTGTATGGGAGAATTTATCCAATCAGAACAGAGAAATAATAATTCTCTTGTGAAAAAATTAATGATGGAACAGTGTTTACTCTCGTATTGCGCATTAATTTTGTAATGCCGACCAACATTAAATGATCCAAAATGGAATCAGAATTAAAATGAGATAAAGCGCTTCTTATGTTCGCGAGCCGCTGGCTCTTTTGTGATTGGACGCGCCGTGTTCTCGCGATATTTTGTACGTTAACGGGAGTTTGTTATCAAATGGGTACGGATCAGACCTAAAGTACAATACTTAGTTCCTATCGCGCAATGATTATATATAGTATTCAGACTTCCGAGTCAGACATTCTGACTTGAGGTGACGTGTGTGATTTTATTTGACAAACATGACACGGTATCTTATCATAAAAAGGGATTTGCAGTTGCGAGCCGTGATCAGGATAAAAACCATGATCTGGATCTATGGATGGGTCAGAAACTACTAGCCTGATTTGGCTCAAATCTCAAGACAAGAAAGGGTGTGACTGAAAACTAGCATTCCGCAACCTCAGTCGTCATCCCAATAAATCTGGAAAATATTCATGTGACAATGTAAGGGTAAGGATTTTCAATCTCTGATTGCTCAAGATTACTTAATATGTAACCTTCCTGAATTGTGTGATATCTTCAGCTCAACTGGCCTGAAAGGCCAAGTGAGTTTATGCCATTATGACCATCCGGCATCCATCAGTCAACTGTTTTTAAATGACTTTAAGAACCACTGGGCAGATTTCAATTATATTTGGCAGGAATAATCCTTAGTGCAATAAGATCCAAGTTTTTTCGAACAAAGGCGATCGGCCAACTTAGTCGGTGTCCATCTTGGATTTGGCCGCATTTTAGAAGCGTCTGTAAAAATCTCAGAAACTGCTGAAGGGATCGGGCTGAAAATGTGAAAGTATGATTAGGGATTAAGGGCCATTCAAGTTTGTTCAAGGGACATTAGTACGTTAAAACTAAAAAAATATCTCAACAGGGCTTTAATTCACCCCTTAGCTATGACTACAAGTCATGCCCAAATGAAATACGCCCATATTAGTAAGCCCAAATTAAAATGAAACTAGCTGTTATGAACACTAATTAACTGATTTACAGTCAATTAAATACTCAGAGATGGATGCTGTGGCATTTTATGGCCATTCAGAGGTCTAGAATGGCTCAAAATCAATCTCAGATTTCAAAATTCTCTAGTTTCTAAGAGCATTGATGGATCCTGAACCAGATAGGTGGTGTACCCAAATGAGGTAAATCTAAAGCCCTGGCCAACTCAGTTTCAATAAGGACACATTCAGATTCTCCAACTGCAATCTGACTCCAATTTCCAAAAGACTGACATATTACCAGTCTGAAAGGAAATAGTAGATCATGAGTCAAGAGATTGTTCATAGCTACTTCCTACTTGTTTATTAATTGATGTTGCCATTGTTCCATGCATGACTTATTCCTCGAAGTTGCCAGATTCACACTCTTCCCCGGTCTCTGATCACCATATGGATGGAACCCTCTCTGTCCACCTTGCTGAGGATGTGATTTCCACTTCTCGATCAATTTTTGGTGCATCTTGTTTGTCTCTTCAATTGACCTCCTTTAAGGCTTCAGCTACATTGTTTCCATATCACTGAGTTGTGATCGGAAATTTCCAGGATTTGAGTATCTGGAAATCAATACTCAATTCTGGTTTGATTACTTCCCCTTTACGAATGTTCACCTCCACATTTGCATGTAAAAGCAAGACACAAGCATCAACCGATTTTTGCAAAACTTCAAACACCTGTCTTCTTTGTAATTAGTGTCAGAAATTTGCACTACAGCTTTATCAACACTCACTATATTTATCATTGTCATCATAGGTGTTAACAATATCTAACAATACCGCGTCATTGGGATCATGAGTAGTCCCGGATACGGAAGCCACTTCGCCATCAGCAGCATCTCCCATGGGGTCACCAGTGTCTACAGAATTGTCCCCCTCCCGGCCTGGGGTCAAATACGTATTTGTATTTAAATACACTAATTTTGTGTATTAATTTGACTATTTACAAAACGCTATTTATATTTGCTCACTGTATTTGTTGTATTTGGTCAAATACAGTTGAATACGATCAAATATCTACATAATAAATATCATCAAGATATACACATACTGAAAAGTAGCGCCCGAGATAACATCTCCCACTTCCCGCACGAAATATACACATGAAATATACATCTAGGGGAAACCTGATATTGTCAAATCCCTGGGAACATATATTCCTCTCCTATACCACTATTATCTAAAGCATATATGGAAACAACCCTTGAATAGGGGAGACCGGGATCAAGTGGTACACTTTGGCATCCAATATTAACCCAGACATGGAACCTTACATTTAGTTCGTATTCATTTTTATAGAAAATACCGCACTCGCTTTAACTTACACTGCTGACCTTCAACAATGCACCCATTAGTAGATTCTTAACGGCAACACTCCTTCATTAGGGCCATTTCTCACGCAATTTCCTAAACGTTAGATAGGCTCAGATATCTTGTATAGGAATTGTCAGTACTGTATTTATCCTAATTTAACCGCCCCTCCAAATTATACCGCCCCCCCCCCCCCCATGTTTTAGAGAACAGTGGAAAAAAAAACCCTTAAAAATCTGTATTAAAAAAATAGCACAAAAATTGAACACATGTTCGCGCCAGACATTCTTACCATCTTACACCTATGCTTAATGTATACCTTATATCCATCATCGCGGGAGTGAAATTATTAATTGGGACCGCCTAAATATTGCGTATACATTATTAAACATTGTTTAATGCATCAAATTTAATCCTAATTTTGACAGTGTCGACGAGAGAAAATATAAATAAATCATGTGATGTATCAGCTTCCGCCAGAGGAGGAGTTTAGGCCGTTACTTGAGTAGTACGAAGATGCTAATATTAGTAGCCTATACACACACACCGTATTTCGCTTAATAGTAACATAGGCTTCTATTAGGACAAGAAGTGTTCAATTTCCAACCAAACATCTCTGAGAAAAGGGGGTGGGCTTATATTACAGAGTTTTCCAAAATAATTTTCTAAAATTGATACCACGGAAATTCAATGTATCTTCTCCCGTAAAAATTCCCAGCGTCTACGCCTATGTTTAATGTATACCTCAAAACATCACCGGGGAAGTGAAATTATTTGATTTGAGCGCCTAAATATTGCGTATCCATTAATAAAGCTCGTTTATTACATCAAAATGAATCCACAATTTGAGATAAAATGGCGTCGCGAAAAAATACAAATCACATGATTCGCCTCCATTTGAAGAGTTTATTTTAGAGCGAGTACTCAGATATAAATATTCTGGAATCGGGAACTCGGGAATATCTATATATTATCATTGCGTGAAAGGCGGTCGAGATTTACAAATCCGAGGCCTGTATTGACTTCTAGAGGGGCCAGGAATGTATCAGGGCAGAGATCGGGCTGAAATAGACACGCCCTACACACCCTGTGACACGATTGTTATTATTATACACGCTATTCTTACAAATTTGCTCTTAAGAAAAATGTTCCTATACAGTCTGCTGAGTTAGGGGTGGGGCTTCTAATACAGAGTTTTGCCATTTTGAAACGGCTAAGAAATCATTGGAGCTCATATGTCAAAGTTAGGGGGTGGGCTTCTATTAGATCATAGGCTACTATTAAGCGAAATACGGTATATATATATAGAGGAAGGTAGCTTCGAGTAGCTACGAGAGTGACGGCGTAAACCCGTCCTATAGTGGAAGTTGGTTAATACTCGGTAGAATCGTCTGAGTTTTACTGACTTAATACACTGGACTCGGGAACTCAGAATGTGTTACACACACGCACGCACGCACGCACGCATACATACATAGGGACGGCTGCTGCGCCAAAAGTCGACTGAATTATATAAAGTTACTGGCTCCATGACCATTATGTAACTGGACCGTATTTATATACTTGGCCAAACAGTCTTACAGCCTTCTAATTCTCTTGACCAGTTGTCTCTTCCTACACCTCTCTGGCCAACAAATTGTCTTGGTACCTCCCTCCGCCGATTTGGTAAGAGCCACTCTCTGAAACTATTGTGGTTTCTTAATGGCTAGGACGAAAGCACACATTTCCCCTAGGACCTCCACTGGTACCCAATAGGATAGTTTTTAAGCCAAAGTAGGTTTCTCACTGCGAAAACACATTAATTATAGTAACACAACCCTAGCAGTGAACCTCAGGGCATTTTCAACATAATCCGAAACACAGCTAAAAGTTAGCTCCCAGGGAACGAGTCTAAAACGGCTCGTTCTCTGCACTTCAGGTGATGACAAAAGACACGATAGCTGACTAACTCTTACGTCACTGGGAGAGCGCTATTAGGCCACCATAGTGCTATTCGTTTCTTCGGCCCGCCACAAATGGATACAGTGCTTACTTAATATTTCTGTCTTGTCTTATATATACTAGTCCTTCGTTATATGTGATTGCGTCTGACACTTGGTTAGGAGTTGCTTTTCGGCTTCAGTACCAGATGCCCTGGGAATCTTGTACGCGCAGTCGGCCTGAGGTAGTTGTTCAATGAGTCAGACCCGAGATGGGTGCGCGAGTACGTACGCCAGGAAGACGACCTGTGTTTCAAAGTTTAGTAGGAATAAGCCATTAGCGGCCTAAACCTTTGTGTGTCTGGACCTAAAACTTAATTGTATAGTCTAACTCCACGAGAAGGTCCGCCGAAATAAAGCGGCATCTACTAACGTATCAATAGATATTCGGCCTGGACAACTTCTGTTGAAATCATCTAGCTATGTCTACCAACACATAATACAGTACGCATCCCAAAAATATACTTAGGACACACATGTAATTCATCCCATCTTTTTCATTGTCGCTTTAGGACGACCAGTGAGCTGATCCTCCTCCGCCTTTGGTGTAGAGTTGTTCATGAGACGGAGGCCCGCGCGAGGCATTACCCTCACTGAAGTGAAAGCATCTCAAGGTTATCCTCTGGTATTTTTGTCGGAAGCCCTCGACTGGCTGAGCTATAAAGTCTTATTTTAAAAGGCAGTGACAAATTATACAGGGCAAACAAATAGCTGGGACGAAACGGTGTTCTTTACTTTTGGCGGGACAGCTCGCACGGTCCCACTGGAACATGATCGTTCCACCGGTCCTTGAGGCTGGTCTCTGTATTCCCCCCAGTAGCATGCACTCTTCCTCCCGCATCCCCGCATCCAGCTAACCAGCAACGTCATCGCATCAGCGTGTACCATGGGTACGGGTCTGGCGACGAAGACACCGAGGCGGGACGGCGCTGAGCCGCCGGAGTTACAATTATCAGTGCATTATAATTTAAGTCTGTTTTGAGAATTTTATTTAATTATTAATTTGACTAATTTCTATCCGATTGTTAGAATTTAAACGCTGTTAAGATCATCTCGGAATTTCTTTTGTAGAAATACATGTATAAAATATGAATATTATACATAGTGAAATGTAAGCGTTAAATATTTTGAAGCAATATGATGAGTGGGAAAATTAGCACAGCTCTGCTTAACCCTTTAACCCTGGAATTTGTTTCTCATAGAAAATGTTCATTTGCAGACCAGGAGAGGGCTATTTTTGAAAATTTTACCACTGAAATGACTGGCTCAGTTATCGAGCCAGTCATTCCAGTGGTAAAAATTTTTTTAAAGTGTTTTTCTGCAAATGGACATTTCTCAAGACCACGATAGAAGCCTTTTTTCGCTGATATTAGGATGATTTATTCAGTTAATGCGTCCGTACACTAGAGACACCTCCACATTTGATACTAAACCCATTCCATTATAATATAATGTATGGTATTAAGGTAACCAGGGTTTGTCGGTTGAGACGCTGAGGGCGAGTCTGTGACTATACGTTCTGTCGGATGGAGTGACAGACGGACTAATTGATTGATTTGTCCACTCGTGGCTCGGGGGGCGAACCTCTGACTATACGCTCTGTCTGATGGAGTGACAGACGGACTGATTGATTAAAATTCTCCAAAATTCACACATGGGGAAATATGTTTTTTAGAGGAAATTCAAAATGGCCGCCAAGGCGATGACCAATAACCAGGTAATATGTATTTTGACTCTAAAAACCCGTGTTTTGGTAAGTGTTGTACAGTTTAAAGTATGTCATCATCAAAATCACTTGATAAACTATAAATTTAATGCAAACTGAGCGACTGTTGTGAAACACAGCGAACAGGCAGAATGGCTGAAATTTGTCTATGCATTTTCACTTTCAAATTTCGAGCTGTTAAGGCAGTGACCTTCACATTTACAATGTATGCTACAGGGAATGCCTTTCTTGGAGCAACTACACGAGGAACACAGACGTGTGCTGCTTTTACACTGGCACCTTATATTTAGAAGTAGCTCCGGAGGCGCTGCTGACTTGGCCGTAATGATCGCCGTCACTGATCCTTGTTCTACTGCATAACCATACTCTTCTTTCTTTAACACAGTTTTTAGGTGAAGCCATGTGCTTGCTTGGAGATGAACCCGAAGGCTATGGAAGTATGCTGTCCTACGTGTGGATGGCATCCTTTCAACTGGTACATGCTTAGGAGAGATGGCAGTCATGTATCTGAGATTGTCTACGCCAGGACTTCTTGATCCAGCACTATACAAAGACTTAATGTACTTTTCACCAATAACTATTACATCCGCCTTTGATCTGGAGATGTCGCCAAATGCAAGTACATCTTGTCTGAGGGTTGGTGAAGATTGGATCATTTTCATATGCTTTACTTCGCCCATGCCATATAAAGCTGATGTCGTGTCACATCCAGACATACTATGGACAAATGGCAGGCACATACACAATTCCTTGCCTAAGATCTCTGTGGCCACTGATGCATAGCTTATGTTGCTTTGTTTGTAGGAAAATATTTGCAGAGGTGCTTGCATGATAGAGGAGTAAGATCAATATGTCTGTATCGTCAACAACAACTATCGTTGTTCTTTCAGTTCCTGCCAATTCTAATGCTCTCCTTACAATCAGCACATCAGCATCGCCTTCATCTACTGCATGTATCACCTCAACACCTGCATCTGATAAATGTTTTGCCAACAGATTTGTGGTATTCTGCTTGTTGCGTTTGTTTGATAGAAATCCAGTTTTGTTTCCTGGAACAGCTACATCAGGAGCTCCAACTTGATTAAGCCGTCGTCGCTTCTGTTCTTGATCTTTTGTGGTCTCAGTTTGATAGTTATCAAATATAACGCATACAGGCGCATCAAGCCTCTGATAATGTACTACTGATGCTACGAATGAGCTACAAACGGTCTCCATTGTTCCAACCTTAGGCCATGGTATCCGATGCAAAAGTGCGCAGCCATCAAATACTCTTGCAGCTGGCTCTGTTGTCTCTTGCTGTAGCATTGATGTGTTCATTTCAATTTTATACTTCGCCAGTTATGACTTGCGATTTCCTCATAGTTCCGTCATCGTGGAAGAGGGCGGGACATACCATTGCAAGCTCGTATTCAAAGATTGCTTTGTCTGGAGGTCCTGAAACAGATGCAGTTGACATTAAGCGATGGTACAGCTCCTGGGAAGACATATGGACATCTTAATTTCCTACTTTAACTACCTTTCGCATGACAGCAAATGTTACAGCTTGATCTGCTTTCTTTAGCGTAATGTCGCCAAACCTTTTCTCATTTACCGTCTCATGAATTCTTCGACCAATATCAATGGCATCACCGGCAGTAACACGATGGTCTGCAATCAAACCAGTTGCGATATTTCTCAGTTGGTCGTCTTCAACTGCGAATGGATTGTGTTCTCTGAGAAACAGAGTGAATTTCTTCATGTCTTCTACATCTCGTCTCATATTTGCAGGGTGAACATCTCTGTGTTGTTCCGACCATGTCCCGGTGAACGTGTCAGTCAATGACCGCAGAGCGTGTGTGTACTGTGCTATGTGTGCAGTGAGAAGCCATTTTGTTCTAGCGGATTCCTTGTGCGTTATATGCGGGCATGTGTGTTAGTAGGCCATGGCGTTGTTGCGTGCGGGCGTGCGTGTGTGTGTGTGTTAGTAGGCGGTGGTGTCGTTATGAGTGCCGTCAATACTTATAATGTTATCGGATTCAGTATACTACATAGTGTAAATATGGGATTGTCTTGTGGGAAGTCATGACCCCGCAGGATGTCTTATTTTTCAAGTGAGTCCCAAAAGAAATTATGCTTTGAAATACCAGGTGAGCTAAAGGTCCAGATGACATCGTTATTTTAATTATATATTTATGATTCAGACAAATTGGAATCCGTATAGTAGCTGATAATATTGTTTATTAAACATCGGCCATGTACATTTCTGGTAAATGGCTAGGGTGCTGGATATAGCACATGGAACTAATAGATACTAATAGATGAAATTAATAATGTAATATTTGAAATAAGTGAATGATTGGAAAGGATTATATGGTTCTGAGTTGATGTGTATTTGAAAGTAGTTTGGATGAAAGTTGTTGCTGTTCAGTCGGCATACACTTTTATGATGTTCAACCGTTGTTGGGAATGGTAGTTTAGAAAATAATCAAGGTATAATAATCAGTGTTGGGAGATATGAAACCGAACGTGACAAAAGGACGTAGTTGATGACGTAGGTGATCTAGTCTCTCACAATAGGTTGAAACAACACCACCTGGCAATGAGATCATACAGCTCATGTGCCTATACACCCTAGTATTCTCGAGACTTCTCCATCAATAGGCAATGGACAGAACATGGACATTGTAGCGTCCTTCAGGAATTAATAACATAGTCGAAATTTGTGTATCAACTATATGTCACTCAAATGTTGGGATGCGACAACAACACATTCCGTAATGTTGTTTGTTAGCTGACAGATCACATCAAATCAGAACCGGTCCACACCGCTTTGTCTATGTGAGGCACCATCTCCATGGAAGAATAGAACAGAGTATGATTGGTTAGGATGACGTTATAACCAACCAGCGTCGATCAAACTGTAATAAAGAATTATAAGGAATAGGTTTATGTAGCGGGCAAAGGATGAGGGGATCAGTGATTGGTTGAAAAGACCGACATTTATCAGGTCAGAACTTCTAGGAAGAAATAAGCAGAGGTTGATTGGTAGACTGATTGTTCGGCCAGTCAAAATGTGCTTATGGCATACCTAGAAGAGTTGTAGGAATAGATTTGAGAGAAATCTAAGTATTAGCATTATTATAGAACTTGGTTAGAGAGACGGATTAAATTGTATATAAGATGAGATTTCAGTCATATAATTTAATCATCCGTCATCCGTGATTCAACGAACATCTCGTACGTGTTCAGTTCGTGGGCTACTGCTTGTAGGCATAACGAAGCTATGTTAAACTTATCATAGAGGTAGCCTTAGGAGATAGTTAAATTCTGGTTAGTTTGTGCAAATATTTTGTACCCAGTCTGTATTGTGAGCGATTTTGCTCTTGCTTCAAAACTTGTAATATTTATAAATAAAAGTTTAGTCTTACGTTTATGTAAGACCTGAGTTTGTCGGTAATTTAGAAGTTAGGAATCTAGTCGTGAAATGGGAGCGACACCCAGTCCTTACTTGGAGATTTGAATAGTCAGATAGGCCCAGCAGTCATTAAAGTAATATCGTCATTTCACCATCTGTCTGACGAGGCGAGCCCGACTGCCGTCATCCTTCGTCGTTACCAGTAGTTGTTGTCGCAGCAATGCTAGTCAGCTACCGGTAGCGGTGAATAATAACATCATCATCATCAATTAAGTAAGAAGAAGTTCCTGAAGAAACCCAAAATCTTCAATAGGATAAACATAGATTCTGTTACTAGCGAATAGTCAATGTTCTGGAGATCCATGAGTCTATGGTAGACTGATACCTTACACATCAGTCATATCAATACTTTCAGTATCAGATCCATCATCATCATCATCAACATTGGCATCTAGATTGTTGCTTACGTGCTCCGTGATCAGAAACTCCCTTTTGCGAAACTGAATTATTGTAATGAGCGTAGGGTTCTGTAATCTTCTCCACTGACGCATTATGTCAGTACACCTTGCAACTAACGCATCAGTATATACACCTTTGAGGGCTATGTTCGCTTCACCACCCTCATCTTCCAAACCTGATTGTTCAGCGTCTACGTCCTGCTTAATATTTTGGAATGTGGCGAAGAGCTCCCAATTGCCTATGATTTCTTTTTCATCTTCACCTTCATCATCGCTGTCAGACTGTTGAATCATTGTCTATGTCTTCTTTTTCATAATCGCCTAAATCATCATTGCTCTCAGACTCCGTTAAGGCATCATCGCTCTCAGACTCCGTTGAATCATCACTGGCTTCACTCTCCGAATCCCTTGGCTTATCATCTTCATATTATTACACTTGCTTTATTACATACTGTGTAATATACTCTTCTCTTCAGGAATCTTTGGTCCCGTCTTCACGTAAAACAGTACGCACCCCTACAGTCATAATTTCACTAGGTATGGTCTTTTCTTTGTATAGCATTTTTGTTTGAAATATTAGAGTAGGCCTATTTTTGCCTGCTATTCTTCTCCCGCTTTAAGCCGTGGCAGCACGTTCCCGAGACAGAGGCCCGCGCGAGGCTCTTGCCTCTCGCAAGGATTCAGCGACGACGGTCCACGCCAGGATAATACTCCTCACCCAAACTTGCACTAGGAGTAGTACCCGCGTGAGACATCACTTTTCGTCCGAGATATTCTACTTCCTTCCGGCCTAGAGGTATAATACCTTATATTAAGTTAAATAGCTATGTCTCGTCTACGGGAGCCTCCCTTGCGGGGATACCTCTGTGGACCTACGAGTCTGTGTGGTACCTCCGGGAGCCCCATGTTTAAAAGTTCATCTACCTGCCTCTATGTCTTATATTTTCGTATGCTCTTATTGTAGTTTTATCTAGCATATTTTAGGTAAACACATTGTATAGACTTATATTTTTAGGTCACCAAATCAAATCTTGTAAGTCCATAGGTCACGAAATTGCTATGGACAGGCATACTGGTGACACAAATTCTTGGGATAAAACCGTTATGTTTAATGTTCGCGGCAATGGTCGCACGGCCCCACCGGAACGATTGAGTTCCACCGGCCTTAGGAGCCGGTTTTTGTTTCCCGCAGGGCAGTCGTTCAAGGTCCATCGCCCCGAGACCGGATGCTAACCAGCGTCATCATTGGTCATGCACATGCGGCACGGCGAGTCGACAAGAGACATCGGAACGGCCCGACACTACCCGGCGAGCTACACTGGCAGCTCTCCATCCATGATAAGCCAACCCCAGCCCCATGCACGAAGCTACCAACCATCCCCGAGAAGTCAAGACCAACCCCACGCAGGAAGCTACCAACCACTCCTGAGAAGCCAACCCCATCCCCTTGCAAGAAGCTACCAACCACTCCCGAGAATTCAACCCCAGCTCTCCTTTCCGAGAAGCCCCCCCCCCCCACCCAGAGCTAGAAACCCCACCCAAGTTCACAGATGAGGAGATCGACATGTTTCTTGATGCTATAATCCAGGAAATGAGGGACATACCCCCAGGATTTGTGACGGTCCCACATGCAATCCAGAACTATCTGCGGGTATGGGAACTTCCTGGACATGGGGAAAAAGATTCAACAGCTTTCCTGGATAAAAACCTGGACAAGATCGAGAGGAAGTTGATGGAATGGGTCCTCGACCTGAATGGGGTGAAGTTCTGCCTTGCTCTCAAGATGACCCTCCACAAGGAGAAGTGACGGGACAGAGGTCACCACAAATCCCCTGTTCTGGTCTAAGCAGCATGTCATCCTGAAGGCAAGCGATATTAGCGAGGCTGTGAAGGAGGCCAAAGCCAAGGTGCTTCAAGGCCTTGAGAACTACACCTGCGAGGGGCCTGGCTTGGCAGTCGACCAGGTTGATGCATTGTACCGCTACATCATCAGATACCAACCACTACATGGTGGGTCATACATCGATCTCCCCGCTTCGATTAAGCGAAAACGTGCCGTGGTTAATGTCCAGAACAAAGATGATGACCACTGTCTTTGCTGGTCTCGCTTGACTGCTGCTTATCCTGCAGACAGTAATCCCCAGTGGACATCGAATTATTTAGGGCACTGGGACACCCTTGACTTCAGCTGTGTAGACTCTCCATCCCCTCTCCACCAACTTAAGCCTGTTGAGCTGCAGAATGGCCTGGCCATTAATGTATTCGGGAATGACAAGGATGTCTAACCACTGCTGCTGAGTGAGGCTGATCCCATCATTCCAAGGGAAAATCTGCTGCTTATCGAGAATGGCAGCAAGCACACTGTACCTGGATTAAGGAGCTGAATCGTCTGCTCTATGATCAGAGTCAGTATAAAGGGAGAAAGCACTTCTGTGAGCGGTGTTTCCTCTGTTATTCTCGCGAAGACATTCTCATTAAGCACAAATCGAAGTGCTCCAGCCTCAGTGACAGACCAATGCACATAATAATGCCTACAGAGGACAGGAAGATGCTACAGTCCACCAACCACCACAAACAACTCGGTGCCATTCATCATCTATGCCGACTTTGAAGCCCTAGCAACCAAGATTGAGGGGCCAGAGGCGAATCTGCCTCAGAGCAGCACACAGAAAACACAACACCATGAGATCTGTGGGTTCTCATACATTGCGGTCCACTGTGACGTGTCAGTGAACCACCAGTTCTGTATCGGGGAGAAGATGCAGCTAAACACTTCCTGGATCGATTGGCATGGGAAGAGGAGCCGATAACAGCTGTGCTCGCCCACCCTAGGCCAATGGAGATGATTAGAGAGGACTGGTGAGTTCATAAAACCATGGTCAGTTGCCATGTGTGCGACAGACCATTAGATGGGGACAGTGTCAGAGATCACTGCCGCATCACTGGTCTCTCCCAGGGAGCAGCACACTGTAATCTAAAGCTGCGCCTCAACCCTAGGACCACCACCATCGTGGTCGTGTTCCACAACTTGCGTGGGTATGATTCTCACCTCATCATGCAGGCCATCTCCCAAACAGAGGGACAGATCAACTGCATCCCCAACAATATGGGGAAGTACATCTCTTTCAGCCTCCGTCGACTGTGGTTCATCGACTCAGCCCAGTTCCTCCCAGCATCACTTGCCAAGCTGGTAGCTAGTTCCACAACTTTCCCACATACAAAACAGTATGAACCTAACACTGGCAAACATGAGCTCCTGCTCCGCAAGGGTGTATGCCCCTATGAGCACATGAATGGGTGGCACCGTTTCAATGAGACCTCTCTCCCACCTCAAGCTGCTTTCCACAGTAAACCCTCTGGTGAGGGAATATCTGACACCGACTAGAACCATGCACAGGCTGTCTGGGCCCAGTTCGGCTGCTAGACCATGGGAGTCTATCACGACCTCTATCTGCAGTCTGATACTCTGCTCCTTGCAGATGTCTTTGAGAACTTCTGCACCACATGCCTCCAGCAGTATCTTCTGGACCCAGCACACTATTACACAAGCCCGGGGTTGAGCTGGGATGCACTTCTCAGGAAGACAGATGTGGAGCTTGAGCTCCTCACTGACTACGACATACATCTCTGCATAGAGAAAGGACTCAGGTGTGGTGTATCAATGGTCAGCAAATGCTATACTAAGGCAAACAACCCATTGATAGCTGGCTATAATTCACAACAGCCAACAAGCCACATCATGTATCTGGATGCTAACAATCGTTATGGCTGGGCAATGAGCCAACACCTACCGACTGGAGGTGGGGTGGGGGTGGTGGTTTGAGTGGGTGGAGGACATTGATGTCAAAGCGATTACACAACATCCCGATGATGATGAAAAGCGCTACATCTTAGAGGTTGACCTTGAGTACCCACAGGCGCTGCATGACATGCTCAATGCCTACCCGCTGGCACCTGAATGGATGAATGTGAAGGGAGAGTGGCTCTCAGAGTATCAGTGTGCATTGGGTGAGTCGATAGCGGAGATGGCAGCAGAAAAACTGGTGCCTAACCTGAGAGGCAAAGAACAGTATGTTCTCCACTACCACAACCTGAATCTCTACCTCAGCCTGGGTATGAGGTTGAAGAAGGTGCACAGGGGTCTACGCTTCAATCAGTCACCGTGGATGGAGCCTTACATCCGACTCAACACAGAGCTCCGTAAGAAGGCCAACAGCGATTTTGAGAAGGATCTCTAAAAGCTGATGAATAACACTCTTCGGTAAGACCATGGAGAACTTGCACAAGTGAGTGGATGTCAAGCTAGTGCAGTCATCTGAAGAGGACAAGGTGTGCCACCTAATTGCCAAGCCCAATTTCTCCTGGGCGAAGGTGTTCGATGATGATCTATCTGCTCTCCACATGTACAAGACAAGCCTGCTACTGAACTGCCCTGTCTATGTGGGAATGTCCATCCTGGACCTCTCGAAGCACCTCATGTATGACTTCTACTACAACGAGCTGAAGCGACTATATGTTTGGTGCCAACTCTGAGCTCCTGTACACTGACACTGACAGCCTCCTATTGGAGGTTCAGACAGAGGGCATCTACACTGACATGACTGTGAGGAGTGACCCCTATGACACAAGCGACTACCCAGTAAAACACCCGCTACACAATACTGCTAACAAGAAGCTCATGGGCAAGATGACAGTAGAGTGCTGGGTTCGCATAAAAGAGTTTGTTGGCATGTGCCCAAAGTTGTACTCCATCAAGCGGTCGTATGAGCAGGAAGTCAAGAAGGCAAAGGGTGTGCGCAGGGCTGTGGTTAGACAGATTCGCCATGAGCAGTACAAGGAATGCCTCTTCAAGTGAAAGGTCTTTCACCATGGTATGAACATGCTGCAAAGTGAGGGTCACCACCTATGGGGTCCACCAGACCAAAACAAGCCTCAGCCACAAAGCGATTGATCGCTCCCGGTGGTGCTCACACCCTGGCTTATTGTCACAACGATGCCATCACTCCAATGGATGCTTTCATAGCCAGGCGATGGAGAAGCTGTCTAGGGAGAAGTTTGGGTACTGCAAGACACTCGAGCATATGCACCAAAGGAAGGCATGCTGATGGCAACAAAAGGCTCAAGCCATCCAGAATATCCATGAGGCTGATGCGAGTCTCGATGAGTACTACGAGGCTGTAAAGATCTCCGAGCCGACATCCGATTATGAGGCATTAGGAGGTCAGAAGACGTCGAGGCCATAGTAGTAGTGGTGGCTGTAGGAGCGGTGGTAGCTGGGACAGCTGCTGAAGTTATGCTCTACATGCATTCAAGCTGAATACCTCCATTTTGTGAGAAGTGAACCTTGCTATGTCCAAAGTACAGCACCGTTGCTCCAACCGGGCGAGTGCCCTCTAGCTGTAGGTTCCCAACATGAAAGCCGCGCTGGTTGCCATGGTTAGGCGGGATGTCCTTTCCTCCACTGACCTTCGAGCGCCGACTTGAGATCCCCATGGACACTGGCCAGGCGAGGTAGGGCATATGACTTCGTTTTCTGTTGATAAAGACAGCAATCAGCCAGATCGCACACCTCACCGAGTACGTTGGTCCCAGCCACCACAAGTTTGAAGTCGTCTCGCATCCCCCACCCCCTGGACCACCCCTCTGTTCTGAACCAAGACTGCTACAGCTATGCAGTCCGAGGCACCTCGTTGCAATCTCAACTCTAGACCCTGGTTAGCCATGGCCTGGACCTGCTGATGCTCTCGCTGTAGGATTCTTTGTCTAGAGTCCGGACGTTTTAGTTCCTGGTCGTTCTCATCATGCCTGACCTGAAGTTGTGGAGAGGTCATCGTTACATCCATAAGATGTTCAGTGTACACCTGGAGGAACAGCTTGTCCTGCATCAAGGCCAGGTTCATGTGCGTTTTCTCGAGGAGGGAGAAGAGTGGCACCACAACAGGTGTTTCAATGTCTGGTCTTCTTCTTTTCGATCGCTGGTATCATACTTGGAGAGCCATTCTCAAGATGAAATCTGTGGTTTTCTGCAGTTCTTCCACAGGCCCATACAGCTTTTCAAGAAAAGCGGTTGACAAAGGCCAGATCTCTTCTCTCAGCAGCTGATACGTACTGCAACATTGAAGTATGTGCTCTGGTTTGTTCTGCTTCTCCACAAGGACAAGCGGGCGATGTCGCAAGGTGGAACTGCCTGTACATGTGTTGGTTTAGTCTGTTGTGTCCAGTTCTGAGACGAAAAATGGTCACTTGCTCTGGCCTCGAGAGATGATGGTAGGCATCTTCTGATTAAGGTGTTCTATAGAGTGACTTGATGATAGTCTTCATCTCTGTATGTGTAACCATGTTTTCTGTCTGATTCTCTTCCGCACCCACCTTTGCCATCTTGTCTGCTTCCTCATTTCCATGGACTCCACAGTGTGAGGGGATCTACTGCAATGCTATCCGAAAGTATTTGATGGTTTGCAGTGCTTCTTCAAGTTGCGGCAGCTTACCTTTGGTGATAGCCTCAAGGACGGAGCGGGCATCAGATAAAAAGACAATCTATGCAATAGGGTCTGCTGTTCTGCTGATGGTATTAGCTGCATGGACCAGTGCTTCGACTTCAGCTCTGTAGTTTGTGCAGTGTTTGCCTGTCGGTATTGCAGCTGACTCATGTTGTCCGTTTGGATACTGTATGTGCAGACCGGCACCTCCGCTCCTAATTGCATCTTTGGCTGATCCTTATCCATGTCTCCTGAGGGTACATTTCTTCCAGCATGGCTAAGGTCAGGGCCTTCTTGCTCACATCATCTTTGGTTGTGAGATGAGGTACTGTGGCTATGCTCTCTAGTTTGTTTTCCCAGGGTGGAGGATCAAGGGTGTGGTTTTGGTCTTCTATTTGTGCTGGCAACATTTATTGGCGTTACCTTTGAAGTGCTTTTGTCTCTCACAAAACTTGATCTTTTAAGTCTTCCTGATGACAGCTGTGCTTGCCTGATCTTCATCGGGTGGTTGTTGAACGATTTGAACTTTGCAGCTTGGATCAGTGCTTTGCATTCCCTTCCTTTACTAAGTGGGGGGATGCCTGCTGTCTGCTCCATTTTTTCTATTGGTGTTGATCTCATTCCACCAGTGATGATGCGCAGTGCCTGGTTTTGTACTCTGTCGAGGTAATGTTGATGAGATTTAGCTTCATTCATCCATGAGCTGGATCCATACTCAAGGTGTGGTCGTACAGCACCTAGGTAGATGGTCTTGAGGATCCTTTCATTGGCACCCCACTTTGTTCCTGCCAGCTTCCTCATAATGTGTAGCTTTCTTCTGGCCTTTGCCTCTGCGTTCTGGATGTGCTCCTTCCATGTTAATCTTCTATCATAGGTGACTCCCAGGTATGTCTGCTGGTCCACGTACTCGAGTGGAGTACCGCCCAGTGTCAGATTGCCAACCTTGGTTTTGGTGGACAGTGAGAATAGCATGGCTGATGATTTTTCTTTGTTGATGGTAATACACCAGCGATTGGCCCAAGCTGTAATTCTGTCCAAGGCGAGCTGCATTCTGTACGTGGCAGTCGTTGTGTACTCCTTGGTGCACCAGAGTACGAGGTCATCTGTATAGAGGGCTGCTTGGATCCCATTGGGCAGCTCTGCTACAATGTTATTAATGAAGAGTATGAACAGAGTTGGTGATAATACTCCGCCTTGTGGTACCCCTTGTCTCAGCAATACATTCGGTCCAGATTGTCCATCCACCAGCACCCTAGCTCTGCGATTGTGTAGGTATGACTTGGTCCATCGGAACATGTTGCCACAGATGCCTGTGCGCCGGAGTTTCACGAGTAGGCCATCCTTCCACACCTTGTCAAATGCCTTCTGCAGATCGATAAAGGCAGCTAGCATCACCTTCTTGGCTTGAAAAGTGTCCTCTATAACCTGTGCAAGATGTGTTGTTTGATCTTTGTGCTCCTGTATCTTCTGAAGCCAGCCTGCTCTGAAACTATAATGTTCTCTGACTCCAGTTACCACTGCAACCGCTGCTTGACGATGCGCTCCATGGTCTTGCATATGCAGCTTGTAAGACTGATAGGATGGTAGCTCAGCACTTTCGTCTTGTTCTTCCCTTTTTTCAGAATCGGAGTCATTCTGGCTTCTTTCCAGCACTGAGGAACCTCTCCATTGGTCCAACTGAGATTAAAGATGTCTAGCAACTTGCGGAAAGATGCATTACCAAGGTGTTGGATCATTTCATTCGTAATGCCATCTGGCCCGGGAGATTTCTTCTTCAATTGGCGGATAGCCTTCTTCAGTTCTGCTAAACTAATGTCAACTTTCATTGCATCGTGAGTGTTGGTGTCTGTTCTTTCCTTTTGCTCTTTTCTAACCTCTTTGACACTTTCGTGGTATAGAAATGTTGCTTTCTTTTGCATATGCCTTCGCAGATGCATCTGCAGCCATCTTTCCTGACAGTGTTTGTCCATCTTCTTCAACAGTAATCTTCTCTCCCCCGACACCCTCATCATTCAGTGCTTTAGTCAGTCTCCATAGCTTTGTGGTGTCTCTAAATTAAACCCTGCCGTCTTTTCCCTCCAGCTTCTTCTTTTGGCCTCCAGCGTGGTCTTTAAATACCTGGCTTCAGTTTGCTGTAGTGTGAAGTGGTTTTCATGACACGGATTACCCTCTGCATCTTCTCTGGCCTTGTCTAGTTTATCATGTGCAGCTTGCAGTTCTGTTGTCCAGTAGGGGCGGTAGTTTTTCCTGAACCCTCGAGGAATTGCTTCGTTGGCAGCCTTGAGGATACTTGAATTAAATTCGTTGACCGCATATGTTGAGGTGAACTTGTCGAAATACTTCCAGAAAGAGAGAGGAGGACTGGGCGGTGGTCTGCATAAGCTCACACCTGCTCACCACCTGTGGGAGCACTACCTTCATTGCCTCTGTGCTATTGAGCTTGAACTTGAGCATCATGCTCGTAATCTCATGGATCTGTCCCAAGAGGGCGAATTCGATGAACTTCCCTGCTGTGAATAGAGGGGTCACATCATGGATACTAGGATCAGTGTGGTGCGAGGCTGAAGGTTCACCATCCCCATCTGGATGCTGTATATACTGCTGCATGTTTAAACATCTGTATATACAGGTTTTTAAACGGTGATGTTTGGTAAAGCTTTCCAGCAGATCGTCTTAAAAGAAACCTGTATCACCCTCCAAGAAGAAACCAGTACAGCTGCTGATTGACAGGGTCCGACGACTACTTCGTGACGTCAACATTATCCACAAGCGAGCCAAGGTCCCACCTCCATCTGATGCGAAGATACTGACTGCCATAGAGGAGACCACACCAGCCCATAATATGACGGAATTATTGACTCGGATGCTCTACCGTTCCCAGGGCAGGTCACTAGAGTTCCCCAGTACACCCACTAATAGTCCTGTAATTCTAGCTCTCCAGAAGGCTAGGGTTGATCCCAAAGATCTCCTAACGGTAGGGAAGTGGGCTGGTGAATTCGATATCCACACTGATGATGAGCACTAGATGTTGGATGATACAGGCTGGGGCCACAGATTACTTCCGATGGCCGACTTTCCGTGTTGTATGATCGGGGAAGCCATACATAGCGCCCAGGCCCTTGTTGTCACTACCATGCCACTGATAGTCTGAGCGGGCGTTGAATTCTCGCTGGGGTCCACTGGCTGCTGAGAGGCTGTAGCTAGCGGTTCCCATGGGCTGTGGGATGAAATCATTCATATCAGGCAAGCTTGTGCCCAGCTCATTGAGGATTCGTCTCACCGTATAGTACACATGGAATCTGAGACAGCTGGCAATGAGCACAGCTTCGGGGGTACCATAATAGGAGTGCAGCAAACCCGCGCCGACGCCGCATCCTGCTGTGGCACACCACATGGCAAAGTTCAGCTGTTGGTTCCAGAATGAGAGATTCTGGCCTGCCATTTAGGTATGAGCTTTTTTCGCATCCTTGATGGTGATTGCAAGGTTGGTCAGTGGTCGTGGATTGATGGAGAAGCTGATGCGGGACCGCCCATCGACTGTGATTGAAATAGGTGTTAGGTCCGGTATGTCATCCAGGAGACCACATAGTCCAGCTCTCGAGTGGGTCCAGAGTGTACTCAGGAGGGCGGTTGGCTCTGGTCGATTGTCGTGAGGTTCATCGGGAATGCCATCTGTAGTAGTCATCTTAAAGCCGCTGTTCCAGCCGCAAAGGCAACATACTATTTGGCACCGTAGAGATCTTCAATGTGGCCCTGCCACAGCATCTCAGTTTTTTAAACTCCTCCATATCCAACCGCCCACTGGAGCCTTTGAGGTATTGCTGGCGCACTTTGGGTTTCTCTGTGTGGTACAGGGTTTTGAGCTTCAATATATGGTGGTACTCTTCATCACTGACCTGCCCATCCTCGACAGCTTTGCTGACAGACTCGTCGATAGCCCGTAGCAGCAAGGGTCACGCCAGCCAGCGGGATAGCGATGATAGCACCCACACCTGTAGCGAGGGTGGCAATGGTGGCCACACCAGCACTGGCTCCAATCACACCCGCAGCTGTAGTTGTGCATGCTAGACTGTTGTAAGCTGTTTTATATCGCCTGCATCTTCTGCAGTATTTTTCTCTCTCGCGGGTGAGATTCTGTCTGATGGTGTCAATCTGCTGGAGTTGGCAGCCGTGGACTGTACTACCCTCCTCAGCTGCCAGGGCAGGATATATTCAGGATGCTTTTGCCACTCCGATTTAGCCATGGTATACCTAGGTCTTAAACTTGTGCCATCACCTGTACGATCTGCTGATGATTCTGTGGGATTCATCTTGGAGAAACTGGCGAACCGAACAAGCTTGCTGGTGTGGAGACATACCTCCCTCAAACACCTCTCCAACATAATGTCAGAAGCCAGTTGCTTTCGCAGCCGTGACATCTGGAACTTCACCTTGTCACTCTTATAGTACGCCCGTCATTGGTGGAATTTCTTGGATTTATACTTCTCCTCTTCCCACTGCAAGACTTCTACAGACTCATCACACTCGTCATCCAAGTAATCATACAAGTTTGACCCTACAACTCCTTCCTCCTGCCGGATGAGGCTCTCATATTCTTGAACAGAGTTGTAGTCCCTTCGTCTCCTTGCCTCTCTGGAATTCTGTTCATACCAGCTCATATGCTGCAGTCACTTGCCTTCACGTCAAAACACATTTCCTGTACCACTATATCTACCATCCCGGAGGTGTGTGGCTGCTCCTCTAGCTCCTTTTTCAACATCTCGGCACATGCCTGATAGGTCTGATATGATATCATGATGATAGGTCGATGAGCAGCAGCAGCATAAACTCTAATTGGGCATCTGACAGACCATCCATGTTGGCATATAGACTAATGGTGGAGCTGTCAAACAGATGATTTACGTGGGTGAACATGTTGAGGCTGATCACTTTTCACAGTTTGCTGGTGGCTCCTGGCAGATATTCTATCACGTCTAACCCTACTTCTGTCAGTGACCTGTGGTAGGTACTTCCTTGTGGCGGTGTAACACATCGGCGTGTACGTACGTCTGGGTCGAGAGAGGGATGGGGACAAAAAAGTGTTCCGCTATGACTTCACGAAGCAGAAGTTCATCCTCCACCCTTGATAGAGCAGTCACTGGAAAGGTTAAGGATGTTAACACTTTTGATGCTGATCTCAGCTTTCATGTCTTAGAGCCGACTGTGGAGCATGCACCACCGATGTCACATGATGGTGTGGTGTTGACCATGGCAAAACAGCTGCACATAGTCTTTGAAAAGAATGTGGTGTGGTACCGTACTGGACCTGGTGGTAATTGGCGAGCATGGGGGCCACTATATAGACCTCCAGCGGTTATTGACCTCGAGGTCACCCCACTCTCCATCATTGTGAAGAAGGATAGCACGGTCTGGAAGTTTTATAACACTGGGGAATCTTTCTTGACCTATATAGGACAGGGCACAACCCTAGTTGCAGTGGGTTATAGGATTGAGGTCACTGGAGGAAAGCTCCTGCTGCGTCGCCCCTTTGATGGACCAGAGTTAGCTATCAATATTCAGGATGCCATACAGGGTGTGTCGCACTCCTTGAAGGCAAAGGACTCAGTGAAGCTGCTCGAGCGTGTCAGGCTCACAAGTCGGCAGACAACACCCATCATGCTAAAGCTGCAGCTTATAGCTGGTGGTACAGCTAAGACCTGCCCCTGAAGGCATGAAGATCGACATCGAGGCCGGCACAGGGCTCAATCTGACACAGATGTTTCTCGAGGGGTACATCCTGTTCGGTTTAACCCTCCATGTATAGGATGTTGGTTATACTACTGCTCATACCTGTGGTAGCTGCTTCACAGACAGCCATGATATTAGATGCCAAGTAGGCCCACTTCCGAGGTGAGCCTCAGTACAATCCCTTCCATCACGGAAAAACATTTATGACCGATTTCACCCACGAGGAAATTGGTCTGCCTGCCGCTTCTATGGTGTAGAAAGGTCTGGACATGGGTGTCTGCAGCTGAGGCGGCACCAGATCCTCTGTGTCACCTATGAACATGCGAGAAGGGCCTGTGTGTAATCCCCTCATGTCGATCTGACACTGGTCGTGACTAGATGTTTGTTTGAGCAGCCTCACCCTGGAGAGCATAGGATATGTTGCCGCAGGCCGCTCAAGCGCTCTGCTTGCAGCAACACCTGGAAGCAAAGCATAAGCACATCCGAGGAACATCAGAATGTTGTCTTCTCATTTTTCAGATTTTTTGGTGTTGCTTCTTTAACCTTGGCAGCATCTAGATGCAGATGATCTAAATACTTCCATAATTCCGTTAATGCCATTTCTGCCAGTATATAGCTTCTTAACTCCTGTACTGTTGGTGGATTTCGGGCGAGTAACTCGTCTACTACTGTTGGGATCATTAGTTCAGGAGAAGCACACCAGGACCCATCCGATCTATTTGCATTTTCGCCCAGGTCATCTAATGATCTTGCCACCTTTTCCGGCCATGCCGCACAGCCTACACCATGCATGTAACTCCATAGTTCTAGTGGGTAGCTGTAACTCCATATCCATAGTTCTACGAGGTTACTCATGTTGATCAGATTCGTCTCTGGATGATCAGACCTGTAATGTGTGATCGGTATACCATGTAGAATGTGTGTCTCTAAATGGGCGTTCGGACCATGTAATTGTGGTTGATCACAGGTGCTCGGTATACCACTGAGGATGTGTATCTAAATGGGTGTTTAGACGAGCCACTGCAACATTATCAAGCACATTGACAATTATTAATACAGACCATCTGAGTTGAACCTGATCCATGATTAACAGAGTCGGCTAATTGACCAGTGGCATTCTCTGCAGGTTTGGCAGTTGTATCGCCCATCACTTTTGGGTATTCATCAGGTGTCTTCCTCTCTCGTCGTATATAAATCGCATGGGTGGATGTCACTGTCTAAATGGTCTTGCTCTGGCTGAATGATGGACGTCGTCACCATGATCACCCACCATCTCATGTTCATTACTATCACTGATCCATCAGTCAAATCAATGACAGGGAAATCATTAAATGGTAGATCTTCAGGGTCATTGACTTCATCCAATGGTGCTCTCATGGGACGAACTGGACATTCATTCCTGTGTAGATACAGCAAACCGATCATAATCAGGTAGCATCCCCGGTCTTGGTAAATTGTCTGCTGGTCTAAACACCTTTGCCACTGGATCAAGGGAGGTGTCCATTGGCCTAGAATCATGTGAATGTGGAATCCATCCATCAATCAGTGATCTGATACCTTGTTCTAGTAGTGGTGTGTTGGCGAGTTGTGATACTTCATGCGTATTGTGAGTAGTGTGGTGACCATAGTTTGTGCTGATATTTCATATTTGGCAATACTCTAATGATGAGCAGTCGCAGGTTGAAACTCAGACTTTGTTGTCGCAGATATCTACCAGTGAGGTGTGGGAGGTGGCTAATGCACTGGAAGTTAATGATACAGCGTCCCTAGGCAGCTTGTTTTTTGGTGAGATGTATCCTTGCATTTCTAGAATGGGATGGCCAGTCATGAGAGGGTGAAACAGAAAATTCAGCATGCCTAAGCAAGAATAGAAGAGAGACCCTAGAAGGAGGATGTTGGTTCAAGACTTTAGTTCTGGCACAGACATTTTAAGGTGGCTGGCCAGGTTGGCGAACCGGGACAAAGAATAATCTTAGTCTGGGTAGTTTGAGTCGTCAAATAAACACAATAGTGAAAAAGGGATATCCAGACGAAGGAATTGTTGAAATGGTAATTAAAGCTCTAAGTCCAGGTCTTAAGTGGGGGTGTTATTTAGAATGTACCCAGGACCTGAATCTGGCATCCCTAAAATGTATTTTGCAAACCCTCAGCTACTGAACTGTACCAGCAATTTTGTACTTTGTCACGAGAACTTAAGGATGCTGTCCGGATTTTCTGAGAGCTCTCGATTTGCGTCAAAGAATGCTCTGCCTCAGGTGAATTCCAGTCAGGTATTCGCTACAGTGAGGAATTAGTACAACAGATGTTCTCTCATTCCTTGAACACAGGACTATCATATGATACTGTTAGAGCGGATATAAAGCATGTGTTATATGATCCTAATGTTAGTGATGAATTGCTGATTAGAACCTTTAACCAAGCAACTTCAATGACCAAAGAGAGACAGACAAAATTGCTTTAGGGTAAACCTACAATATTGGCAGTGGATGTGTCGAAAGAAATCTCTGATAAGGAAAATGTGAATATGGCTTCTCGGGCCCAAGCTTTGAAATCAGAAGTGTCTGATCTTCGTGAACAGTGTAAGTGATATCAGATACAGGGGAGTCAAGCCACGGTGAATAGCGATAATGATAATTTAACATTGAGGAGTTTACAGGCAGAAACAGAATCGCTGAAGGAGCAGTTGGCTAAGAAGAATGAACAGGTTTTCCCAAGATGTGCTGGTTCTGAAAGTTATTCTCAGCGTGGACAGACATATAAACAGAAACCAACATGTGCAGTATGTAGAGAAAGAAATGTTGATCATTGCGAACATTGTACCCGTGTGGATGCGCGGAACATTTTGTTGCTGGCCACAAATGTTCTAACTATGATTATGGTAGTTCATTGTCTCTCAAGACCTTTGCGGCTGTAAGTCAGCACGGTAGTGTTGTTCAGACCGTCAAAGGAACCAGTGGATTGGTAAAAAAGAAGTGTGCTAGCGAATATGTCATTTGCAGGATAGTAAGGAACAACATTAGCGTAGTGATTGGGCAGTGTTGGACGATCCTATATACAGTTGCTATTTAAGCCCACAAAAATAGCATCCCTCACAAAACAGGTAGGAGAGCAATGTCTACACTGTTTGCTGGATGGCACGTTTACTAGTGCCTTTTGTGACACAGGGTCTCAAGTAAGGCCTGGTTGAAGACGAATCTAGCAAAGAATTTTTTACCACTTAGTGAACTAATTAGTTACTCAATTGATGTCAGAGATGCTAATGGAGCACCGTTAGATTTTAGTGGATAGGTGGATATTAGTATAGAACTGCCTATGGATGATAGTGAAATTCAGAAGTTAGTAGTACTATTTTTTATCACACCAAATGATATAGATTGCGATACAGACAGTATTTTAGGTACCAGTGATATGTTACAAAGAGTGTTTAAAGACCTCCAGAATCCTCAGAGGTATACTTTATTTAATTTCATATGTGATGGCTCTAGTGAATATATGTACCAGATGACAACCAGACATATGGTAATTATCCAAAAGGGAAAACCAGTATCTGTAGTGTCAGGCCAAATTGTAATATGACGCATGTGGGAAGATTACATTATTTGAGCCTGCAGTAGAACCACCTCACTTAGAACAGTTGACGGTTACAGTGCCATTGGTCCAAAATCCAAAGAATCAGTACAAAATGAGTACCAATTAGCAATTCATCAGAGCATGAGGTCATGTTACCAAAGCACACGGTTCTTGGACCATTGCAGTCGATTAGAACAATATATTCATTATATACTAGATTAAGTACTTTTGAGAATATTACCAGGCTGCAGACAAATAGTGCAAAGGCCACTTTATCAAGTGTTCGTTTACGAGTCTCAGAAACAGGACTGTACCCCAATAAATTTAGATAAAGCTATTTTAATGACTGACTAGAGAGAACAAGTTCTTAAATTATTGTAGGAAAAAGCAGGTGTATTCTCAAAAGTTGAAAATGATGTCTATACATCAGAACTGCAGTTGGAGCTAAACCTTGCTGATAAGATTCCTGTCCAAACGAACTATGTTTCCATTCCACGACCATTGTTTCGAGAAGCTAAGGAATACGTGTCTGATTTGATTAGTAAAGGACAGATTAAAAGATTAACATCATCATATTCCTCGCCAATGGTTTGTGTAAGTAAGATGGGTCGCTAAGACTGTGTATTGATTACCACCAAATAAATCTAAAGACAATACCAGATCGGTAGCCACTCCATTATATCCAAGATTCTCTCAATTGCTTAGGAGGCAATTCTTGGTTCAGCTTGCTTGATCAAGGTAAAGCGTACCATCAGGATATTGTGAGCGAATCTGATCATCCATTAACAGCATTTGTGCCTCTTGTGGATTGTGTGAATGGGCTAGAATCACATTTGGGATAACAAGTGCCTCAGCTGTCTTCCAAAGATACATGAACAAATGCCTAGAAGATTTACAAGATGCAGTTTGCCTTCCATACATAGACGATGTGATTGGTTTTAACCATATGTTTGAACAACATCTTATAGATCTCAGAAAAGTGGACGAAAATGAGTTGACTTAAATTAAAACCAAGTGAATGTGACTTGTTTTGCAAAGAAGTACATTATTTGGGTCATAATGTATCAGCAGAAGGCTATAAAACAGACCCGGCTGAAAGAAGCTCTTCTGCATTTGAAGAATAACTGACCAGAGGCAGTCAGTGATGTGCGAAACCTGCTTGGTTTAATTGGTTACCATAAACGTTACATTTGTGATTTTTCTCGAAAAGAAAAGGATTTGTACACGCTGTTAGAGAATTCCAGAAATAATTAGGTCAACTACCCTCTAGTCAGGAGATAAACCAGACAGAGCACCACCTGCGAATCTTTGAACAGCTGCTGGATGATTTAACTTGGTCAAATATCATGGGCTACCCAGATTTTAATAGACTGTTTGTTGTGCAAAGAAGGTGAAAGGTTTTAAATGTGTGTAATATCTTATGCATCTCGAACATTGACAGGCGTGGAAAAGAACTATCATTTGCATTCAAGGAAACTTGTATTACTGGCTCTAAAGTGGGCCATTGCTGAGCGATTTCATGACTATCTGTATCATGCTGTTTGGTTCGTTGTTTATACCCCCTAATATATGTGTTGGCCACTGCACAGTTAGATCCAGCACGAGTCTGCTAGGTTGCTGAATTGACAAATTTTCAGGTTTGTGTTAAATATCGTCCCGGAAAATGCAATCACGATGCTGATGCAATGTCACAAATGGCCTTGTGCATAGAACAGGTTATGAAAGAATGTACAGAAGAAGTGTCTATGGATGCATTGGAGGTAGTGGTATTATCAGTTTCCATTAACAGACACATAATTGTGTTTGGGCATCAGCATTATCAGTTAATCCAGAACTGCTGTCAGATGAGTGGACAAATGGCCAGGAAATACTAAGAAATGAGCAGATTCGATTGGCTCAACTGAATGACCAAGACATCAACAAAATTATGACTGCTAAGGTTCATATATAATATTATGTAATTTAGGCTCTGAGGGTCAAGCTTTATTCCATGGCATAAACTTACAGTTGATAAGCATTGAATCATGCAGAGACAAGTGCTGTTACCTAGAAAGGAGCTGAGAAAACAGTATTCCCTAAAATTTATCATCGTGATGTTTTGAGAGAACTCCACGAAGGTATGAGTCATCTCAGAGCTGAGCGAGTCATTGATTTCATATTGTAGATATGGGATTGTCTTGTGGGAAGTCATGACCCCGCTGGACATCTTATATGTACGAGTAAGTCCCGAGTAAAAATTCAAAATTCAGATGTGAATACCAGGCGAGCTAATAGACTATGTCACCATGTATATTAAGATGTACCGATCAGCGGTTACTAGCAATGATCATCATCATCTATACTTAGATGCATTACCAGCATCTTATTATTTGGATATATATTTATTATTTGGATATATATTATTAGCACTGGATAACTGGTACCGTCCATAGCGTCCTTGTAAGAGGAATACGTACATTATCAGCGTGGGATATGCATACATTGTCAGACGAGGTACACATTATCAAATTGACAAAATGATTAGCGGCTAGCCGGAATCGGATTAAATATGACGTACGGACGTAGTTAGTTACGATAGGGATCTATATTCTCACGAAAGCTTGAGAAAATGAGCCGAAAGGTAAACAGTCAGGCTAGGAGGAATGGTAACTTGTTTGCCGATCATTCGTCATTCTGACAGATTCATAAACGTTAGCCGAAAAGTAATCAGTCAGGCTAAAAGGAATGGTAACATGTCTGCCGATCATTCGACATTCTGACAGATTCATAGACGTTAGGTACACGGGTCGAAACTTGTTGTCAAACAAGCATAGGTCATTCTGTCATGGGAAGCAGTTGGAATTTTAGGGAACAACAAGATATAAAAACTGAGATGGTATAAAAGGGGAACTTTAACTTTCAGTCGGGATCCGGTCCACCTCGCACCTTGTGAAACGCTCTTGCCGAATGGCTTTAAGTAGGCAAGAGTTAGCTTGAATAGTATAGCAAACCAGAGCAGCTGGGAGTAATGCTAGTTCATTGTGAAAGATTAGGAAAATATTGAAATAAATTTGTCGTAAATACGTAAACTGGTAACAGTAAAAGTTACCGACTTTGTAAGTTCATTATACAGTTAAAATTAGCGAATAAAACGATCACCTTGTGATATAAGTACAAGGCAAAAGTTTGGCACATAGTTTGTTGTTGACTCTGGAGACTACGGAAGATCACCGTAGCTTACCTGCAAGTTCTAGTAATCAGTCAGATCAGGCCCGGATATCAAATACAAGTATCGTTAAAGTTCATCTATAAACGAGGCGAGCTGATATCTATTTCTTTCGTTCTCGGTAAGGTTGGTTGTCGCAGCAACCTTACATACAAACCTTACCCAAAACGGAAGAGATCTCATAATCAAGTATACTTCATGAAAACGTGTGCGTAGCATAGAAACAGGATAGACATCAAAGGATAGACATCAGAAATCTTCAGTGGCTTCACCAGCCAGGATCCGGAGTCAACCGTGAGTAACTAGTATATGGCCCGACCAGAGACGCCACTCCAATTCAGCCATCGTATTAAACGATGTAGCGGACCGTATAAAGACATTCCTAGAGGCGGCTAAGGTGGCCGACAGCACCAGAATCACCACCGAGATAGTCTGCCCCGAGCAACCCCGTCTCCGAAAAATCGTTATTGACCTTCATTATAACTAGAGATAGCATGGCGACGGGACCCAAGAGACCCGCTGACCCAACTATGCCACCCATGGTGATACCAGTGGGCAACCAGCTTCGACCAGAAACCATCGCCGCTATGCAGGCATAGCGATGGCGGGGGCCATTATAGATAGCAGCAACCGTCGGGAAGCCGAGCGGGTGTACCGGAGGGAGATCCAGGACACGATTTACCGCATACAACCCTGTGACGGAGTGGTGCCGGAGGAGGTGAGAACCTTCCTCGACGAGCATGGGTAGCAAACGAGGGACGGCTTGATGGTGTACCTGCCTATATCATAGCACGGGCAGCCAGAGGACAATTGTCGAGAGCCATTGATGGGTTCTTGGTGGGGAAGGTGAGAGAGAATGTCTCCTTCGATGAATTTCGAGACTACATCACACTGAACTTCGTGTCAGCAAACGAAGGAGAACGGATCAAGTATGATCTGGAAGGAGTGCGACAACGGCGCAATGAAACCATTATTACCTTTAACAGAAGGTACAAGGAGCTTAGCAGCCGAGCTTATCCCACAGAGAATGACGACAACCGCCGTACTATATTGGGAATATATCTGAAGGCATTAAGTGATAAACGGCTAAGCAAAAGGATAATCAGGAAGCGCGCCACAACCTTGACCCGGGCGATTGAAATAGCTGAGGAAGAGGAAACGTGCAATGACCTGCTGAGGGCGATGAAAATAGATGATGAGCGCCAGGAAGAAGAGATGGAGGTGAATGTACTGGAGCCGGACGGAAAGAGAGAGATTTGGCATGTAGTCAAGCTTTACAGCGACAAATTGCTCAGCAGAGCAAGATGATAGAACAGCTCTGTGGCCTTGTCAACGATTCACAGATGGCTGAGGAAGCTCCAAGACCGGCACCCAGGCAAGCAAAGCCGGAGAAGAAGGCTGTATCTCCACCAACGAAACGACGCACTCCACCCTCTCCAAGAACAGCCGAAGGAAACAAGAACTTGCAAAACGTTACCTGCTATAACTGTGGCTGGGTAGGCCACTACAAAAGCGACTGCCGTCAGGAAATGCAGCCGCGAGAGGAAGTCGCCCGGAAGCCTGCCCCGCGTCCCAAGCAACCGCGACGACCACCGCCCGTAACATGTTTTAGTTGTGGAAGAGAAGGACACACGGCCCAGAATTGTTTTGGGGCGTACATGAGTCGGCAGACGACTCCTGCCGTAACAATAAAATGTTTCGGGTGTGGCAAAGACGGCCACTACGTGAGGGACTGACCATCAAGAGGTCCGCCGCGGAGTGGTCCCGCATGGGGCCAGCAACAGGGTCCACCCACACGAAGTGCCATCAAGCGACCACGCACCGAGGACATGAACATCGGCATCGTCGACCGACGGCAGCAGGAGAAGAACGTAACACCCCGTGACTGTTCGCGTAACCTCCGAAAGGACATGAATAATCAGTTTCGTGATCGGGACGTGTATGAAGACCGCGACGGTTTTGTGTTGACCGGTGAGGGGACAGATGAAATGGGCCGTTATTCATACGGTATCGGACACAATTCGTCCTCCCGCCGGGACAGTTACGCGGAAGTGGTTAATGGACGAAGGAGCCCTTCGTTAAACAAGGACGGAGGAGACCGTTGGTAAGCATACCGACCGAGCGGTTTCTAATCCGTCTAAGATTAGATAAAAACGGTCCAACTGATCAGGGTGAGTACTTGCATGCCTTAGTGGATACTGGTGCTAGTACGTCCTTGATTCGCAAGGATATATAGCGTAGCATGTTGAATGCTAGGCCATTAAAAAGGGCGAAGACGCTCTTGGCAGTAAATGGTTCCCCAATAGAACTTTTGGGGGACACCCAGGTAAAATTTAATAATGCCCAACCTATTCCGAGTACAGTGGTAGCGAGAATGAAGCATGAATGTTTGCTGGGTGCGGATGCTTTGCACTTGGGAAATGCAAAGATTGACTATCGGACCAAAGTAGTAGTATGGTTTGGCCAGATATATCCCTTTGAATATCCCTATAGGGAACAGACAAATTATGTGTATGAGAGTTGTAAAGAAACGACCGGGTATAAAGCTATCGACAAAGTGCTTGAGGACTTTGCGGATAACTTTGATATGGCTCGTCCAAACACTTTAGGATTGGTCCCCAAAGTGAAGTGTACGGTACCAACAGGAGATGCGTTTCCTATAAGGCAGAAAGCCTACCGTCTACCGCTTGCCAAGCAATATATAGTCAAAAATCAAGTGATAATAATTCGTATTAAAACATGGGTTTACTTTAACTTACCTGTAAATGTGAGAGTGGCGAGCAATATGAAGAAACGAGCTCTCTTGAATCTGTGGATTCGGCGTAACCAGAATCATCATTCCTGAGCCAGGATATGGGGGATGGTGCTCCGCTACAGCAGCTAGAGAAAGATCTACCGGATTCCGATCCACATGGACTGGGTAATGGAGAGTTCTTGAGATGACTAATTAGAGAGTTGGCTAGTTCACGTGCTTGGGATGCAGGAGAGCAGACTGGTGATCGTATGGATGGTGAAAGATTGGTAAAGGAACAGATACTAGCATTTCGCACACTGGCCGTCCTAAAAAATTAATAATAATAATAATAATAATAATAATAATACGTTGATTATTCAATATCGTTTAAAATAATGTGTCTATGCGCTGTTGTTCCAATCACTAAAATCATGGACTAGCTTTAAATATAGGTGATGATTTAATGGGTTACAGTTAATGGCATGCGTCCATCCTGTTCTCTCTTAAATCTGTAGGGTCAGGGCCTCTTAAGATATTTGAGGGTTGGGCGGTCGCTGGGCACGGGGAGAATATCCTCTACAGCAGAGAAAGGTGTCTGGGTGAGAGATTTTGGAAACTAGATACTCACAGATGGCATTTAGCCTACTCCTGGAGGTAAATATGGAGGTGTGTGTGATTGTTAAATTATTCCATTTTTGCCTCAAACTTTAATAGTTATAATAACGTCCGTCTGTTATATATTGCCCATCCCTCTGTTATATATTGTCCATCCCTCTGTTATATCTTGTCCATCCCTCTGTTATATCTTGTCCATCCCTCTGTTATATATTGTCCATCCCTCTGTTATATATTGTCCATAGATGTAATGATTGTAACGAGGAGAGATAGCGTCAAGTGCCGACTCGGTATCTATGAAGCAAGATGGTAAGGAGTTTACGTATAACGGTATCCTACTCATAGTCTCCAGTATATAACCATTGTCACTTTGGACCCTCTACTAGCGCAAAATCATATTTTGTAACGTGATTTGAATGAGAACTATTGATGGCAGCCACACATTTCAGTCAACATCGAAGTAGTTTAAAATTATTCAACAAGTCTACATTATGAAATAGAAATTCCAGAACGTACTGGTTGAAAAATATAATTTTATGATTCAGAAGAACAGTTTAATGCATTTAAATGACCGTCACATATAAGAGATTCATAGGCTATATCCGTTATGCGTATATATCAGCATGAAGAGTATTTTTGAAAATTTATCACTGGAATGATTTGCTCGGTTATCGAGCCAGTTATATCAGTGAGAAATTTTCAAAAATAGTCTTCCCTTGGTCTGCAAATGGACATTTCCTGAGACCTGGTAGGCCGACTACTACTACTACTACTACTACTACTACTACTACTACTACTACTACTACTACTACTACTACTACTACTACTACTACCACTACCACTACTACTACTACTACTACCGCCGCCGCCGCCGCCGCTGCTGCTGCTGATACTACTGCTCCTACGACCACTACTACTACTACTATTACTACTACTACTACTACTACTACTACTACTACTACTACTACTACTACTACTACTACTACTACTACTACTACTACCACTACTACTACTACTACTACTACTACTACTACTACTACCGCCGCCGCTGCTGCTGCTGCTGCTGATACTACTGCTCCTACGACCACTACTACTACTACTACTACTACTACTACTACTACTACTACTACTACTTACTTTAATGAAGTTTTCTTGGTGCTTAGATCGAGTGGCAGTAGATTCTGTGTATTGTGGTACGACACTGTCGAATCATTTTCACAGACAGTCTTAAAGCCGCCATGACCGTTTATAAAAATTAAAACTAAAAACGAAATTTAACTCTATATTGAGAATGCAACAAGTATGATCAATTAACGATTAAGAAATATATTCTATACACATCTAAAAATGATAAAAAAAAAAAATAGAGAAATCTTCTGTATATATACCGAAGCCAGACATACTTTCAATATTCTATTGTTTTTTTTAGATCAAACAGAAAATTGACTAATGTGAGATGCGGCGGTAGAAATCAAAGACCTGATTAATAATCATGCATAAAGGATTACTTAAGATGCAAGTAAAGAGGTTGAATGGTGAGTCGTGTTTACATCGGTTACTGAGTAGATTTCTAACCCTTTAAGCGCCTGCAAATGCGCTATACTATGGCCGGGATAGTTCTCCTCTATTGTAGGATGAACACCATTTCCACAAGAATCATTTTATGACGGTCTCGGCAGAGTTCTTAGAAGATGGCGGATTAGTATATCGAGTTCTGCTCGGGTCTTTAAGAGAGTAGTTAAATGTCTCCTTAAGGACCGACAATGCGGGTGGGGGAGATGGGCTACTAGAGATCAAAGGACAGCGACCCTCCAATGTTTTGGTAATGCTCTCCCAACAAGGACCATCCTGCGATGATCTGGACGATAGATAGCTTTGTAGAATATTGTTGTTATTTTTGTTTTTGTTGTTGTTGTTGTTGTTGGTTGAGGTGGTGGTGGTCGGGGTGGCGGCGGCGCTGGTCACTACCACTTCCAGGACAATACTCAACACACGCGCCACATGTACATCTACCACCACCACCGGAGGCACCATCACCACAACTAACACCAGCACCACCAACACAGCCGTCGCCACCACCACCACTAACACCAGCACCACAATCGCCGCCAAGAACACCACTAACACCAGCACCGTTACCAGCAGCAGCAGCATCACCACCACCACAACAACCACTACCAACAACAACACAGCTGCCGCCACCACCACCACTAGCACCAGCACCACTGGCACCACCACCACAGCCACCGCCACGAACACCACTAACACCAGCACCGCTACCCGCAGCATCATTACCACCACCACAACAACCACCACCAACAACAATGCCACCACAACCACCACAGCCACCAGCACAACTAGCAGCAGCACCGCCACCAGCACCACCACCACCACCACCACCACCATCACCACCACCACCATCACCACCACGACCATCAACATCAACATCACAACTAACATTGTCGCCGCTGCCGCCACCACCACCACTACTAACACCACCACCACCACCACCACCACGACCACCATCACCACCAACAACAACAAAAACAACAACAACACCACCATTAGCAACATCACCACCAGCACACAACAATGCCTACTACCGCTACACAGCAATGCCGCCACTACATCATCCACCACCACCAAGAGCACCCGTACGAGGACGACAGCCATCACCCCATGGCCAGCAACCCCCCCCCCCCCCACCCCCTCCACGAAAACCACAACCACTACTTCACCATATCTAACCACCAACATCATCACCACCATAACCACAATAATTCCCACCAACATAAGCACCAACAACAACAACACACGAACTCTATTATAGGCGTAGGACAATCTCAGAAATGTGGAAAGAAGAGGTGTAAATTAGACCTATCTACCTAATCAGACAACATTTGTCAGTTATCAGAACAAAAGCAAATTCCAACTTCAGTCTAATTTAGATTGCGATTCTAAAAATGTTATCTATTTAATATCTTGCAAATTATGCCAAAAGCAGTATGTCGGTGAAACAAAATGCCCTTTAAGATGGCGAGCAACTAGACACCTTTGCGATATTAGACACGACGAGGACACCAACGTAGCTCAACATTTCAATCTTCCTGGTCATTCTGTTGATAGACACTTTGAAATTATGCCTATTGAGCAACTGCCTCTTTCTGCTACGGCCGAAGAAACTGATAAACAAAGAAAACTTCGAGAATCATTTTGGATTAAGCAACTGAAAACAAAATGGCCTAGTGGCATAAACGTGGACCCTGGTCTTGCTGATCAACGTGAAATTATTCCATTCAGTTTAACATACAATCGGAAAAATGTTGAAATTTCTGAAATTTTGAAAGATAAATATCATAAATTGCAGGATAAAATGAAAGAACCTCTCAATTTTCGTCCAGTGATAGCCTTTAAGAAAAGCTCCAATCTACGTGACATCTTGGTTAATTCGAAATTAACTCTTCAAAAACCTTCAGAATGAATGATATATATTATTCATATTTTATAGGCCATACCGCCTCTATCAAACAAACATAACAAATCTCAGACAATAAAATAAATAAAAAATATCTCCCAACCTTGGGAGATACTGAGCCAGTGCGTTTAATCATATAACCACCATAACCACTACCACTATCACCATCACGACCACCACCACCACCACCAGAACCACCACCACCAGAACTATCACCACCGCCACCTCCCCCCACCCACCCCATTCATTATAACCGTCGTATTTTTCGTAACTTAAACATTCAAATTTCGCCAAGAAAAAACACTTAAAGGATGGTCCTTGTTGGGAGAGCATTACCAATACACCAGAGGGCGCTGTCCTTTGATCCCTAGCAACCCACCCACGCCACCCGCAGTGTCAGTACTTAAAGAGACATATAACTACTCACTTATAGACCCGAGCAGAACTCGATATACTAATCCGCCATCTTCTAAGAACTCGTAATCCGAGATCGTCATAAAATGATTCTCGTGGAAATGGTGTTAATTCTACAATAGAGGAGAACTATCCCGGCCATAGTATAGCGTATTTGCGGGCGCTTAAAGGGCTAGATATATACTTAGTAACCGATGTAAACACGACTCGCTATTCTAATTCTTTACTTGCATCTTAAGTAATCCTTTATCCATGATTATTAATCAGGTCCTTGATTTCTACCGCCGCATCTCACATTAGTCAATTTTCTGTTTGATCTAATAAACAATAGAATATTGAAAGTAGGTCTGGCTTCAGTATATATACAGAAGATTTCTCTTTTTTTATCATTTTTAAATGTGTATAGAATATGTTTCTTGATCGTTAATTGATAATACTTGTGTGAATTCTCAATATACAATTAACCTTCGTCTTAATTTTAATTTTTATAAACGGTCATATGGCGGCTTTAAGGCAATCATATGTCTATGAAAATGATTCGACAGTGTCCTACCAGAATAGACAGAATCTACTGCCACTCGATCTAAGCACTAAGAAAACTTCATTAAAGTAAGTAGTAGTAGTAGTAGTAGTAGTAGTAGTAGTAGTAGTAGTAGTAGTAGTAGTAGTAGTAGTAGTAGTAGTACCCCTACCAGGGCCCAGACCCAGGGGCCCACTGAATTCTGTAAGCCCAAACTGCTTCTGCAGTCGTCTCCGGAAATGTCCATTTGCAGACGAAAAGAAGACTTTGAAAACCGAGCCAGTCATTCCAGTGATAAATTTTCTAAAAATACTCTTCATGGTGATATATACGCATAACGGATATAGCCTATGAATCTTTTATATGTGACGGTCATTTAATTGCATTAAACTGTTCTCCTGAATCACAAAATAATATTTTTCATCCAGTAAGTTCCAGAATTTCTATGACGTAGACTTGTTGAATAATTTGAAACTACGTCGATGTTGACTGAAATGTGTGGCTGCCATCAATAGTTCTCATTCAAATCACGTTACAAAATATGAATTACATTGTGAAAGATTTTGCGCTAGTAGAGGGTCCAAAGTGACAATGGTTATATACTGAAGACTATGAGTAGGATACCGTTATACGTAAACTCCGTACCATCTTGCTTCATAGATACCGGAGTCGGCACTTGACGCTATCTCTCCTCGTTACAAGCATTACATCTATGGACAAGATATAACAGAGGGATGGACAAGAAATAACAGAGGGATGGACAAGATATAACAGAGGGATGGACAAGATATAACAGAGGGATGGGCAATATATAACAGACGGACGTTATTATAACTATTAAAGGTTGAGGCAAAAATGGAATAATTTAACAATCACACACACCTCCATATTTACCTCCAGGAGTAGGCTAAATGCCATCTGTGAGTATCTAGTTTCCAAAATCTCTCACCCAGACACCTTTCTCTGCTGTAGAGGCTATTCTCCCCGTGCCCAGCGACCGCCCAACCCTCGAATATCTTAAGAGGCTCTGACCCTACAGATTTAAGAGAGAACAGGATGGACGCATGCCATTAACTGTAACCCATTAAATTATCACCTATATTTAAAGCTAGTCCATGATAATCAACGTATTATTATTATTATTATTATTATTATTATTATTATTATTATTATTATTATTATTATTAATTTTTTAGGACGGCCAATGTGCGAAGTGCTAGTATCTGTTCCTTTACCAATCATTCACCATCCATTCGATCACCAGTCTGCTCTCCTGCATCCCAACTCGCCAACTTTCTAATTAGTCATCTCAAGAACTCTCCATTACCCAGTCCATGTGGATCGGAATCCGGTAAATCTTTCTCTAGCTGCTGTAGCGGAGCACCATCCCCCATATCCTGGCTCAGGAATGATGATTCTGGTTACGCCGAATCCACAGATTCAAGAGAGCTCGTTTCTTCATATTGCTCGCCACTCTCACATTTACAGGTAAGTTAAAGTAAACCCATGTTTTATCATAATGTCTGTCTGTCTATCTTGTCCATCAGTTCGCCCATCCGTCTGTTATATCTTTTCGATCCATCCGTCCGTTCATCCGTCTGTTATGTGTTGTCCATCCATCCGTCGGTGCATCTATCTGTCATCGTTATAGTCACCGTCATCATGGTTACAATCGCTCGCTGTCATCGTTGCAGTTACAGTCGTCGTCAGCTCAGTTATTGTTCCCGTTGTCAAGACTACATGTCCTCATCATAGCCGTCGTCCTCAACATCTTGGTCATCATTTGGTTGAAGGCAGGTACCATGTCAACATCATAGCTAAGCTATTATTTTACAATTTTCTGGAATTGAAATTTGGAAATAAATGGCAATATCGGATGCGTCTGTCTTAGAAAACCTACTCTAAATTTTCGTAGAAGCACATTAAAGCTATCGTATCCCGTTTACTATAAATAAATTTACCCAACACGCAATATTCAGACACCAAATTCGTTTAAAATATCAGACACCATATTATTTGATTCTAGGGTATGTACTGACTGGCGAATTCTTTAGCAAAGTCATCAATGAAATGTGTTACTGCTACAGACAAGAACAGCTTTCATGCACAATATTATCAAAACATACAACAGCTTTCTCGCATGGCTTTCTTAAGATTAGTGCACTTGAGATGAACAGCAATGAACCATACATCGGCTGTTGAGTTACCGGCATGTCTACACTACAAGACCTAGCTAATGGATGGATGATCAGTTGCACGGACTACAGTCTGTTTTTGTTTGAGCATTTCCCAGTCAATGTCCCGCCCATCTCTAGCTAAACTCCACCAACGCTTAGGCACTGATCGATCGCTGCACTCTCTAAATCTTAATTTCCAGAAAATCATACAGGTATGCTGTTGAATATTTTGAAACTAATTTTACTGGGTGCAGCTGCTGCCTATGATGTGTTTCTTCTGGCGAAAGCACCAGTATCCATTCAAATTAGTTTTAAAATATTCAACACCATGTTTATTAAATAGTAAAGCCATACAATACGTTCACCGTTCACTACTTAAACAATAAAGACATACAATTCGTACGGCAACGCTTAGTCCGTCATCAAAGTAAGCAATCTTGACTAACTTAGCTACGTCATTCATGATGTTATTGATTATGACGTTATCCTACACATCATATGATTGATGGATAAACTGGAATTGTCTATGCGCGACACCAAAATGAGTTTGCTGGAGGGTGTGTGTGGGGGGGGGGGGCGGGTTTGCTGTTGCCTGGAAACCTTCGAGAAGCTCTCTGAGCGGGTCTCTGCGTCCCGAGAGATGGTCGTGTCCTGAGATGCCCGCAGGATTATGTGAAAATTAGATGTTCTGAGAAACCATTCCTGAGTGATCAATTGAGTGATAAGCAGTCAAATAACACTAGGAGATATCCTAATCCACACTTTCCCTTATAGAAGTGTGGATTAAGATACTTCCTAGCGTTATTTGACTGTTAGCAATACCACAATGGCGCCTACACTAAACAGGTATGCTAAACGCTTATCACTCACTATGTATTGGCTTCTCTGGCCTTAAACCTGAACTATCCAGTGACAGAATGAGGTGAGATGAAAAAGAACTAGCAAAATCAGAAATGGATAGTAATCTGTGCATGCCTGTCTACATGGGTGCGTGCCCATCGATATTATCATATGTGGAAATGTCTTATTGTAGTAACTCTTTAATGGTGAAATCAACCAAAACCGGCCTCTGCAGTGGCCTTGAGAAATGACCTTTGGCAGGCCAAGTGAAGACAACTTTTGAAAATATACCACTGGAATAACTGGATCGATAATCGAGGCGGTCATTCCCGCGGTTAATATTTAAAAATGGTCTTCTCTTGTTCTGCAAATGGGCATCCAATATGGAAATACTTTGATTGCATTGATCAAATATAGACATTAACATATTAATAATGTATTGATATAAGCTAAGCTTTTAATTTCCATTTGTAGATTGAACTGGCTGGTGTATTTGACGATGTGCTGGAGGACATAACCACCGATGTCGAAAGCGACTCTTTGAGGGGAAATCTGATCCATAAAGAGAACATTCATAATGCAACATATCTGTATGTGACTGCTTCAAAAGGTGCGACATTCCCTGAAAAACGACAACATCATCGCAAACGGAGACACGAGGAGAAGAAACATGAATGTCAACTTTGTGGAGAACGTCTGGCCACGCGCAGCAACCTCCTCGTGCACATGCGACGTCATACAGGAGTGAAACCATACGAATGTGAATTCTGTGGCAAGCGGTTCGCACAGAGAAGCAGCATGCGAACGCACATGCGAACACACACGAAGGAACGCCCATACGCGTGCACGGCATGTCCAAAGACATTTCGTGATTACTCTACATTCACCAAGCACTATCGGATCCATACTGGTCAGCGGCCATATAGCTGCAATGTGTGTGGTAAAGCATTCGCTCAATCTGGCAATCTTAACCGACATCGGGCTACTCATATCAATGAGCCGTGGCATTAATATGTGTGTTATACCGACAGCGAACAATCTGCTAGCTTCAAGTCTTTAGGCTGGTCCTAGGCTTCAATAAAACTCTTTGTTGTTGTTAATAACTGTACATACGTAAGGCTTATAATATATTCATTGTTATTTATACTATATGTGTATATAAATTGAATGTATATTCTTATAATAAAAATGAAATCAACCCTTTTCTTTCATTGCTACAGAAGCAATATCCAGAATAAAAATATGAATATAACATCCATATACAATATACATCTCTGTTCACGTGATACAATATGCTACACGGCATTTTAGTTGCTATCATACTGTTAAAGAAAGATAGTCCGGATTTAATAGATACATGTCAAAAGGTTTTCTATTATCCAGGAGTATCTTCTTTATTTACAATGGTCCTGCCGTCTGTTGGTGATAGGGGGCATGTACGGGGATTCGGGGTGGGTGGTGCAGGGTGTTAGAGGAGGTGGGGTGGGGGTGGGTGTACCACTGCTAATTGAGGCACCACTAAGAGTCCATCAGTGCTAATATAACGTACACTATTAACACGAATCACAGCGTATCTTTACGCAAAACTGTGTTTGTATTGTTTCCGAGTTCCAAAAGGCGAGAAACAAATATTTGAATGCCATGTGTCTAGTGAAATTCAAGTCACTAACAGACCATTGATTTGCTGGTGACTTGAATTGTAATTGAAAGGTGACATCATACTAGATATAGACTAGTCAACTAAGCATACCATACGTTTCTAACATTGCTATTAAAGCATATAAATATATAAGCTCCATGTTATTTATGTAGGCCCCTATATGTTATTGATTCTACTATAGCAGAAACATGGATTTTGAGTCAGCTATATCTCACCTCAGTATCGAGCGGTGGAGTGATATTAACTTAAAATCAGTTTTACAATGAATGAATACAGTTTATTGATCACTCGTATGATGGCATAAGCAATTGCATCACATATGGATTGACGTCACAATCCAGTGTCACAATCCACAATCATAATTGACAGAAATAGTCTGTCATAAACCTGGAATAGTCCGTCAATTTGTACGAAGTGTATGTCTTTACTATTTAATAAATATTGTGTTGATTATTTTGAAACTAAATTGACCGGGCACCAGCCGGCAAATTAGTTTCAAAATATCCAAAAGCTTACCTGTATAGTTCAGGCTTCGATCGATCCAAACACGGGCGAAGCGTGAGTAGATCTTAACTAGAGGTGGGTGGAGCATAGCTAAAAGTGGATTCCTCCATTATTTTGCTTACAGTCAAACGGAATCTCGCTTCTCCAAGAGGGTAGAACTCGTGTTCTCTAATGCGTCTGTAAGCGAATCTTGGGTAGCGTGACGAATTTCACGCGGCTCTTAACTCTGTCATTCAACTGCCTTAGTCACCATTGGACCCGCCATAACCAGCTCACAGTAATCCTGGTAAGAAATAAGATCTATTCCAGAACATATATAAGAGTATGTGCCGAAATTCTATGTATGGTAACTGTATTTATACCTATATTTATCAAGTCCGTAAACTCTTGTTTGATGTTGTTTGAATTAACAGACGCCTCCTTTCTTTACACGCAGCTCGATAACAGTAGCGAAAACTGTGTTTATATTCGGCATGCAATCAAGAATGCCAAGATTGTTCCCGTTTGTTGGTGATCGAAACATTTCACCCGAACATCTAAAAGCCGGCCCGCATTCAGTAATCAAATTAGTAGTACCCACAATACTCACACTGACCTTCCCACAATATCCTCACAATTCTGCTTTTAACTTGGCCAAAACTGCCACTATGCACGCAAGAACATGTTTATGTATCACCAAGATTATTAGCGATTCCAGATGATATTTTGATTTATCATTGCCACATATACACATTCATGTGAATGTTTCCAGTCACAAAATCCAATTCATGTATATAACTTTACTTTCTGAGCGGTAACAAGTTTATAAATGTAAGACTAGGCATTGCCAATAGTCTGAGAAACCAGAGCCAGGACTGATTAAAAGCGCCATCGCTTAAAGTGTTAAGAGGGTGTCGCTGGAATAAATTTGCTTGATATTTCTGACGATTTGAATCAGAACTCGGGTCTCTTCTTGATGTGCTGCTAATCTTTAAAAAAGATTGTCCATTACAGTTCTATAAGTTGATCGACACTTTTTAGCCCAACGGTTTATCTTTATCTCCACAGATGATTCTGCTCATAACTAATAAGCCAAAATTTATTGTCAAAACAGAAAGTTTATCTGTGATTTCTTCTTTGGTTTGTTCACATGCTGCAATCATATCACCAATACTTTGTGCTGTCACATGTAGAGTGTAGCCTATTGGGGCTGCTTCTATCACAGGTAGAGGTGGATCTATTGCTATGTCAGCTATCACAGGTAGAGTTGGAGCTATTGCTGCTGCTTCTATCACAGGTAGAGGTGGAGCTATTGCTATGTCAGCTATCACAGGTAGAGTTGGAGCTATTGCTGCTGCTTCTATCACAGGTAGAGGTGGAGCTATTGCTATGTCAGCTATCACAGGTAGAGGTGGAGCTATTGATGTGTCAACTATCACAGGTAGAGGTGGAGCTATTGCTGTGTCAGCTATCATAGGTAGAGGTGGAGCTATTGCTGTATCAGCTATCGCAGGTAGAGGTGGAGCTATTGCTAAAGCCAGGTATCTAAAGACCAAGCTGGAGGCCAAAAGAAGAAGCTGGAGGGAAAAGATGGCAGGGTTTAATTTAGAGAGAGACACAACAAAGCTATGGCGACTGACTAAAGCACTGAATGATGAGGGTGTCGGGGGAGAGAAGATTACTCTTGAAGAAGATGGACAAACACTGTCAGGAAAGATGGCTGCAGATGCCTTTGCGAAGGCATATGCAAAAGAAAGCAACGTTTCTATACCACGAATGCGTAAAAAAGAGATTAGAAAAGAGTAAAAGGAAAGAACAGACACCAACACTCACGATGGAATGAAAGTTGACATTAGTTTAGCAGAACTGAAGAAGTCTATCCTCCAATTGAAGAAGAAGAAATCTCCCGGGCAAGATGGCATTACGAATGAAATGATCCAACACCTTGGTAATGCATCTCTCCGCAAGTTGCTAGCTATCTTTAATCTCAGTTGGACCAATGGAGAGGTTCCTCAGTGCTGACTCCTATTCTGAAAAAGGGAAGAGCTAGACGAAAGTGCTGAGCTACCGTCCTATCAGTCTTACAAGCTGCATATGCAAGACCATGGAGCGCATCGTCAACCAGCGGTTGCAGTGGTACCTGGAGTCGGAGAACACTATAGTTTCAGAGCCGGCTGGCTTCAGAAGATACAGGAGCACAGAAGATCAAACAACACATCTTGCACAGGTCATAGAGGACACTTTTCAAGCCAAATAGGTGACGCTAGCTGCCTTTATTGATCTACAGAATGCATTTGACAAGGTGTGGAAGGATGGTCTCCTCGTGAAGCTCCGGCGCACAGGCATCGGTGGCAACATGTTCGGATGGACCAAGTCATACCCACACAATCGCAGAGCTAGGGTGCTCGTGGATGGACAATCTGGACAGAATGTATTGCTGAGACAAGGGGTACCACAAGGCGGAGTATTCTCACCAACTCTGTTCATACTCTTCATTAATGATATTATAGCAGAGCTGCCCAATGGGATCCAAGCAGCCCTCTATGCAGATGACCTCGTACTCTGGTGCACCGAGGAGTACACAACGACTGCCACGTACAGAATGCAGCTCGCCTTGGACAGAATTACAGCTTGGGCCAATCGCTGGCGTATTACCATCAATAAAGAAAAATCATCAGCCATGCTATTCTCAATGTCCACCAAAACCAAGGTTGGCAATCTGACACCGGGCGGTACTCCACTCGAGTACGAGGACCAGCAGACATACCTGGGAGTCACCTATGACAGAAGATTAACATGGAAGGAGCACATCCAGAACGCAGAGGCAAAGGCCAGAAGAAAGCTAAACATCATGAGGAAGCTGGCAGGAACAAAGTGGGGTGCCAATGAAAGGATCCTCAAGACCATCTACCTAGGAGTCGTACGACCACACCTTGAGTATGGATCCAGCTCATGGATGACAGCAGCTAAATCTCATCAACAGAACCTCGACAATGTACAAAACCAGGCACTGCGCATCATCACTGGTGGAATGAGATCAACACCAATAGAAAAAATGGAGCAGACAGCAGGCATCCCCCCACTTAGTAAAGGAAGGGAATACAAAGCACTGATCCAAGCTGCAAAGTTCAAATCGTTCAACAACCACTCGATGAAGATCAGGCAAGCACAGCTGTCATCAGGAAGACTTAAAAGATCAAGTTTTGTGAAAGAGACAAAAGCACTTCAAGGGAAACACCAAGAAATGTTGCCAGCACAAATAGAAGACCCAAACCACACCCTTGATCCTCCACCCTGGGAAAACAAACTAGAGAGCATAGCTATTCGCACCACAGTACCTCATCTCACAACCAAAGATGAACACAGTGATGTGGGCAAGAAGGCCCTGACCCTAGCCATGCTGGAAGAAATGTACCCTCAGGAGACATGGATAAGGATCTACACAGATGGATCAGCCACAGATGCAATTAGGAGCGGAGGTGCCGGACTGCACATACAGTATCCAAACGGACAACATGAGTCAGCTGCAATAGCGACAGGCAAACACTGCACAAACTACAGAGCTGAAGTCGAAGGACTGGTCCATGCAGCTAATACCATCAGCAGAACAGCAGACCCTATTGCACAGATTGTCTTTTTATCTGATGCCCGCTCCGACCTTGAGGCTATCACCAAAGGTAAGCTGCCACAACTTGAAGAAGCACTACAAACCATCAAATGCTTTCGGATAGCATTGCAGTGGATCCCCTCACACTGTGGAGTCCAAGGAAATGAGGAAGCAGACAAGATGGCAAAGGTGGGTGCGGAAGAGAATCAGACAGAAAACATGGTTACGCATACAGAGATGAAGACTATCATCAAGTCACTCTATAGAACATTCTCAATCAGAAGATGCCTACCATCATCTCTCGAGGCCAGAGCAAGTGACCATTTTTCGTCTCAGAACTGGACATAACAGACTAAACCAACACATGTACAGGCGGTTCCACCTTACGACATCGCCCGCTTGTCCTTGTGGAGAAGCAGAACAGACCACAGAGCACATACTTCAATGTTGCAGTACGTATCAGCTGCTGAGAGAAGAGATCTGGCCTTTGTCAACCTCTTTTCTTGAAAAGCTGTATGGGCATGTGGAGGAACTGCAGAAAACCACAGATTTCATCTTGAGACCGGCTCTCCAAGTGTGATACCAGCGATCAAAAAGAAGAAGACAGGTAGAGGTGGAGCTATTGCTGTGTCAGCTATCACAGATAGAGGTGGAGCTATTGCTGTGTCAGCTATCACATGTAGAGGTGGAGCTATTGCTGTGTTAGCTATCACAGGGAGAGGTGGAGCTATTGGTGTGTCAGCTATCACAGGTAGAGGTGGATCTATTGCTGTGTCAGCTATCACAGGTAGAGGTGGAGCTATTGCTGTGTCAGCTATCACAGGTAGAGGTGGAGCTATTGCTGTGTCAGCTATCACAGGTAGAGGTGGAGCTATTGCTGTGTCAGCTATCATAGGTAGAGGTGGAGCTATTGCTGTATCAGCTATCGCAGGTAGAGGTCGTGCTATTGCTGTGTCAGCTATCGCAGGTAGAGGTGGTGCTATTGCTGTGTCAGCTATCACAGGCAGAGGTGGAGCTATTGCTGTGTCAGCTATCACAGGCAGAGGTGGAGCTATTGCTGTGTCAGCTATCACAGGTAGAGGTGGAGCTATTGCTGTGTCAGCTATCACAGGTAGAGGTAGAGCTATTGTTGTGCCAGCTATCACAGGTAGAGGTGGAGCTATTGCCACAGCAATAGCTTCACCACTACCTGTGATAGCTGACACAGCAATAACTCCACCTCTCCCTGTGATAGCTATCACAGGTAGAGGTGGAGCTATCACAGGTGGAGGTGGAGCTAGTACATGTGACGATGTCGAAACCACAGAGACCAGTGAGTTGCTAGACAGTGGCATATAGATCAAGGACTTACTAGTCCTTAACACTTGCATGCTGAAACTGGCCAAAGCCACCCTCTGTAGTCTTCTTGAGGAAGGTCTGTTAGCAGGCCAAAAGAAGACCGTTTTTTAGAATTTACCACTGGAATGACTGGCTGGATACATGTGGTAAATTCTAGAAGAATAATCTTCTCTTGGCCTGCAAATATTTTGATTTTCTTGACTAAATTTAGCCATTAAATGGTTAAAGGTGAACAAGATGGGATTTAGATTTTGATTTTTTAAAAACGCCAAAAATAAACTGACGGTGAGTTGTTAGGCTGTGTATCGATCATCTATACCCGACTAATCAGTTACTAAACTAAAGTTGTGTTGTCGGTGTTCAGCCTGGAAAGAATCATTTAACGGGATTGAAATGTCCAGCTTTCGGATGTGGTTTATCCAGTAGCATTAAAACTAGCTTTGCATCCCGCTATTAGTATTCTTTTGTGACGCGTCACCAGTTATTATTAATGACACTCATCTTTCACTGATCTACCGGTAACACAATTAAGCCGACATTTTGCGATGTGCTAAGTAATAAACAAATAAAGAAAGAAAGAATAACTTGTATCCAATTAACGATATCAACATTTGTTCTCGTTTCCAGCGTGTATTTATTGACGACAGCGTTCGGTTATGCATCTTCCCTCGCGTTACAGGAGAATGTTTCTAATCATTTCATTGGCTTTTGAGAATTATTAAGACTAATCAACCAAGAGAAAGGCGAGTGATCTCTTCCCAGCTTCAGGAAGAATCGCAATTAATTTGGCTTCCATACTTTGTTCGCGTATATGGATCAGACCCCGATAGCGGTATGTAAATACAAGAAAAAACATGCGTCAGTATTGTTTCATTTGACATTCCCTGATACCTCGGTTCAAGGGAACCATGCAGATCTTACGTATGCTGAATATGCTGAACACAATCTGACTGAAAGAAACTAATTAACGAAGAGGCAACGACCTTCAGTCAAATTAGGAACAAATTAATTATCATGATAATAGCTGTAGCATACGATAAACATAGTCTGTTAGAATTGTAGGAAAGTGGTTACTTTAATCCTTAGACCATCACCAATCAAACATGGCAAGTTCTGTTTATATAGGGAACATTATGTTGCAATACTTTGAAACAAATTTGACTGAGAGCTGTTGCTGCCTATGGCAGTAACAGATCACAGTCAAATTAGTTTCAAATATCAACAACTTTACTGAATAGCTGTCTTGAAATTGAGATATTGGAAATTTAAGTGTTAAAGTGTTAACCGAATCAATGTCTCAATGGTTACGAATTGCATAGGTCCGATACAGAATACCTGTCTATAACGGTCACTGTATGGGCCATCAGAATGTGCTCATTAAAGGCATGTGGTCGCTTAATACAACTTATTGGCTACGATAAAGAGGCTTTTTGGGACAAATGGCGGTGGTTTATTAGGACTACGACCATATGTGTTAATGAACCGCCTTATTTTAGCTCTTGAAATCAGGTGTCCGTTATTGACAGGTCTGAATCTGCTATGCGTTCACTGCCCAGGTCAGGTGATATATAATTAGTGTATGTTGATCGCATGTTGTTCTTGTAGCTGCTACTCAGCTTCAGAAAAAGACAATATAGCGGATGACAGCCAGTGGGATATATAACAAAATTTTAAACGGTTATTCTTATAAATGAGAAGAATGCAAATTTGGAAACATTTTGCTGCTACGGCGCTTAGCTACGTTCTTTCATTCATCTCTTGTGGTAAGTGATTTTAGTCACAATCGTCGTCATTGTCGTCGTTATCATCGTCGCTATAGTCGTTATAATAGTCATCATCGAGGTTCAAATCTGTCTATAGTGCTTAATTATTGTCTTAGTTTCTGTGGATCAGTAACAGAGCTCAGACACGGGCACCGGATATATTTTCTTGAGTAAATAAGTTTAGTTTGGTACAGAACATGGTGATGACCTTATATAAAACGAGGTGCCAATCTTAGTACCGCCACGATCTTGATCTTTGACCTTGATCTAAAAATCAAAAGTACCACGCATCTCCTCAACTGTAGCACGAGATGTGATTGCGAGAGTAAGCGCACCGCATGAGGCAGGGGTTAGAAATGCTCAAAGTAATTTTGACGGTGACCACAAGATCTAAATATATCTTGTATGATAACCTCACATTCTTCTTGTATGATAATCTAAAACTCTTCTTGTATGATAGCCTCAAATCCGTCTTGTATGATAACCTCAAATCCTTCTTGTATGATAATCTCAAATCCTTCTTGTATGATAACCTCAAATCCTTTTTGTATGATAACCTCAAGTCATTTTGGATGATAACCTGAAGTCCTTCTTGTATGATAACCTCAAATCCTTCTTGTATGATAGCCTCAAAACCTACCTGTATGATAACCTCAAATCCTTTTTGTATGATAACCTCAAGTCATTTTGGATGATAACCTGAAGTCCTTCTTGTATGATAACCTCAAATCCTTCTTGTATGATAGCCTCAAAACCTACTTGTATGATAACCTCAAATCCTTCTTGTATGATAGCCTCAAAACCTACTTGTATGATAACCTCAAATCCTTCTTGTCTGATAACCTCAAATCCTTCTTGTATGATAACCTCAAATCCTTCATGTATGGTAATCTCAAATCCTTCTTGTATAATAACCTCAAATCCTTCTTGTATGATAACCTCAAATCCTTCTTGTATGATAACCTCAAATCCTTCATGTATGGTAATCTCAAATCTTTCTTGTATGATGACCTCAAGTCCTCTTGAATGATAATTTAAAGTCCTTCTTGTATGATAACATCAAATCCTTCTTATATGATAATCTCAATCCGTCTTGTATAATAACCTCAAATCCGTCTTGTATAATAACCTCAAATCCGTCTTGTATAATAACCTCAAATCCTTCTTGTATGATAACCTCAAATCCTACTTGTATGATAATCTCAAATCCTTCTTGTATGATAGCCTCAAAACCTACCTGTATGATAACCTCAAATCCTTTTTGTATGATAACCTCAAGTCATTTTGGATGATAACCTGAAGTCCTTCTTGTATGATAACCTCAAATCCTTCTTGTATGATAGCCTCAAAACCTACTTGTATGATAACCTCAAATCCTTCTTGTATGATAGCCTCAAAACCTACTTGTATGATAACCTCAAATCCTTCTTGTATGATAGCCTCAAAACCTACTTGTATGATAACCTCAAATCCTTCTTGTATGATAGCCTCAAAACCTTCTTGTATGATAACCTCAAGTCATTTTGGATGATAACCTGAAGTCCTTCTTGTATGATAACCTCAAATCCTTCTTGTATGATAGCCTCAAAACCTACTTGTATGATAATCTCAAATCCTTTTTGTATGATAACCTCAAGTCATTTTGGATGATAACCTGAAGTCCTTCTTGTATGATAACCTCAAATCCTTCTTGTATGATAGCCTCAAAACCTACTTGTATGATAACCTCAAATCCTTCTTGTATGATAACCTCAAGTCATTTTGAATGATAACCTCAAATCCTACTTGTATGATAATCTCAAATCCTTCTTGTATGATAGCCTCAAAACCTACCTGTATGATAACCTCAAATCCTTCTTGTATGATAACCTCAAGTCATTTTGAATGATAACCTGAAGTCCTTCTTGTATGATAATCTCAAATCCTTCTTGTCTGATAACCTCAAATCCTTCTTGTATGATAACCTCAAATCCTTCTTGTATGATAATCTCAAATCCTTCATGTATGGTAATCTCAAATCCTTCTTGTATAATAACCTCAAATCCTTCTTGTATGATAACCTCAAATCCTTCTTGTATGATAACCTCAAATCCTTCATGTATGGTAATCTCAAATCTTTCTTGTATGATGACCTCAAGTCCTCTTGAATGATAATTTAAAGTCCTTCTTGTATGATAACATCAAATCCTTCTTATATGATAATCTCAATCCGTCTTGTATAATAACCTCAAATCCGTCTTGTATAATAACCTCAAATCCGTCTTGTATAATAACCTCAAATCCTTCTTGTATGATAATCTCAAATCCTTCATGTATGATAACCAATCCTGAAATTAAAGCAGAGAGGTTTTTCTAAATACAAAAATACATCATATAAAAAGCAGTTGTGTTCAAAGGTAACAACAATCTTGACCTATTTCCTTGTGACCTCCATGATATTCTAATACATCCTAAGAGAATAGACAATCATGTATCTAAGTTTAGTTCCAATATGGTTAACGAATCCTGCAATATATGCAACTATTGGCCGACTCGTTTAGTGTTAAGTTTCTGCGTTAAATTGTTATGTGGACTTGCATTGCAGGATTGCTTGATTCAATTGGTGTTTTGCTATACCTAACGTTGAAAGAGGTTAATGATAGCAAGGTCACAGTGCTCTTGGCCTTTCACCTTGTGAAACCAATGCCCTTGTGCCGCCATTGTACAGCCATTGTGCAGCGATGCCACTTTCAACTATTGGCCGACTCGTTTAGTGTTAAGTTTCTGCGTTAGATTTTTATGTGGGCTTGCATTACAGGATTGCTTGATTCAATTGGAACCAAAGCGAGATACATAGCGAGAGGAAGCAGCGTGCTGACAAAGATGGCACTGGGTCAAAGATTACGGTCATTTTGACATTTGAACTCTTTTAGTGTTATGCTTTTGCCTTGCCTTTCTAGCTCGATTTTTCGAAGTGAAACGATGTATTGTATTATCCTCCACGTCAACCGGCCGCGGCGGCGGTGATGATGGTGAGTAGTAGAGTCGGAATTAAAATGATACCACCTCCCTCAACTGGCAGCCGATCGGCGATCTGTGGCCCCCCACCACCCTCTTAATCCCTGGGGACTTAGGGTTGTTGAGACATGTGGTTGGTGTTTGCCTTTCATTCCGGTCCTGATCGGTACCACGAGAATGAAGTGATTTAATCCCGGTCGGGGTCAAAATCATACCACCTCCCTCAACTGGCCACCGTTCGGCGATCCATGGCCCCCACCGCCCTCTCAATCCCTGGGGCGTAGGTTGTTGAAACCAGCACCGATCGCCGAACGGCTGCCAGGGAGGTAGGATCATCCCGACACTACTACTACCAGGGGCTGAACGCCCATTTAGAGACAAGCCTCCACAGTGATATACACCACTGATCGCCCACAGGGCCGGCCTCTCTATTCTGTGTAGGCTCAGACAAACACGTAGTCTCTGCCAGAGTCGCATCAGCATGATGGGACCACCCATAGGGGCTTCCATCTACCTCGACAACGCTCACCTGGGAGGAGGGTAAAGTTATTAGCATGTGAACCACGGCAGACTCTGGCATGTTCACATGTTATGCCGAGAATCTGGTGCTGAGCAGGGGTCTCCAGCAGACAACCACGGCCTACCCTCTCCACCCCATAGAAGTGGCAGACAGACTCGATCTCTTTACGTGGGTGAAAGCGGTCGTAAATGATTCTCCGCAAGGGGTCGACCCAGGGATTGTACTGGGGGTCATCCCGGAAGTAGGCCCACTTGGCATCCAATATCATGGCAGTCTCAGCGCCCTGTTCCACAGCTGTAGACGCCAGCACGAGCAGTATGATGAGAATCATGGCTATATATGAAGAGTTAAACTGAACAGCGTGAACCCCTCGAGAAATATCTGTGCCAGATCGAGCCCTGTTCCATCCAGATCGATAGTGATCTTCATCCCCTCAGGGGCAGGGGCTAGCTGCTTCACTCTGCCGCCGGCTAAGAAACGTAGCTCTTGGACTATATGAGTCGTTTGCGGGCTAATGAGTCCGACTCGCTGAAGCAGTTTAACAGTACCCTTGACTTTGGAGACAAGTGACACACCATCTACCCATAGGATGCCCTCCTGGAGGTTAACAGCTTCTTCTGGTCCATCGAATGGACGACGCAGCAGGAGCTTTCCACCTGTAACCCTAATCCGGTGACCCACACTCGTCAGGGAGACACCTTCACCTATGTAGGTGAGGAAGGATGATCCCCGATTGTAGAGCTTTCGAACTGTCCCATCCTTTTTCACAACAATAGAGAGGGGAGTAACCTCTATGTCAATGACTGCGAGAGGCCTATATAGGGGTAACCATGTTTGCCAGTCAACCCCAGGTCCAGCACGGTACCACACTTCATTCTTCTCAAATATGAACTGCAGGTTTTTTGCCAGGGTCAATAGCAGGCCATCATGGGCCATCGGCGGGCCACCCCTCGAATAGGGTTTGACCGGATGAAAGCTGAGGTCGTTATTTAGGGTGTTGATGTCTGCCACCTCTGTATCCGAGAGCTCAATCAACGGCTCGAGGATGTACTTCCTCTTCGGGAAATCGTACCGAAACACGATCTTGTGGCCATCTATTTTGCGACCCAGGCGCTCCTTTGTCACATCCTTGAGGTCTGTGAGCAGCTCCAACACATCACCACCAATAGGGTGGATGGAGAATGCCTTTGAGCTTGCTTCGTACTGTAGGGCGAATGACTTGCCATCGCTCTCTTCTACCTTGGCAGCATCAACTGCGTACACATCTGCCAGGTCAGCAAGACCAGTCAAGTGAGCAAATATGGGTTCCATAGCACGCTATAGGAGGGGTTTAAACAAGACATATAACCATGCCGATTGTCTGACTGCTGCTCTCCGGTGGTGAGAACGTAAGCTCACCCTCTCCAGAGGGGAGACGGGTGGTACAGTACCGTGTAGAATGGGTCCTCTTCGAGGTGCCCCAGCAGGGCACAACATACATACATGCCGATGTGCTACATCAACCTCCGGGCAGTGCACACAGCAGCTCACTGGTAGAAGTTGGCCGGGACGTGATAGAGTATCTCCCAGGTGCCAACAGCAACCCATGGAGAGCTATCTTAGCTATCTTAGCTATCTTAGCTGTCCTAGCCTATTCACACCTGTAAATCACCTGTTTGACAGCCCCTCCATTAACATATATGCCAGCACGGATGGGATATCGGACGCCCATTTAGAGTTTACACTCTTATTACTCATTGACCTGACGCCAACATGATATCATACCATGAATATCTGACCTTTACCGAGATGATGAAAGAGGGTTGCCCCTGCACAAAACGAACATATGCTCGCACTGCAACAAGAAGGAGAGCGACTACAGCGCGAGAGCTGGTATCAACAGAACGCGAGCATTGCAAGGAGGTGAAGGAACAGTGAAGCTTCCAAATACTGGCAGGACCTCCTCACGAAGAGTAAGCGGGACGCAGGAGTCTTGACAGATGGCAATGAGCCAGATGTCTTCATAGATGACGATGAGCCAGATGTCTTCATAGACGAGGATGAGCCTGGTGTCTTTTCAGACGAGGATAAGCCATACAGTGGGAAGAGGAGATGGCGCAGAAGTGTATGACCAAGAAAGCCATCCAGCAGCGGACCTACTATCTTGGTGACAATGTGAAGTTCCAGGTGTCATGTCTCAGAAAGCTACTGGCACCCGACATAGTTCTGGATACCACTGTCTAAGAGCTGGTATGGTTCGCCAGGCTCTCCAAAATGAACCCTTCTATGACTCATGAGCAGATTCTGCAGGTGATGTAGGTTTAAGCCTCCAGATATACTATGGCAAAATCAGAGTGGCAGAAGCAACCAGAACTATACCCCTCCCTGACTGCTGACGAGGGCGGTACCATCCACGGCTGACGACTCCAGCAGATAGATACCATCAGGCAGAATCTCGTCCGTGAAGCAGAAAAGTACAGCAGAATGCGCAGGTGATATAAGACAGCATACAACGTCCTCGCGCATACAACCACTGCTGCGGGTGTGATTGGAGCCAGTGCTGGTGTGGCAGCTGTGGCCACTCTCGCTACAGGGGTGGGTGCCCTCGTGGGTGGCGTGACACTAGCTGCCACTGTCTTGGCCATGGGCTTGGGGTGGGGCAGCGGCAGATCACAAGGAGGCTGGAGAAGCATGCTAAGTATGTGACACTGGCACAGAGTATGCTACGGACTATCGACGAGTCTGTCAGCAAAGCTCTCGAGGATGGCCAGGTCACCGATGAAGAGTACCACCAACTATTGAAGGTCCAAGCCCTGTACCACACGGAGAAACCTAAAGTGCGACAGCAATACCTCAAAGGCTCCAGCGGGTTGGTTGATATGGAGGAGCTAAAAAACGAGGTGTTACAGCGAGGTCACCTCGCCGGTCTCTGGAGTCGAGACGACTACAAATAGTGTGCTGCCTGTATGGTAGCTTTAAGAACACAAGTATAGATGGCCTTCCCACTGAACCTCACGACAGTCATCCGGAGCGAACCGCCCCTCCTGGGTACACCCTTGACTGGCGTGAGAGGTCTACTGGATGATATACCAGAGCTAACACCATTCTCCATCACAGTGGATGGACGGTCCCGAACCAGCTTCTCCATCAACCCACGACCGCTGACCAACTGCCCCATCACCATCAAGGATTCGAAGCAAGCTCATACTTCGATGGCTGCTCCAAGGCTCTTATACTGGAATCAGCAGCTGAACTTTGCTGTGTGGTGTGCCATGGCAGGATGTGGAGTAAGTTCCATCCTGCTTCACTCCTATTCTGGTACTCCTGAAGCTGTGCTCATCGCCAGCTGTCTCAGATTCCACGTGTACTTCATGGTGCGACGAATCCTCTATGAGCTGGGTGCAAGCCTCCCTGATACAAACGACTTCGGCCCACAGCTCAACAGTTATAGTGTCTCAGCGACCAGCAGACTACAGGGAGAGTTCAGTGCTCACCCAGACTATCGGTGGCATGGTGGTGACAACAGCGGCCTAGGGGTTATGTACGGTGACCCGAGACGTGACTACTCAAGATTCCCCTATCGAACACCCTGACGAGTAGGCCGCCGGAAGACAGCGACATTCTCGTTCAATCCAGACTCCGACCCTGGAGCGCTTGAGCAAAATATGCACATCAATGGCTGGAATATCAACAGGGTAGGGTAGGAGATAGGTGGGGTAGAAGATAGGTAGGATAGGTGGGATAGGTAGGATAGGTTCAAAACTGTCCCACAGATAGTAAAACCTCCTCAGGATACCAGTCAGAATAGAGAGAGAGAGGCCGGCCACTGGCCGGTATCCTGAGGAGGTTCTCCCAGACATGTTGGGTCCGCACGGGTGTTTTATACACATGTCTCAAATCCTATGCCCCAGGGATTGAGAGGGCGGTGCTATGGAGCCTTGTCTCTAAATGGGCGTTCAGTGTGGTAGTAGTAGGGTCAGAGTCAAAATGATACTACCTCCCTCAACTGGCAGCCGTTCGGCGATCCGTGGCCCCCACCACCCTCTCAATCCCTGGGGCATGAGACATGTGATCGTGGTCAGTGTATATCACTGTGGATGCTTGTAGAGGTAGTAGTAGGGTCAGAAAAAAAATGATACTACCTCCTTTAACTGGCAGCCGATCGGCGATCCGTGGCCCCCACCGCCCTCTTAATCCCTGGGGCATCATCTAGAGGCAAACACCAACCACATGTCTCAACAACCCTAAGTCCCCAGGGATTAAGAGGGCGGTGGTGGCCACGGATCGCCGATCGGCTGCCAGTTGAGGGAGGTGGTATCATTTTAATTCCTACCCTACTACTTACATGGCTCTTTATTTTGACCACCATCACCAGTGGTGCCTTCATCGCGGTGTAAGACCTTTGGCCGTTACCATCTAAATTAGTGTGTAAGAACAGTTGTCTTTATCATGTCTCGCCAGACTTGCCGTGCAAATACAAAAACGGTGGTTGAGAGCAATGGACGTATCCAGCATCATTGAAATTATGTTTTGACCGTAGTCCAGACAAGGACACTGCTTTACGTGCTGTAAGAGCTAAACGGCGTGGATCGTCTTGTGCTGAGAAAATAATTCTACATAATATGTACTTACCGTCTCTACACAATGGAGACACCTATCACTCTTTAAAGCACAAACATCACAGCGATATTACGGTGAGCTAGTCATTATGTGCTATGAATCGAAATCTGTTGGCCACCAGTAATGGCTTTATTCTTCACTGTTCTTGAGTATGAAACATACCGGCCATCATCCTGCAGTAATAGTGTAATTCTCCAAGTGGCAGCTACACCGTGCATCAACTCACATCATAAGAAGACGGTGTAAAGACTACATGTGACGTTTAAAATTGCACTGATGACTAATAGGTGCACAACATAAAAACATATCTTAGTTATGTATACCGTTATTAATAATGATAAATAAAGTACCTAAGTGGTACCGTATGGTCAGATGCGACCTCCGCTTTAAGGCAATATTGTACATAATATTATGCATTGTAAACTGTCCCAGCAATTAAACGGCACCGTAGGCTAAGTTGGCCTTATACTTCTATGAATGTATGCTTGTAATTAGGCATTCTGCCCATATTAATAGTTTAGCAGTAAAAACTAGAAAAATATTTGGACCGCAGTACACCTAGGTTACACTATGCATCAACAACAAATGCATCACCATGTTTTCTCCCAACGGCCCCAATTTTACAGTAAGGTCGCTGCTCATGCTCTCGCCAGAGAACATGACATGCTACCGTTAACCCTAGAACTACGATAGCTCGATAGAATAGGTTTTTAAGCTAGCCAAGAACGGTTACTCTTCAATTTGTTATTAAAAACTCTTCTTCACGGTCAATAAGACCGTTTGTATAAACGGTACCACTGATTTTCATAGTTGGCCGTCCATATTAAGGCCTCCTAAATTAAAGCAGAGAGTAACTGTATTTGACTATGCTTCTCTGGCCGTCTGGCCGAAATAATTGTTTGAATTCCCACCATCAGAATGGTTAGGACCATCTAAAAAAACTACTGTAGGTTTCTGGCCGGCCAGAATCAATCTGCCGTTCACATACATACCCCGTGTATCTTCAGATACCTATTAAGCAAGACTTTTTATGCCAAAGTAGGAAACACTGCACAAATATAAATAAGGCAGTATTATTGCCGCCCAGCAGTGTTCTAAGGGCAAATTTCTCCAAACCTAAAGCAGCTAAATGGTAATGCCAGGGTACGGATCTCATACGGTCCATACTCGAAACCTTAGGTGACGGATAGAGACACGAATCGCCATCTAACTCATCACGGTGACTGGGTGACGCCTTAGAGCCCACCACGCCTACGGGCTAGCCATCATAGATGGAAATACGTTTCTCTCTCCCCACCATAAGTAAGCTAAAATCAGCTTTCTAAACACGCTTCTGTCAATGTGATTTGTCCATGTGTTGCTATTTGTGGTTGTGATGCGGTATGTAGAGGGATCGCCCTGCAGCTCTGAAACTACCACCAGACAACATGTTGCACGCTGTCGGTCTGAGGACAGATGCTCCGTGGCGTATCGACAACGGTACCGAGCATCCTTGCCAGGAAGACGTATTTGTTAAAGACAGTTGGTGCTATGCCATTTGCGGCTTTAAAATATATGTTTTTGAACTTACAACTAAAAGTTAATCTAGGCCATTTTTAGTTGCACAAAATGGACGGTACCAACTAACCAGTATCTCTGACTTAAGACCACGGTGCTGAAATGAATCAGCCACCATATCTATACGTACACATCGTAGGCACACAACAGTAAAATAACTATATTAGGATAAATACACACGGTAACTTTTCTCTCGCTTTGTAAGATGGTGGGGGGGGGGGGGGCGTTGAAGGCATTTTTCTTTTTGACGGAGGCCTGCGCGAGGTATTTTCCTCTAGCAAAATTTTGTATTCCCTGCTTTGTGCAGGGAAGACCAACATAATTTTCCTCCTCATTTGTCGTTACCGTAGGCTGCTTCTCTGACGTTTGCACACAAACTGTGAGATTACATCCACCCCCTTTTTCACATTTTTGTAGTCAGCTTCCCACAGGTGGCATTTCTGCAAGGCGCCACGGTGTGGTATCGTCATAAATTTCCTCCCAATCAAATGGTGGGAACATAGTTACCCTTGGTATTGGTTCCCTGTTCCACCCCCCCCCCCCCCCTCCTAGTTATGGTCGGTCGTTTCTCTCCTCTCGGCCATTCTCCATACAGAGCACGGTACTGCACCATCGTATATCTCCTCCCAAACAAACGGTAAAGATTCAGTCATTATTGGTACCGTTTGGTATTGGTTCTCCGTTCTTGCCCTGCATGTTAAATGTAGGACACCTCTCTCTCTCTCTCTCTCTCTCTCTCTCTCTCTCTCTCTCTCTCTCTCTCTCTCTTCTCTCTCTCTCTCTCTCTCTCTCTCTCTCTCTCCCATCATCCCTCTTCCTCCACTACGGCGTTGTATGCATTTTCCTGTGACGGAGGCCCAAATTCACCACTTTTATTCTTACACACACCGTTCATAAGTGACAAGCATACAAAAATTGTTGTTCACTGTAATTAAGTAAGTAAATTGTGCTAGCACCGTTCTTTCCACCTTGGAAATGACGGCTAGACACACCGGGGACACGAACAGCCGGGATGATATGGTAGTGTTTAATTTTCGCAGCAATAGCTGCACGAGCCCACTGGAACGTGATCGGTCCACGGGTCCTGGAGGTCGGTTTTTGTGGAAACCGGAGATACGCGGCGACTGCTCCCCAACCCCTAGGCTGACTGACCAGCAGAGCAGCAGCAACAACAACGGAAAGCGGCGGAGCCACACGCGCCCCTGGCGGCTACATAACTAAGCTTATAGGACTGGCTGTAGCGGGTATTATTTATTTGCTCAGCATACACTAGAGCGCATGGGTGCAACTTCGTCACTAATTGGTTCCCGCCAGAATGTCAAAAACGGTATTTAGCTGCTTTTTTTTCTAATTATTCTGATTTATTTCTGTTTTTCACTGGTGGGTATAGGTTGATTATTATATAAAGCTGTTATTCAAGAGCATATGTTAGTTCCCTGTTCCTTTCCTTTTAAAAGTGGCCTATATGTTGTTGCGGTCTTGACAAAAATGTTTCTGTCTACTGCAAAGCATAGCACTGATTATTGTGGCATTATTGTTTACTAGAAATGCTGATTATATAAGTCATATCATCTACAAATATTTATGTTTTAGTTTCTGATACGGCGTTTTTAGAGGGGGTGACATGATTCACAAGTGATTCTCCCATTCTAATTAAGCACCCACGTTGCTTTTATATATGTATCTAATCCAAATTATAGTTTTCCCTACTGAAAATTGCTTAATAATAAACATATTCGTAGGTACGATACACACATTTGCTGGCAAAGACCTCTGACACCATTTGGTATATTTTCCTGAAATTGACGTTTTCCTGAAATTGACCCATACCTGTGTAGGGTAAAAAGATAGTTTTATGTCAAGCTGATTTTCTACAGAATTATCATATTAATATTTTATAATTTTATTTTTCTGTTTACAGTTGAATGCGGAGATGAGCCAGGTAAGCACATAATGAACGTAATGAATGGCGTATTACTTAATTTTGTCAACGCATGCATACGCACGCACAAGGGTTATCTTGCGAAGATTGCAAATTTCCCTTTCATTAAAATACCATTCATTTATGAGAGTTAATCTGAGCTCTTGAGACCAGACTAAGTAAAACCTGACAGGTTTTAAGCAACCATCATTTCGCCAGTCGAAATAGCATTTTCTTATCGGTGCATACATGTACTGTGTACTGCATTGGTCTTTTCCAGTTTTAGCTATGCCCCGCCCATCCCTAGTTAAACTCCACCCACACTTCGCCCGTGTTGGAATCGATCGATTCCCGAACTCCCTCAATTTCCAGAAAACTATACAGGTAAGCTGTTGATACCGCATGTTTATTAAATAGTAAAGACAAACAATTCGTACAACAATGTGGTCCGTCATCAATTAAACGTTCGTGACGTACTTATCTACGTCATTTACGTCATCATTGATTATGACGTCATCCTACACGTCACGTAGTTGATTATGACGTCATATGATGGATGGATAAACTGTAAAGGTCCAGTGTTGCTCTAGTGTTACTACTGCATGATTGTGATCGTGTTAATGCTCTGGTTGTAGCGTTACTCCATCTTGTGCGCTGTTAGCAGCCATCAATAACCTACCGGTGAACCATTCATTGTTAATGCAAATACAAACACCAACTGTTAATATCGTTATGTTGTTGATCCATGTGCAGATTCTTGCAAACATTCACACATCATTAACCAAGATTTAAAAAACATTTAGAGATAATGGACCTTTCCAGTTTTAGCTATGCCCCGCCCATTTCTAGCTAAGCTTGACACAAGCTTCGCCCGTGTTGGGAGCGATCTATAAATTCCCTGACTATCAAGTTCCAGAAAAATATACATGTAAGTTGTTAAATATTTTGAAACAAATTAGACCAGGTGCTGTTGCTGCCTATGGAAGTAACAGCGCCCAGTCAAATTAATTTCAAAATATTCGAGAGACTGTATTAAATAGTAAAGACATACGATTCGTACAACGTGTCTGACTAGTAAGCGTTTAAGACGGACTACATTGAGCCGTTTATGCTGTACTTGAGTATGACGTCATCCTACACGTCACGTAGTTGATTATGGTGTCATATGAAGTCATATGATTGATGGATAAACTGGAAAGGTCCATTCTCGCTAGCCAAAAGAGGAATAGGCTATTTACCATTTTATAATCCCTGTTCCGGATTATGAGCAGTGTAAAAGTATTATAGATTCGAAGGTGGTGTTAATCCAGATTTATTAATAACTTCAAATCTGTCGCTAACACCAAGCGCTAATCGAGGATCTGATCTGTCATTTAAATATCTGTGGTCATAATCAAAATACGCCTCTTGTTTGCTTATGTCACAATCAAATTGCACGTGTCCGTCACAAACGTCTTTGGTGAAATTATAATTTTTAAAAACCCATTCTTCACAGCCCGTCACGAAAGTGTTTGAATTCTATTAATTTACCTTTTAATAAACATTGTGGTGAATATCTTGAAAGTAATCTACCACAGGCAGCAATAGTTCCCAGCCAAATTAGTTTCAAAATATTAAACAGCTTGCCCGAATATTTACTTTGAAGTTGAGATTCAAGGGATTCCGGGTTTAAAGTCTTAAAATCGATTCAAGCGCGCTTATATAATAAGTGCAGCGCTCAGGTAGAAATGGACGGTGCATAGATAGAAATGCTGTCCTCTGACTTATGCTTAAGTCCTTAATGGATCTTTCCAGTTTTAGCTATGTTGAATATTTTGAAACTAATTTGAATGGGTGCTGTTGCTGCCTAAGTCAGCTATTGCGGCCAGTCATATTAGTTTTATAATATTCAACAGAATACAATTCGTACAACGGCTACAACAAAGACTATTAAGCGTTAAAGACGGATTATATCGAATCATTCATGACGTCATGATTATGACGCCAGCCTAAACGTCACGTAGTTGATTACGATGTCATATTATTGAGTTACCAGAACGGAAAACAGATCCCGCAGCGACCTTTAACTAGCCTGAGATCTAGTGTCCGAAATCAGTTGATTGTCATGTAGCCAAATACCCCTTTGGCGGCCATCTTTAAAAATGGCCACCAACAATTCACCAAAATGGGAGGAACCAGGGAAACTGTCGTTACGCACTGATGGATTTACCCATGAACGCGCAATTAGGCTTTCAACGTTTGGAATAACATTCTGCATCTAATAGCATATGGTTTTTAGTATTCATTCTCTATTCTCTGTTCAGAAATCTAAACAGTGTTATTTTTAATGTATAGTTCACTATCGGTCTTCAAAGGTTGTCTGCCAATTTATAAGTAATCGAAGTAGGTCAATTTCTGTCCTAGGCCACATAAAGTGGTTTATGTAAACAACTTTAGGGACAAGGAGGTAATTTACACAGGAATTATATAGTGCATGTATACCAATGCTCCCAGCTTGCAAAACAAAATCAAGGAATTAAAAAGGAGAGTAAGAGATGTTGACAATTCCGTCAGAATTATAGGAATAACAGAAGTATTTAAAAAGACTTCAGGTTTGACCCATCGCGAGCTGAACTGCAACATGTATCATTACTAAACTAAAATTAAATTTAATTCTGCAGGTCTTTTTATGTAGTTTGTTGTATTTAAAACATCATAGTATGCTTCAGATGTAAAAAATAATACGAAAAATGTCGTCAAAAATTCTAAAAAATCTTTTGCTTGATATGATTGAGTGAGAAAATGGATTCGTGAATTCTGATTTGATCTTTTACCACATCTGAACAGGATTCTGTTCTCCAATGTAGACCAGGGAGACTCGCAAACACACCCGTGTCCTCAGAAATCATGTCAACCTAAAGTTGAATAAGTAGTGACTGCATGTTTGGCACGAATCAGCATCCTTGCATCGGCAGCTTCATTGGTATGTGCCAACTCAACAACTTTTGTCACATTCTCCTTTGTGATCTGGAAGCATTGTTTACCGGAAGTGGCCATTATTGTAGTGTCACGAAGTTTCTCTCTAATTCACAAAGCTTTCCAGTTTTCTGCCAGAAAGATAGTAAAGCTGTCCTTGCTTTGTGCGCTTGCCAACATCACTTTCCATTTCGTAATTTTGCATCCTGACTTTATCCGGTTAATTACGATGCCATGTTTAGAACCACGATTGACCCTCTTAGTGGCCTTAATAGACTGTTCTCTGTAGAGGTCACACACTACATAAATTCGTCGACTTCCATGTCCATCATTGAGGATGTTGGTCAGGATCATATCAGAGAGTGAATCATAAGTCAAATTTTCACCATTACTCTTCTGCCCTGTCACCATGACATCACTCATTGTTGCCCAATGACAAGAAAGTAAATCACCATGACATCACTCATTGTTGCCCAATGACAAGAGAGCAAATCACCATTGGCAATCTCATTTACAATACGGTTAGCCAACGTTGCTTACCCTCATTTCTTCAGCGGCCGTCTTCTTGGGCCAATGCTCATGGCTACGAATGGAGGGATAGCAAAGAATTTCATTCATGTCTAACTTCATGTTCTAACCAATCAAAAGCATATGCCACAAAATTTAACAATTATATTTCTGTAAGGCACTGAATGTTTGTAGTTTCAGTCTCTTTATTGGATCGTACAATCCGGAACAGTCCCCTAACTTCCTCTGCACCCTTATCTTGAAGGCGTCAATAGCTCAGCGCTCACTTTCGGTGGTCCTACCACACCAGTTGATAAGCACATCATATCTGAAGATTGGTTTGAAAAATGGTTGGTCCAGTTGTTATTGAACATGTGGATGATCGATGACACAACAGACACATCATCTTAATCCCACTCGGTTCTGGATTTCTTGTGGGTAAAATTAGATTTGCATTCACGATGATACAATACCTTTGGGATAATATTAGGATTGTTCACGTTTAATTTCATGATTGGGTCAAAATACCTAATTCTTGCAGCTTCACAAAATGTGTCCCATGAATTGGTGCCTTTTGGTCTAACAAGCTTATCTAATGGGGCGTTCTTCCCACATATTATACATGAAACAATATCAAGTTGCGTCAGTTTTGCTTTCACTAGACAGTCATCCATGATGACAACTTGTGTGCTCCGTAAAAAAACTACATGTCTAAGCAACATTCCCATTGGGAATCCAGTCATAGCTATGGCACGCCCATCCCTAGTTAAGCTCCACCCATGCTTCACCCGATCGCTCGATCCCTGCACTCCCTGACTATCAATTTCCAGAAAACTATACAGAAAAGCTGTTGAATATTTTGAAACTAATTTGACTTGGCGTTGCTGCTGCCATTCTTACAGCAACACTCAGTCCGTCATCATTTAAGCGTTATTAACGAACGTAGCTACGTCATTCATGAGATAATTGATTTTGGCGTCATCCGACACGTCACGTTACGTAGTTGATTATGACGTTATATGATTGATGTATAAACTGGAAAGGCCGGTTCTCTCTGAAATATAACGAAATAACAATGCAGATCTGGCAAATCATGAACTTTTCTGAATGATGGGCCATATCATTTAATGGATCGATGGCAACTATTACTGTCGCCTATATTATATATAGAGGCGATAGAAATAATTTCAGTCAGCGGTATGTCACCCACTGATTTACCCATATCACCCTTCCGGGTGTGGGACCTCATACATATACATATATATTACTATATTGTTTTTAACATTATCAAACTAAATTCTTAAAAACCCATGCAGAAACTTATTTAGTTATGGTGCACATCATTGTACATTTTAAAACACGTTTGCGTTGTTTTAGAGCATCTTTCTTAAGATCAGGTATTGCGGCTATCCAAGGAAGGCTAAACACTGTTAATAGGCTTACATAATAAAACATACCTACATACTCCTATGAAGCCAAAATAACAACACCATTTATAACTTATAAACCACTCTAGGTGACCTAGGACAGAAATGGAGGTTTCCAGTTTATCCATCACTCATATGACGTTATAATCAACTAGTTGACGCGTATGATAACATCATAATCAACTACGTTATGAATGACGTAGCTAAGTTCGTCACGAACGCTTAACTGATGACGGACTAAGCGTTGTTGCACGAATAGTATGTCTTTACTATTTAATAAACATGCTGTTGAATATTTTGAAACTCATTTGACTAGGCTCTGTTGCTGCCATTCAAAATATTCAACAGCTTACCCGTATAGTTTTCTGGAAACTGAGATTCGAAGAGTGTAGGGATCGATCCATGCCAACACATGAAAAGTGTGGGTGTGGCTTAGCTAGAGATTGGCGGGACAGCGTCTCAATGGGTATGGACATTAATTCAACTTTCCAGAGTATCCATTCGTCATCAGACCGCGTATGACGTCATAATCAGCTCAGCGAGTATGATGATGTCATAATTATTACGTCACAAAAGGTTCCATATAGACGTCACCAAATCCCAAATGATCCGACACGTTGTATGAATTGTATATCTTTGTAATTCTTTGCTATTTAATAAACATGCTGTTGAATATTTTGAAAATAATTTGACCGGGCGCTGTTGCTGCCATTCAAAATATTCAACAGCTTACCTGTGTAGTTTTTTTGGAAATTGATAGTCAGGATGTTCAGAGATCGATCGATCCCAACACGAGCGAGTTGTGGGTGGAGCTTAGCTAGAGATGGGCGGGGCATAGCTAAACCGGAAAGGTCCATTGGCGGACACCTTTTGAAGGATGATCATAAAAATATTTGAAATACCACTTTTTCAAGGCCTCCCTAGATTTGTGAACAGAGAATACAAAATAAACATCAAAACCAGATACTGGAATCGCTGTCAGATGTAGAATGTTATTATAAACATTTTAAGACTAATTGCACGTTGATAGGTCATTCCAGTAGCGCATTATGAGATTTTTTTCGGTTTCCGTCCATTTTGGTGAAATTTCGGCGCCCATTTTTAAAGATGGTTGCCAAAAGGGCATTTAGCTGTAAGTTAACAGATTTCAGACGATTCAGATACCAGACCAATCAGAAACCATCGTGGAATAACATTAACACAGTTTCATTGACAGTTGGCGTCATCCATGATTTCAGATTCTAAAGATCAGCCGGACCGCGTGGACCCGGATGTGGCCATGTATGTAGCCATTGCGTGTGGTGTTTCGCTACCGTGTATCATTGCAGCGGTAAGTCTTAATGGCATTACGTATTACATGAAACACGCGTAATCATATGATGTCATAATCAACTACGTGATGTATAGGATGACGTCATAATCAGATACGTCAAAAATGGCGTAGCTAAGTTCGTAACGCATAATTGATGACGGATTAAGCGTTGTTGTACGAATTGTATGTCTACTAATTAATAAGTTGAATATTTTGAAACTAATTTGACTGGGCGCTGCAGCAACAGCACCAAGTCAAATTAGTTTCAAAATATTCAACGGCTTACTTGTATAGTTTTCTGAAAATTGGCATTCAAGGTGTGCTGGGATCGATCGATTCCAACACAGGCGAAGTGTGAGTGGAGCTTCACTGGAGATGGGCGGGGGCTAGCTAAAACTGGATTCCTCCATTGCGTTCCTTCTTAGCTGACGTAACAATCATAATGGCGCATTGCTCCGTCATCAAAATCGAAAAGTACTAGTGTACGAATTGTATGTCTTTGATTTACTAAATATTCTGTTGAATATTTTGAAACTAATTTGACTGGGAGCTGTTGCGCTAGTCAAATTAGTTTCAAAATATTCAACAACTTCCCTGTATAGTTACTTTGAAATTTTGAATTTTTAAATTCAGGTTTCAATGTTTCAAATCGATTCCAACACGCACAAGAGGTGGGCGGAGCTTAACTATAAATAGGCGTGGCATAGCTAGAAATGGGCCCTTCCATTAGATTACACCTGTATGTGATTATACCGTATATGGTTGTTTTTTGTGAGCGTGCGTGCGTGCGTGCGTGCGTGCGTGCGTGCGTGCGTGCGTGCGTGCGTGCGTGCGTGCGTGCGTGCGTGCGTGCGTGCGTGCGTGCGTGCGTGCGTGCGTGAGAGCAACATTTCTAGAAAGGGTCATGGATATTGTTTCCAGAAAAGAATGTAGACATTCTGGCAAATGATTCAGAGTTGTAGTCCATTTACCATGTGAAAACTCACATTCTAACGGACAGATGGGCGGACGGACAGGCGGACGGGTGGTGAGCGTAATACGATTCCCGCTTTGCACAAGCAATTAAAAATGGAAAGTGATGGTCGGCAAACTCTGATTGATACTGTTTCGTTTTATTTTGCAGATTGTGGTTGTGAAAAATTGCCTATGTATTGATGAGAGATCTGAGAATGGCGCACCGACTGAAACACTGGTGGTTCCGTTTGAGAATGGCATGTACGAACATCCAGCGCCCGGGCAACTACGTCGCTAAAATATCAAACTCATAAACCACGGAAATTGTTAATTCTCAAATCCATCCCATTCCATGTGATAAATGGTCATGACACTGCTTAATGATAATCAATGAACACCTTGAAACGATTGGTTAATGGACCTTTCCATTTTTAGCTATGCCCCGCCCATCACTAGCTAAGCTCCACCCACACCTTGCCGTGTTGGGATTGATCGATCCACAAATGTCCTAGATATCAATTTCCTGAAAACTATACAGGGTATGGCAGCAACAGCGCCCAGTCAAATTAGTTTCAAAATATTTAACAGAATATTTATTAAATAGTAAAAGCAAACTTTTTGTACAACAACGCATAGACCGTCCTTAAATATGCGTTCGTGACGTACTTATCGACGTCATTCATGACGTCATTCATTATGATGTCATTGTACACACCACGCAGTTCATTATGACGTCATATGATGGGTGGGTGGGTACTCTGGAAAGCTGAATTGCATTAGACGTTATTGGCTTGATTAGCGTCTATTAAGTAACTGTTTACTTTACAGGTCTCATTCACGCCATATCTAGGCGGGTTTTATTTCAGTCTGTTATTGGTAACTTCCACAGTCTTACACACCAGTACCAATTTATACTCGTGGATGGAGAGAGGCAACGAGGGGTGAAGATTGCCTATATCTCCATCGATCGCCATAGGCAATTTCCTTCACTCCTCGTCGCTTCTCTCCACCCAGAAGTATAAAGTAATACGTTAATTTTATTCTAGGAGGCGCGATATATTATGCCAGTGAGATGCGCTGCTCAAAATGGTGTTCGCTGACCAATTTTAATTTTAAAGGAGACGTAGTCTCATATGCTTATGAACTAATTGGAGCGCTGTGGTTGCTTAATTTTATGTTAAGAGGCGTGACCTAATATGCAAATGAGCTATATGGTGCGCAGTGATTGGTCTACTTTATTATTTTAAAAATATGTTTCTGCGATTAATCAATCCGCTAGATTGCAATAAAATAGAGACATATTGGTGGCATATCTAATGTTGCCGTGGCACCATTTTCATTAAAACGTTGATTTTTATGACCCATGATGGAATATGTGTATGAAAAAGGTGGTGGTGGGGACAAGGGTGGAGGGGTTCAGTTACAAACGCCTCCCACTTTTAGAGCTTGGGGAGGGGACGAGGGAAAAGATATGGGTTTGCCAATGACCACCGCTCTTTGAGTTTCTAAATTTACAAACAACTGAGGGATCATGTTTCCACACGCATCGTAGCAACAAAAATCCGTGTGTTTGTCTTCCCATCCGTCCATCAGTTGAGTGATCTTAGCTTTTTTAGGCTTGAGCTGGCATGCATGAGCTCATCGCTGGGGTTCAATATGAATTTTTGTTCACTCAATGTTTTGATCCGTTGAAATATTGGCTGGCTCAAAAATTTTATTGAACAAAAATAAAGTTAAATGGATAAAAGTAGAATAATTTAACAGCCAACTGATGGCCAATATGCTCAAAAAGTTATCCAACGTGGAAAATTTGTAATAAGCTCAAAGTTTTGGATATGGCCGAAAAATAAGCTAAGAAACATACGAAAAGCCCTGTGAAATTCAAGATAGCCGCCATTCTCTATTTTATAATGTTTTTGAAAAAAGACATGTTAGAAATGAAATCAAGTGTGGAGATATAGGTTTTCAAATTCAAAACGGTGAACAAGATGGCGGCCAATATGACCGTTATTTTCTATTTCATCACATTGTCACATGACATATATTTCTCACCGGTGACAGATAGCGTAACCAGTGAGGTTATGGACCGGGTTGTCCCCCTTTGTTATTAAATATTATAATTGTCAGCAACTTTTGCCAACCAAATTGACTAAAATATCTTCAAAAAGTGTTGCCACATTGAATTTGTGGATAAGCTGATTATTTTGAGAACATTTTGGCTGAAAGTTGTTGCAGCAACGATTTTCAGTTAGATTGTTATCAACACCTTAGCTAGTGACACTTAATGCATTATATTGTCTGATACCGGTAATTATTACGCAGACAATTTAAAGTAAAGCTGTTGCTGCTATAGCCAGCCACAATTCTTACTCAACTTGTTATAAAGAAATATCTAACCTAGTATGTTTCACACCTACCATAGCAAATACACAAATAGAGCTGAGTATTATACTCTTCCTACGCGCTATCAAGACAGGTCTGCTCACCTTGGAGGCCAGCAGTTCAATGATTAGTACAATGACAGGTCTACCCACCTTGGAAGCCAGCAGTACAATGACTAGTACAATGACAGGTCTTCTCACATTGGAGATCAGCAGTAGAATGATTAGTACAATGACAGGTCTGCTCACCTTGGAGATCAGCAGTAGAATGACTAGTACAATGGCAGGCTACCCACCTTGGAGGCCAGCAGTACATTGACAGGTACAATGATAGGTCTACCCGCCTTGGAGGCCAGCAGTACAATGACTAGTAAAATGACAGATCTGCTCACCTTGTAGGCCAGAAGGACAATCACTAATACAATGACAGGTCTACCCACCTTGGAGGCCAGTAGTACAATGACTAGTACAATGACAGGTCTACCCACCTTGGACGCCAGCAGTACAATGACTGGTAAAATGACAGGTCTGATCACATTGGAGGCCAGCAGTACAATCACTAGTACAGTGACAAGTCTACCTACCTTGGAGGCCAGCAGTACAATGACTAGTTATGGAAATGGTTTTATACTCAGCATTGCGCAACAGCAGAAACAATAGAATTCAAATAATAGCGGCTACAACCTAGTACATTTCACACCTACCAAAGGAAATACACAAATAGAACTGAGTATTATACTCTATCTACGTGCTATCGATACAGATCTGCTCACCTTGGAGGCCAGCAGTACAATAACTAGTACAATGACAAGTCTACCCACCTTGGAGGCCAGCAGTACAATGACTAGTATGATGATAGGTCTGCTCACCTTGGAGGCCAGCAGTACAATGACTAGTATGATGATAGGTCTGCTCACCTTGGAGGCCAGCAGTACAATGACTAGTACAATGACAGGCCTGCTCACCTTGGAGGCCGGCAGTACAATGACTAGTACAATGGCAGGTCTATCCACCTGGGAGGCCAGCAGTATAATGACTTGTACAATGACAGGTCTGATCACCTTGGAGGCCAGCAGTACAATGACTAGTACAATGACAAGTCTACCCACCTTGGAGGCCAGCAGTACAATGACTGGTAAAATGACAGGTCTGATCACATTGGAAGCCAGCAGTACAGTCACTAGTACAATGACAGGTCTACCCATCTTGGAGGCCAGCAGTACAATGCCTAATACAATGACAAGTCTACCCACCTTGGAGGCCAGCAGTACAATGACTAGTTATGGAAATGGTTTTATACTCAGCATTGCACAACAGCGGAAATAATAGAATCCAAATAATAGCGGCTACAACCTAGTATGTTTCACACCTACCATAGGAAATACACAAATAGAACTGAGTATTATACTCTTCCTACGTGCTATCGAGACAGATCTGCTCACCTTAGAGGCCAGCAGTACAATGACTAGTACAATGACAAGTCTACCCACCTTGGAGGCCAGCAGGACAATGCCTGGTAAAATGACAGGTCTGATCACATTGGAGGCCAGAAGTACAATCACTAATACAATGACAGGTCTACCCAACTTGGAGGCCAGCAGTACATTGACAGGTACAATGATAGGTCTACCCACCTTGGAGGGCAGAAGTACAATGACTAGTACAATGACAAGTCTACCCACCTTGGAGGCCAGCAGTACAATGACTAGTTATGGAAATGGTTTTATACTCAGCATTGCGCAACAGCGGAAACAATAGAATTCAAATAATAGCGGCTACAACCTAGTACATTTCACACCTACCAAAGGAAATACACAAATAGAACTGGGTATTATACTCTTCCTACGTGCTATCGAGACAGATCTTCTCACCTTGGAGGCCAGCAGTACAATGACTAGTACAATGACACGTCTATCCACCTGGGAGGCCAGCAGTACAATGACTAGTACAATGACAGGTCTGATCTCCTTGGAGGCCAGCAGTACAATGACTAGTACAATGACAGGTCTGATCACCTTGGAGGCCAGCAGTATAATGACTTGTACAATGACAGATCTGCTCACCTTGGAGGCCAGCAGTACAATGACTAGTACAATGACAGGTCTGATCACCTTGGAGGTCAGCAGTACAATGACTAGTACAATGACAGGCCTACTCACCTTGGAGGCCAGCAGTGCAATGACTAGTACAATGGCAGGTCTATCCACCTGGGAGGCCAGCAGTATAATGACAAATACAATGATAGGTCTACCCGCCTTGGAGGCCAGCAGTACAATGACTAGTTATGGAAATGGTTTTATACTCAGCATTGCACATCAGCCGAAATAATAGAATCCAAATAATAGCGGCTACAACCTAGTATGTTTCACACCTACCATAGGAAATACACAAACAGAACTGAGTACTATACTCTTCCTACGTGCTATCGAGACAGAGCTGCTCACCTTGGAGGCCAGCAGTGAAATGACTAGTACAATGACAAGTCTACCCACCTTGGAGGCCAGCAGTACAATGACTGGTAAAATGACAACTCTGATCACATTGGAAGCCAGCAGTACAATCACTAGTTGAATGACAGGTCTACCCACCTTGGAGGTCAGCGGTACAATGGCTAGTACAATGACAAGTCCACCCACCTTGGAGGCCGGCAGTACAATGACTAGTTATGGAAATGGTTTTATACTCAGCATTGCGCAAGAGCGGAAACAATAGAATCCAAATAATAGCGGCTACAACCTAGTACATTTCACACCTACCAAAGGAAATACACAAATAGAACTGAGTATTATACTCTTCCTACGTGTTAACGAGACAGATCTGCTCACCTTGTGGGCCAGCAATACAATGACTAGTACAATGACAAGTCTGCTCACTTTGAATGCCAGCAGTACAATGACAGGTCTGCTCACCTTGGACGCCAGCAGTACAATGGCTAGTACAATGACAGGTATGCCCACATTGGAGGTCAGCAGTACAATCACTAGTACAATGACAGGTCTGCTCACATTGGAGGTCAGCAGTACAATGACAGGTCTGTTCACCTTGGAGGCCAGCTGTACAATGACTAATACAATGGCAGGTCTGCTCGCCTTGGAAGCCAGCAGTACAATGACTAGTTATGGGAATGGGTTTATACTCAGCATTCTTGGATAATAGCGGCTACAATATCAAAGTAAAATGGCGGTTTTGAAGATGACGATCATCACCGATTGTTTTCTAAATATTTCCTAATCTTATTGCATCGGGATAAATTTAAAGCTTTTATCTTCCAAAGGCACCAGTTACATGTTAGCAGTTTAGAAACTTGTATTAGGATTTCACCCGATCTTGCCAATGTCACGAAAATGCTCAGGAATTTGGAAAGCATTCAGAGGTTGAAGCTCAAACGTATGCAGTCATTGCCAGATAGATGTGCGGATGTTGCAGTGTATGTACTATAGGAGCAGATTCGGTGGGAGCTGTAATCGGTTAAAAGATCCTTTCCCTGTTTGAAAAAATCTGCAGGAACCCAACTTCCAAAGAGAACCAGGTAGCAAAAGTCCAGTTTGTAGTGAAAAAGATTAAAGACTAATAGTTTGTTCTAGCGGGTGAAACAGGTGCTGTATAAATACAAGCTGCTATCGACATGGGAGCAGCTGGGTGGGTGGGGGGGGGGGGGAAACTGGGCACCGCTGAAGATCATGTGAAAGAATAAAGCAAAGAAAGCAGTAACTGACTACTGTACAGCAAAATGGAGAGAGGAGATACAGGAGAAGGCTTCTTTGAAATTCCTTTATCTGGATGCAGCGGACCTGGGAAGACTCCGTGATATCTGGGCCACAGTTCACGACAATCCTGGAGATTTAGTAATTGAAAGCTGCAATCAAAGTGAAATTCATAACTGGAACGTAATGCTTCAGGACAATCGAGCTAGGTCCAATCAATACCAACATGATCCTAAATGTCTCCTATGTGGATTAGAGCCAGCTCCGTTAATCCGTCTGTCTGTCAACATCCAATATCGGTTTAGTTTTTGGCTTGGCTCTAGCACTTATATCTCGTGCTGGGTTCACCTTACTGGCGTTACATTAGGGCACATGCTTCCCTATATCAAGGGGATAGCGCAAAATAATAGTGGAATTCAACTAAATTTGGTCTGTGAGTTACCCATATGATTGCGGAGTGCAAAAGGATCCCCCACCCCACTCCCACCCCACCCACCCCACCCCGAGGATGGGTTATGGGGTGGGGTCAAAAGTTCAAAGGGGTGAACATGGTGATTTGCCATGACGCGTCATCGACCGATCAATCCAGTTATTGTTGTTGTTGTTGTTGTTATTGTTATTGTTATTGTTGTTGTTGTTGTTCTTCTTCTTCTTCTTCTTCTTCTTCTTCTTCGTCCTCCTCTCCTCCTCCTGCTCCTCCCCTACCCTCTTTCTCCTTCTTCTTCTACTTCTTCCTCCTCCCAAGTTATTTGAATAACCCTAGTTCTACTGGAGGAATCTTCTCCACACTTGAGTAGACACTTGCCCGTGGCGTCCCAAAGACGTGTGCCAATTTTTGGGCCAAAATCTAAAATGCAATAGCAACAGCTTTTAGCAACATTTTTTTCTCTAAAGTATATATTTTTCAATAACGCTGGTTCTACTCGGGGGATCTTCAAACTTGGGCGAAAGCTTCCCCGGGGGTCCCGAATACGTATGCTAAAGATGTGGTCAAAAGTTAAAACGCAAACAGCAAGAGCTTTCAACAATGTTGTTTTCAAAATAGACACTTTTGACCTCACGACGGCCGGATTGAAAGATATATCAATGACGCGAGTCGCGAGTATTGAACAAATGTGCCCTTGTTGGGTTAGCTTATAGTCTTATAACGAAAAATTGGTTCACCCGATTGGTAATAAATTTGGACATCTGCTTCAATATATCAAGGCGATTGAGCACAATGATATTGAGGTCATATGTCAAAGTCACTCTGATCTTGATATAAACTTATAATGTTTTCCGGTTAAGTTTTTGGTTTAGGCCAACATATCGTTTTATATCCCATGATGGATTAAGCCTACTGGGACTGCCCCTGGACACACACATGGTTACATATATCAGCCAGAGGCAGCATAATACTATTGATGTCATAGAGCTCAAAATTCTAGATAAATGTAACCTTGACATAAAACTATCTTTTTTCCGGTTAAGTTTTTGGTTTAGCTCAACCTATTGACTTATATCTCCGGATTGGGTCACACTACTTGAAGTAAATTTGATCACACATTTACCTATATCCAACGAATACAGCACCATGATATTGAGGTCAAAGGTCAAGATCATTGTAACATTTATATAAAATGCAGATTTTATTAGTTAGGTTCTTCTGTTTAGCTCACCATGCCTTTAGTGCAGAATTGTAACTAAGCACGGACATAGAGTTAACCCAGCCAGTATGAGTAGCACAAAAACATTCAGACATTTGAGGTCAAGGTTATTCTCATCTCAATGCAGTTCTAGATTTGTATTTGGAAATGCAAATTGCCAAAGTCTACGCCAATATCCTGTCAGCGTAACACTGATGTCTTGTCCTCTCATCTAGCAGGTGCTGGAAATTATTCATGCCAAGTCTAAAATGCGCAGCTATATTTCTGCTGCAGGTACAATGTGGCCAGTTCTTGAAGCGTGCTTGCTCTGTTCTCGCGAATACTGTCACACACTACGTAACTTACTGGCACAATTCGCTGAAACTGTTCTCTGTTTTACCATGTCTTCTCACCAGACCCCAGTCATTATTATGTGTATTCTCTCTACTGGGGTTAAGACATGTGCTAATGACGGAGGTTGCTTTACGCCTATTTAACGTCACAACTGTGCACTAGGCACCTGACTGGTACCAGTCACTTCCCGCAATTGGACCACGAGACGATTTCGTTCTTTCCTCTATATAAGAGCAATCAATAACAGATTCCTGCTTTTCTTCGAACGGTTTAAGACTGACAGCAACGTCAGATGTTTCTACAAGTTAAGGGATCCGATCTGTCATTCAGGTATATGACGGCATACCCTGTGACGTCACGTGTAGGCTGACGTCACGGTCATAATGACGTATTATAACTCGTTTACACAGCTCGAAAAGTGAATCAGGTGTATTAATTGTATGACTTTGATTAACCTACAATTTAATAAAACATTATATTGAATATTTTGTATCTAATTTGACTCAGCTCTTGCTGCTATGGTCAATGCCATAGACAACAACAGCCCCAAGTCTAATTACTTTCAGAATATTCAACAGCTTACCTGTATAGTTACCTTTAACAGGATCACACGGTCATTCATGTATCGTATGGGAAAAATATAATTGAGCATATGGCTGTGGTTGACCTCAACTGTAAACCAAACGAAGACCCAAGTAAAGTCCTAAAATGTGTGGAGACATCATCTGCTAAAAACCTAAGTGTAGCCAGGAGTATCAACCAACGAAATCCTATGTTGATGAGGCGCTTGTTACAAAGCTGCCAGAACAACAGAAAACATCCCGACTATGCATATATAAAATAATCGAAATGAACACAAAATTTGACTAAGACAGAGTCGTAATAAGACCCTGCGTCAAATCAGTGAACGCTTGAAAGAACTCGCCATCAAAAGAGCATATGACCTGGGAAACTGGATCACGCCCAGAGATGAGTGTCGGGAGATGGTCAGAGCAAGCACGGCATTAAAGTCAGATCTCAACAAAAACACTTGGTGTACACTAACTATGATGGTCACTTCATCTGACGGTCATTTCATCGGCTCTGAATAGGGAAAGGCTGACACAATCATGGAATGGGTCAAAGAGCAGTTCACTGACACAGAAAACGAACATCTACCCCACACAGCCTCTGCAAAAGCCAATAACGGAAGCAGAAGTTAGAAACGCTGCAACGTCTCTAACGAATAACCGTGCACGCGGGCCCACGGCATAAGCAACGGACTCCTTAAATATGCAGATAATACCACCTCCACACAAATTGCACACATCATCAACTCTGCCATTGAGCAACACCGCCAGATCGATGTTGTGGGAGACGGTATACTCATCGCACTCCCAAAGCCTAGGAAATCATGCAGACCTCTCTCCAACCTGGGACAAATAGCGCTTTTGGACTGCATCTAAAGATTATTTAAATTTTGACATTATCTCATATCAAAGATAAGATTGACAAATTTACTGGACAATGGCATGGTGGTTTTATGGGAGGGCATAGCTGTGCTGACATAGATTAGTCACAACGAATGTTGACATTAATAGTACTATCAAAGCATTGGGACTTCTACAATATGCCAATCTACATCTCACGTGCACTTGTCCATAAAGCTGGTTGCGATGATGACGAACTACATATGGTGAAACACTTATTTCAAATACAAAACTCAAATTAACGCTTTCCGTACAGTTGAAACATGAATATGATAAGAACAAGGTGACCTGTGCTTTTCACTCGCTACCTAGGTGCACCTCAATCATCTGTTCACAACAACACCACGAGAACAAACCCTCCAATCCCAATCATAGGTATGCCACTAGAGATAGCGTATGCAGATGATGTTGAGTGTGTCGACGAGGTCCTCATAATACATTACTTCCAATAGCTGCAGAACAGCTCAACGCTCAGTTCACTCACATACACCTATCCGACACCACAGAAATGAATGACGACGGTAGCCCTAATCCCCCCCCCCTCCACCACCCCTAACCGGGTCACAGAGGAGTGGATGAGTAGCGGAATCTTGGGTTCCCTCCTCTGCAGCTCTGCTGACATTTGAACTCGCTGTGTAGCAAAAAATATCGCCTTCGGGTCATTTTGGAAGCTGTGGATTCGTGGCTCTAAAATATCCAAGAAAGTCAAGATGCTACATGTGCTTCCATAAGGCTGTACAATTGCAACAGTTGGACAGCTCTGAAAACCCTCTTGAACAAACTTGATGCATGTGACCGCAAAACACTTGCGATCCATTACAAATCATCGTTGGCCACACAGTGTGATATCAAATGCAGCAATCTACAAACTTACTAACTGTGTAGCGCAGAGATACTATCTGTGAGGGTAACACAGCAGCGATGCTCTATGTTCGGACATGTTCTTCGAAGGCCATAAAGTACTAGGATTTGCAATGGTATGAGGTGCCCACTGTAATCAAGTAGTAAAAGGACGCAACATCAACTTGTTAAGCGGTTCTCGAAGAACGTCATCTAGGACCGCTAAAGACAAAAAAGAACTTAGAACTAGGCGCTCAGGACGATCGTCGTGGGCAATACACGGTGGAGAAGATTGTAGAAAAACTGATTGAAACTGAGTGCATACCCTATAGGCCAGTCAACTCGTTTCACGAACACACGCACGCACGCACCCACGCACGCACAATCATCCCAACTACGCAGGGAACGTCTCCAATGGTCAAGCAATACAAGCTTATGGTTATGTTGACAAAGTTCGATGTATCCACTATGTATCCACCACACATACACAGCATGGTCATATTTTAAGAGAGAGAGAGAGAGAGAGAGAAGAGAGAGAGAGAGAGAGAGAGAGAGAGAGAGAGAGAGAGAGAGAGAGAGAAATGATGGAGGAAGAGATCCCGCGCCGAATCAGTGCACGTTTGAAAGAACTGGATCACTTCCACTGATGATTGTCGTAAAATGTTTTCGTCAGCCAACGCTTTAAGAATCATCACACCACCGCAACCACTCACTGACCACAACTCAGATGATTCAAGATTCAAGATTCTTTATTTCCATATCGGTAAATAATTCAACAATTCAATACAGGCATCCACCAAAGGCAAGGCCTATGATGCGGTGGACCCTTGACATATAACACACAAATTTGTAATATTATGTTTATACATATAACATTTATATACATTTACATGGATATTTTATATTACAAAAGACATAAGAGTACGATACAATACATTTAAACAAATTACGTGTGGAGACATGACTTATGACATCACGTTTTACATAAAAGGGGGTTGGGGAGGGGGGGGGGGGGAGTGGGGCGTTGGAGGGAGTGGAGTGACCATCTTGCGGAGTATTATTACTATTCAGTGAAATTACGATTATTATTAACAACAATAACAACAAAAATATTATTAACACCAATTACTATTATTTACATGTATTATTATTATTATTATTATTATTATTATTATTATTATTATTATTATTATTGTCGCATTAATATTATCATTATATTTAATAATAACATTAACAACGACATTACCATTACTATTATTTACATGTATTATTATTATTATTATTATTATTATTATTTTAATTATTATCATTATTACTATCATGTATTATTACATGTACGTGTACATATTTCTACATATTTGTTGTCCTGGTGGCCGGCTGCGCTACAGCGGAAGAACCTGTCTACAGAGACCACATTTATACAACATTAAAAAATAAATAATATGTCACTAAAAATTGGTTATTTCATACATTTAGGAATATAGGTAGTGGCTTGTAATACAACATGGCAGCGACTTCAGGACCTGTGTTCTTATGCCGATCTGCTTTAAAGGACCATCACCTCCTGGATCCAGAAAGCGAGTGGCCGCTATAGACAGGTTCCGCTGTCTTGGAACATGGCTGCCATGGTGGTGGTTAAACCGTTAAGCCTTATGATTTCAATATCTTAATTTCAGTCAGGTGCACAGTGAACAGTGAAATCATTGAGTATGTTGCAACCGATTCAATTGTAGTCTGTTACTGTCACAGGCAGCAACAGTGGCAGTTCAAATTTGTCCCAAAATAGCCAACAGAACATTCATTACATTATAGGAAATTACTCCTTTTTTGTCATTAAGGGTTTCTGGTGTGTGTTTTAGTAATCTGGCTTCTAGTAGCTCTCAATAATTTTGTGTTTTATGTACTTTTTGAATGACTTTGTTGTAATAATTTGCGCACGTGTGTCTGCATCTGTGTTATTCCATTCATGAAACACTGATTTATGGGCAAGAATTCATTAGACTCTACAATTCCACATACCAATTAAGTTGTATTTTGCGTGATCGATTTAAGACCTTGAAACCTGAGTTCACATAATCTAAATTTCAAATGTAACTATTTAGTCCAGGAGCTAAAGCTAGGTCAGAATCGTGACGTAGCACACCCAGTATTCGGAAGGTCTGACACTTGCTGTGGCTTGGGGGACATGTCCCACACATTTTAAGCCCTGTTGTACAAACAAATTGTGGTAGCACTAATTAGTTATCATGATTTCTTTGCATAGGGGGTCTAGGCTTTGACTGTATCCACAGTGCACAACGATATAAGCATGATCGTGTCATAACTCAAAGTAATATCGTATTAGATTCACCATATATGTATGATATTTAGACGGATATCGACCTAACATCTGTCATTACATTCGACTTGGCCATATATGTCAAGGCAAAGGAGATACAGTGGCGATATAAAGAAGAGTTTAGTGACACTGTGATCAGACTGGGGGGATTCCACATTGCGCTAAACTACTTAGCTGTTAATGGAAAGATGTTTGATGACTCTGGCTTAGAAGATCTCCTCATAGAGGCCAACACATATGGTAGCAGCACGGCTGCTGCTCTACTTAACGGGAAGTCATATAATCGAGGAGTGAGGGCTCACAAATTGGTTCTGGAAGCGCTGCTGCGATTACAATGGCAGTCTTTTTCCAAATGGGTTCAACAAAATGGACAACATGAAGACCACATTACTCCAACAGATTTGGAGAGTCTGGATGAGAAAATTAAGATGTGCCGAAGCAGCATTGACGACTTAGACGCACTGCAAGAAAATTTCAAAGAGGTGTGTATGTACGTGAATAAATTGCAACAGCTGTTCAAATCCTTTAAAGTTGAGTCAAGCTCGAAATCACACCTGTTCGCATTTTGGAACTCATATATTCATATGGTAGAGCTGCTGCTTGGATTCATAAGAGCTGAGAGAACTGGAGATTGGCAGGCACACCTATCTGCTACTGCTGCTATGGCGCCATATTTCTACAGCATGGACAGAACCAATTATGCAAGATGGCTGCCAATATATCTTGCGGACATGAAGATGCTTCCAAGTACACATCCCCATGTACATGAACAATTCTTGAATGGAAATCATTCCGTAAGTCGCTCACACCATCCATTCAATCAAGTGTGGACAGATATGGCCTTAGAGCAATCGATTAATTTGGATTCCAAAAAGCGAGGTGGTATTATTGGAATAACACAAAAGCCAGGAGCTATGGAGAGGTGGTTTTTAACTAGCCACGAGAGGGCAGCCATAACAACGGTCACAAAGCAAATGTGTGGGTTACAAGATAGTCACATGTTTGGAGTACATAAGGAAATGGGGACTAATCGAATGAACAGGGATGAAACCGATGTGCAGAAGATACTTTCGATGTTCTCATCAGATATAATGACCAATCCCTTTAATATTGCGGAAAACGACGTCAGCGAGTGTCTTCCGCTTGTAAACATTGCAACTGGCGTGGTATTGCCTAGTGAAATCGCCAAGAGACTTGTTTCCGCCTGTGACATTGATAAGGAGATTATGGACAATTTTGTTCAGGAGCGGCTGGACACTAACACGAGAAGCTTTTGGGACACGTTGCCACACTTAAAACTTAAAACATTTGCCAGCCTAGCACAGAAGAAAAAACTCAAAATAAATGATGAAAAAATTCACAATGTGAGATCTGACCGCGAACTAATTTGGTCGATTAATTATTGCCGCAAGGTCCAGAGATGTTGATTTAAAACTAGTGATGACGTATGAACTGTCTGCTGTTCCACTATCATTGTCACATACGGATGGGACTCTAAGAAAGAATGTGAAGTGTTTTGTTAAGTGAACTAGAAAAGGAAGTAAATGTTGATGGACGGCTTCCACCTGTTGACAAGACAGGCGCAACAGCTTTTGTAGTAGATGGCATGGCAATTGTGCAAATGGTTAGAACTGGAGGTACGTCTACATCTGGAGAATTGGCTGATAAATACTGGCACATCTTTACAGTTCCACTGAATCAAGAAGACTGCAACAGAGTAGATATAGTTTTTGACAGATATGATAGACTGGAATCTCTCAAAGCGGAAGAGTGGCTAAAACGTGGGTCATCAACAGCATTGGAAGTAAAGATTGCTGGAGAAAATACTCCCGTTCCAAAGCAATGGGCCAAGTACATCAGCAATCCAAGCAACAAAACTAACCTGGTTGCATTTCTCAGCAAGCGGTGTCGTGATACTGGTCCAAATATGCTATCTGCCGACAATTGCGTCATTCTTGCTGGTGGCTTTAACGATGGAATGGATGGTGTTGTCATTTCAGCGAACAATTCGTCGTATTTGGAAGAACTTCGATCAGATCACGAGGAAGCAGATACGCGTATGATGTTGCACGCGCTACACGCTTCAAAAGACCACATGCGTGTTGTTATACAGTCTCCTGATACAGACGTGGCAGTACTTAGTATATATACGTATCGTTCGCTTCACTGTTCTGAACTGTGGTTCCGTACGGGCACAAAGGACAAATTGCGATACATACCAATACATACAGTTGCTCAAGTACTGGGCCCAGCTATCTGTCTGTCTTTGCCTGGGTTTCATTCTCTTACAGGTTGTGATAGCACTAGTGCATTATTTGGAGTCGCTAAGAGAAAATCATTCAATCTCTTAAAGTCATCTGAATGTCATCAGCTTAGCTTAGCCCAACTCGGCGAACATGTTGACTTATCACCGAATACTGCAATTCTATGTGAGAAATTTGTCTGTGAGTTGTATACCACCAGGGATGTGGGAAAGACAGCTGATGAAACCCGTTATTGGCTCTTTTGTCAAAAGAGACAAAGAAATGAAAATCTTCCACCTACATCGAATAGTCTAAAGCATCACACCGAAAGGGCCAATCTTCAAGCTCTTGTTTGGAGACGTTCATTGCAAGCTGTTCAGAATCTTCCATCTCCAAATGGACATGGCTGGAGTATAGTGGATGGTCTACTCAAGCCTGTTCTAATGTCAAAGGATCCTGCTCCATTTGGATTAGTTGAACTCACATCATGTAGATGTCAAAAGTCTGCCTGCAAAAGAACAGATCTCTGTCAATGCAAGGCTAACAATCTACTCTGCACTGAAGCATGCCTTTGTATGGGAGGTGAAATGTGTGACAATGTTCAGCATACAATTGTCGAAGATGACTCTGACACGGATGTGTAACATTCTCTCATTTGCTCACGTGATAAATATGTCCTGCCAGCTTGTGTAGACATGCACTGCATGTCAGTTAAAAGTTTAATTATGAAAAATGTAGAAAACATGGGCATTGTTGTAGCTAAGGTATTGCTAGTCACAAGAAGACCTAAGTGCCCCAATATGTACAAAGCAACATACGGGTGTCTTAAACGAGGTTGATTATGTATAAATCTGCGATATACGATCACTCCTTTCCATTTTGGTTAAGATTGTATTGATATAACATGCGCTTAAGTTTGTGAAAAATTTACCATTGTGAAAATTGTCTGAAAACTACATTCAACACCTATTGTAAATGGGCTTCTCACGGGTTAGTGATACCACAATTTTCTTGTACAACACGGCTCAGAATATACCCAAGACATCGGTCTAGCATAATATAGAGACAAACCTTCTGAATACTGGGTGTGCTACGAAACCATTCTTCTAGACCACTTTTGAAAATTGGCTCCAGGACTAATAGGCATGGAGGACAAATATAGACAGGAGATCTCACTCGCCGCCATTTTACGAAACGCACGCCACCACAGCGCCATCTACCGAGTGGAGTTTTCAACGCTTCACGCCAGCATCAGCTAATATACTAGATAATATCAATTAAGCCGGTGAACGGGTGCATTGTATATGGGAGATCGTTTAACCCGGCAGCATTATCGTCATTATTAATGCCATTTGAAAGAAAGTGCCGTTAAATGCTACCATTATCATATAAAACATATCAAATTACACATGCAGGCACACATTCCATATCCTTCATCAATTACTGCAATCTGCGCTGTCTAACGGGATGTTGCCTATAAAACTCACAGATACAAAGTAGAACATACGTGCGTGCGTGCGTGCGCGCGTGTGTGTGTGTGTGTGTGTGTGTGTGTGGCGCCGTGCGTGCGTGTGTGTGTGTGTGGCGCCGTGGGTGTTTATGGGTGCAGCTGGGTACGGAACAGCCACTCCGGAATCGCTCCAAGCATGGCCCCCCTGGGTAGGATAGTACGCGTACATAGGCCCTATGGGAGACGTTTTCGTTCGAAGTCCGATAAAGTGCGTGGTGCGCATACGCGCGCGTCAGAACTTCCCTGACAACACGTCATGGAATTGGAAGTTAGTGCATGCCTATAGTGTACAGAGTGGGTACTTGTAAAAACCTTTAATTATTCCATTTTCGTTGTTCTTGGTACCGATCATGACCAGAATAAAACGAACTTTCTAGAACTGTTAACCATTTTAAAATCGGCCCAGAAATGGCGGAGTTATCTGCGAAAATCCCCTTAAATTATCTTCAAAATATTGCTTTTGACGTCTTAATCGCGTGTATGCATAAATGGGTCTAGAATGATCTGTGCACGTGATAAATACGTCACTGATCTAGCTGCACGCTGATTGGCTACTACTCGTCCGCTGATTGGCTGAGGCCTCTGCCTCTGACGTCATGAGTAGTATAAAAGGGGTGGAAAATCGAAAATCGTCGACATCGTCGACATGGAGATCGACCGGTCTGGAGGACTGGCTGGAAGTGCGGGACTAGACGAGTGCACGGAACACCGACGGAAGATACAGAACATCACCGTGGTTCCAAACGGCTTTCAGCTCACCCGCACCGGATAACGGTCCTCGGACTTTCCGCATTACGGAATTTTGGATGCTCGGGGACGGCCATCCGTGAACAAAATAATTAAAGTTATGTTTCCCGTTTCCAAACTTGTCTAAAGGGAACACCTCTGCGGAAAGGGCCATACCGGCCCGGGTTGTAATTCTACGGAATGTAGAACTTACGGTGATTCTTGGTGGATGATTCGCCAGATCTGCCAACTGTGCTGAAAAGTGGATTTCAATTTCAGCACCGCATGTCGTGTGTGTTTAATTAACTTTTTGACCACAGTCTGGTGGAACTTTACTGGATGCGCCGCAAGAGCTATGCAACGCAACCCGCACCGTGTGCCAGTTTATGTAACTGCTTAATATTATATACAGCCCTCTCTGTTAATGGGCAAACTTCAACTTTATAACTTCCGTCGCCGGATGGATAACTTTCTCACTTCCGTATAAATTGTATACTAGCTAGCACGACTATATAATAGACATTGCGTCACTGCTCTGTTTCACTATCCTGAGTGTGTACCGTGTCTACCCTGTCTAGAGGAGTCAGCTTGTGGAGACCTGCCTGCGGAAATCAGCTGCGGAAATCTTTCCAGCTTCAGAGAACGTGTCGAGGCGCGCTATGAATACGTTAGCGCCTCAATTTCAGTAACATAGTAGCCTGTTCCGTTCCGATGACTATTATGTACTCAAGTAGCTTTGCTATTGTACATTTAATTCTCATTTCCATATATGGTACTGATGACTAATAGGTACCGTACCGGTCTTAGGACCGCAACTTATAATTTCTGTTTTACTGTGAATATTATCCTTGTTTACTGTAGGCGCTTTCAACTAGCCGCACCATTTAAGTTCATCAGCCTGTGATATTTAGTTACCTCATTTAATTACATTCTATTTATTGCATAGGTTAGTTGTATATGGCAGTCAGCCATTCACTTAATATTTTTTGTTTAATTGTAGAAAACTTTAGACCGCAGTACGCTAGGAAATACTATACAGCAACAGATATATCTGCATCACTTTATTCCCACCATCATCAATTTTACACTGAGGTCGCTGACTGTGCTCTAATTCTTTGAGCCTGGCATGTTACCGACTAAACCTTACTATTCAGCTCGATAGGATAGGTTAAAGTGGCTAGGGAGAATTTCTTCGTCTAGAGACATATAGTGTACGCCTCTTTTCCGGTTGTTGCAGTAATCTACCTCCACACTCCGGCAAGGTTGTGTAAGATTGGCCAGTTACCTATAGGGCCTCATATATATTAAGTTATTGTCTCTTTCCACGATCCACCAGCCGCATGGCTTGGCAATTGGCTGGACTCACCATCGGCATGTTGATCAGATCCGACCCTGGGAAACTATCAGAGGTTTCCGAGCGGTAATGGTTGAAGCGCTGATTTACATAAATCTCTCCGTATCTTTGGATACTTGTTAGCTAGATAATACTGACAATAAAGGAAGCCCTGCGAAAACATATAGTTATAAATGTGAGTTAGTTAGTTTATTTACCAGCCTGCCGTGCATAGCTGGGCATATTAGAACTTAGTCCCAATGACACGTCAACTGTTAGATCCGTAGCACACGTTAACGGACGAGGTGCGGATCTCCAACCAATTCATTGCAGTGTCTGGATGAAGCGTTGGAGCTCGTCACGCCCTCACAGGAAGGATGCTCGCGATGGATATCCATCTCTTCACCCCCACCATAAAGACATGTCAGGATTTAAAACTTGCTTGTGTGAAACGTAGCCATTGTCCAGGTGATGTTTTATGTGGTTGCGGGGCGAGGTAGTCGGATTTTTATCGAATTCGAATGCCTTGTGTCATAACATGTACGCATGCTGGCCTTGGAGGGAAATTCTAATCCGGGCAACCTACAGGAAGCTGAGCATCTGCGCCCATTGGACAACTGTATCTAAAGTTAAGTAGGAATCCCTGCCACTTGTGGCCAAGGCTAGTTTCTGTTTCTAACACCTAAATGATAGGTTAGACGGTAGCAGGAGGCCCGCATAAATAAAGCGGCATCTACCAATACAGTATCTTTGGAACTACATAAGACGGTGACTTGGGAATTCTTCGGAAATCATTCGTTCTGTCTTCACGTAAACCAGTATGCATCACATTAATTATGGTTTCACTAGGATCTTCACTTGGCATTTTTCTGTTGAACAAAAGAGTGGCCCTTTTTGCCCGCTCTTTTCCTCCACTTCGGCGTTGAAAGCATTTTCCTGTGATGGAGGCCCGCGCGAGGCACTTTCCTCTCGCAACAACAATATTTTCTTTGTGTGTGTGTGTGTTAAGGGTATACTAGTTTATATTAAACTACTTAGTGACATCGCTGCGGATGCTTCTCTTGCGGGGATACCTCTGCGGATTCAAGAACCTGTGTGGTACCTCTGGTGACACCATGTGGAAAGGACACCAGATATCTCTATGTTGTGTATTATTGTGCTCACTTACTGTCAAACGAATTATCCTGTTTGTATAGTATATTAATATTTCTACTGTTTTAATTATTGGGACGACACTGTGTGGTTCAATCTTGGTGGCAATGGTCGCACGGCCCGACTGGAACATTAATGTTCCACCGGATCTAGAAGTCGGTCTTTGTATTTTTCAGAGAAATGTCATACGGGATCCGCAACCCCGAGATCCGCAGCTAACCAGTAATCCTGGTCATTGTGCACTTGCAGTGCGATGGGCGGAAACGTCATAGCTGACACGTACATACTCCCATGAACTACAAGTGGCGCCAGATGTGAGGCGTGAACGAGAAGTGAACACACACCAACACTTAACACCCGCGAGTTACAGTCTCCTTCAACGGACAGTCAACTCTCCTTAGATATGGAAGTAGCATCATATAACGGAAGAACTGCTCACGTGCTCACCGACTATGTCACTAATGTCCTTGGTGCAGAATGACTAGCACCACCTCAACACGAGTTCTCGCCGATCAGCGAGGGGACCTTCCACAATGCCCCGCAGGCGGGAACTCAATACATCACTTTATCGGATCTCCACTATAGGCTACCACCATCTACACCAGATCGCGGACGACCATGTAAAAGATCCCCACAATAGCAAACCACAACCTTCACGACCATTATGTTTGCCAACGTCATCAATAGGTGACCAGTGGGCAGACACTCATGTACCATATCCTGTATCTCCCTCTTTTTCATGCGTCTTCACCATGCTACCCAGCAGTACCGCGTTATGAACCAGAGGAAACGGAAACACCATTTCAGCAATATATCAGAAGACGTCCCCATCACACACATCTTCCGCGTCAGTCACCTGCACAACCTCCGTATGAGGAATATCCATCACAGCATCAGGAACGTCCACATCGTCTACATAGCACGCCTCCACCCGTCCATAGACCTACACCTGTCTATGGACCTGCATCAGGGTGGTATTCGGCAGAACCAACACACCATGCAACACATCATCGACGGGACTCACCTTCACAGACGCGACAGCATCGACAGGGACATTGATGGGAATCACCACCACCACCACAACCACCACCACCACCACCACCACCACCTACACACTCACCAGCATCTGCATTCTCATCAGTTTCTCCAGCACGACCACCTGACTTCACGTCAATCACCTCTCCACGAGGACTTGGCTGGATCATTCTTCCCAACGCCCCCCCTCCCCCCCCCCAGCCCAATTTATCTGGGAGACTGATAGTCCCAATTGTAAAGTACAATTTGAAATAATACGTAGGACAAACCGGTGGAGCAGTCGTTAGATTGGAGAGTACTTAGCCACAAAGCTGTCCGGAAAAGCTCTGCAAGTTCTGGCAGACTTAGGAACAGACTACATCCCATCATACACCGAACTAGAGAATGTGTTGTCGGAAAGATTCGGCGACACAGCCCTCGGAGAAATGAGTCGACTTCAACTTAAAAATCTACATCAATGCTTGGAGGAAACATTGCCAGAGTTAGCTAGCTGCATCCATCGGTTAGTTACCCACGCCTATCTCAGCATGAATCTCGAGGGCGTCACACCAAATATGTGCTTTGGATGTGGTCAGCTAGGCCACTGGAAGGATCGATGCCCAAACCGGCCTCCATCTACATCTCCAACCACTGACCGACGTACCCCGCAGCCTGAGAATCCATCAAACTAGCATGGGCACCAATTACAGAGTTGCTTCGGTGCCCATTTCCACAACCCGGCTCAACTGTGGCCACTGAACATCAATGTCAGGCAGCCATTTATACTCGTCAACACATTCCTATTACACCATGCACTCCACCACACCCGACTTCTTCTATGTCGGTGCCTATGATGCATACCACATCTGCAGCACTGCCATCTTCCCCCTACGGAAAATGTGACCCCGCACCTTCTGCATCTACTCAACTTTCTTTCCTATGTAAAACGGCAGTGGTAGGTTGTAGCACCTCCACTGAAACAACGTTTCTGCAAGCACCACGTCCCACCCGGTCTCGTTTAGTGGTGTGCAACTCACAACCTCTTACAGCCTCATCAACAACATCCAGCACCAGCAGTGCTTCCAAAGGAAGCGTTCATTCGGCATCATGGATCCGCAAGAGGAAACACGCCATCATTGTTTCTTCTGTGCATCAACTATACATCACATGATGCATTGTAAGAAGTGGCTCGCACAGGTAGCCCTCATCTGCGAACGCGAGAATCCTATCCGCACTGCAGTATACACCAACACAGCATCTGCAACAATGCCACCATCATTGCTGCCCCGACTCTGTCATCGCCTAAGCAATCACAGCAGCAGCGACGACGAGTTGGCCCTTTCCACACTCAGCAACCAATTGCACTCACAGAAGCTATCCGGAGACAAGCCAACTATATACAGAATGATACCGCACAACCATCCCTTCCACAAATGGTATCATTGGACACTCTTCCGCAGACTCACCGTAAAGTGATATATAAGTGTGCCTGTCTGTTTAGCGGAATTTCCACCAGTGCCACTGTAGACACTGGAGCTTCCATCACCGTTTTCAACAAGCGCTTGTATGAGAGCATCCCACCTCATAAGAAGCCACATGTTCTGAACATGTGGCAGTGGGCCCATGAGGGTCCAGAGGCACGTGGAATCAATGGCATAGTGCAGAGGAGATACTGAAGGCCTCAATGTCTAACGAATGATGAATTATCATCCTACTGTGGTACCGTCTAGTCAGCGCATTGTTCGGGCTGCTGAACTTGGTAATAGTAAGTGGACAATGCATGGTACGTGGATGACAGTCTACACCCAGGACATCCAAAATATCTCTAGGTTTTTATGGTTCTTACTAGATGATAGTCCTGCAGGCAACGCTGGGGAAAACGGTCAAAGTTCGTATTCTGTTGGCAGATAGGTGCGGATCAGACTGTCGGTTGCCCCTGAGCATGAGCTCAGATGATGATCGCGATTGACTGGGTCGCTGGCCGGTCATCTTGATCATGTCAGTTCATCAACCGGGCGTCCATCTGGCATGGTAGGGACAGGGAAACACACCGTGAAGGTCAAAGGGTAAGGGTACAAGTGATTCAATGGCACTGCAGACACAATAATACACAAATCAAGCGTCCGTTGTGGCCATTTGGTGTATATGATATCACTAGAAACCGCCCCACCCGCAATCCCTCCAGCAAAAACATCTGATGATTTGCCAGAACAGTTACATGACCTATATTTGCATGCCACAGTTGGATTGATGCAATCCCAAAAACAACAAGTACGGAAATTACTTCATAAATATTGCGATAGTTTCTCGGCAGGAGACATGGACCTCGGACAGACTCATCTTGTACGACACTCCATCGACACCAGAAACAACAGACCCATCTGACAGCTCGTTCGACGTCTCCTTATCCATAAGGAAGCGGAGGCACACCAACAGGTAGAGGACATGTTGCAGATCAGATTAATTGAGACATCAGCATCCCCCTGGGCCAGTCCCATAGTACTAGCAGGAAAAAAGGACGGATCTTTGCAGTTCTGTATAGACTACCACCGCCTTAATGATCTTAGCATCAAGGATGCCTATCCGTTACCGAGGATAGATCAGGCCATAGATTCCTTGTCCGGAGCCAGGTTGTTTTGCACCATTGATTTAGCTCGTGGGTACTGGCAGGTAGCCATGGATGAGGCTGATATGGAGAAGACCGCATTCGTTTGCAGAGATGGTCTTTCCCAGTTCCGCAAGATGCCCTATGGCTTGTGCAACGCTCCTGGAATGTTCGAGTGTCTCATTGAACATGTATTAACCACCCTGCAATGGGAAAGCTGTCTGTGTTACATTGACGACGTAATCGTCTTTGGTTCCTCGTTTGAGCAAAGCCTTTCCAATTTAGACACCATGCTTTCAAGATTCCGCACGGCTAACATAAAGCTCAAACCCAAGAAATGTCATCTCTTCAGACAGAGTGTCACACCATGCTTTCAAGATTATGCATGGCTAACTTAAAGCTCAAACCCAAGAAATGTCATCTCTTCAGACAGAGCGTCGAGTTCCTGGGACACGTCATATCCGGTGATGGAGTGGCCACACAACTGTCAAAAGCAAAAGCAGTGGTGGAGTGGCAGACCCCCCGCATCTGTCATGGAAACTCAGAGCTTCCTTGGTCTTTGTCAGTACTATCGCCAATACATCCGTCATTTCAGTGAGATTGCATCACCCCTGTTCAAGATCACTGAAAAAGATCGACTGTTCACGTGGACGAGTGAGTGTGAAGGTTCCTTCAGGGCATTGAAGGAACTCTTGATGACCGCTCCTCTTCTCGCTCATCCTAACCTTAACCTTGATTTCATCCTGGACACTGATGCATCAGCTTACGCTATCGGCGCAGTTCTATCTCAGGTCACAGAGGATGGAATGGAGCAGGTACTGGGTTATAGTTTGCGTACTCTAAATAAAACAGAGAAACATTATGCGACCACTATGCAAGAACTACTGGCTGCGGTCAACTTTGTCAAGTATTACAAACACTTTCTGTACGGTCACCTATTTACCCTCCATATGGATCATGCCTCACTACGCTGGCTCAAAAACCTCAAGGATCAGGAGGGCCAGGTGGCGAGGTGGCAGGAATCCCTGCTGGCTTTTAACTTCAATGTGGTTCATAGACTCGGCAAACGGCATGGAAATGCCGATGCCTTGAGCAGAATTGGGCTTGAGGATGAACCAAAAGTAGCCACCACCATGACACATACAACACAGCCATCTCCGGTGTTCCCCAAATTGTGGTGCGCAGAGTAGAACACAGAGACAGTTGCTCATGAACAAGCAACAGATGCGCAAACACGAAAAATATATGCGTGGATCCAGGAGGGGGTACGTCCTCCCCAGGAATCTGTTACACCACTATCTGCAACAGCAAAATACTACTACCAGCGGTTTGAGGAATGCCACATTCAGGATGGGGTTCTCTACATCAACAACTATCTGGTGATTCCGGAACGTTATCGGAATACAATTCTAGAACAACTACACGATAATGCAGGACATCTAGCTGTTGAGCGGACATTAACCCGGATAAAACAGAGATTCTACTGGATCGGGATACAGGATAGTATAAAGGCATGGGATGCCAAATGTGTCCCATGTCAAAGACGTGCTGTTGGCCAGCACCATTCCGCACCTCTTCAAATTAAGATCGTTCGTGTACCATGGGAGTGAGTGGCTATTGATGTCCTCGGACCTTTGAATATGACGGATGAAGTAAATAAGTACATCCTCGTATTACAAGATTATTTTACGAAGTGGGTGGAAGCATTTGCTTTGCCGGACCAAGAGACATCCACAGTAGCAGAGGTCCTGGCAAGCAATGTGTTCTGCTGGTTTGGAATGCCCTATGAGCTACACTCGGATCAGGGAAGTAATTTTGAGAGCCAGCTGATCTCCGAGCTCTGCAAATTGTTTCATATTGTCAAAACAAGGACCACTCCATATCATCCCCGCAGTGATGGTATGGTGGAGAGATTCAACCATACGCTAGTGGAAATGTTGACAAAAGAAACACGCCTTGACTGTAGAGATTTACGACTCCCATATGTGCTCATGGCATACCGCACTTCAGTACATTCCAGCACGGGTTATACCCCTGCGCAATTAATGTTAGGCCATGAATTAGCCTTACCCCTGGATCTGCCCATGCCCAGAATTCCGGGGGAGAAAAATTCACCATCTCTCTATGTAGAGCTCATGAGGCAGCAGATAGAACAGACCCATGAGCTAGTGAGAGCAACTTTATCCACTGCACATCGGCGTCAGAAAACATGGCACGACCGGCGGGTGCATGCAGACCCGTATGAAGTCGGAAAAATGGTTTGGGTACATGATTTGTGACGTTCTGCAAACGTGCCGAGTATACTGAGTTACCAGTGGAAAGGCCCCTATGTGGTAGTAGGTAAGACGTCGGACGTGACCTACCATATCCACGCTTCGGATGGCCTGACCTCAGTCATCCACTTTGATCGACTTAAACCATGTGTCAGTAACGCCCCAGTGCCAGAGCTCAGGCTGGGCGTTCCACATGACACTGGTACCCAGACAAATGTCTCTGCGGAAACCAGTATTCCCGACGGTAGTCTAGAGCACTGCAGTGCCAGTTCGACCTCTCTCCTACCAAGCCACGAGTCCGATGAATGATCGACTAATGCTGAGGACGATGACGAGATACGTACTCGCCCTCTCCCTCCTCAGTGCAGGTCTACTAGATCTGGGAAGTCGTATCTGAAGACTTTCTTGTTTGTGTTGTGCAAGGGGAAGGACGGAAAAGTTGGTCCGCCGACCTCTTCCCATTCCCACCCACTTCATGCTATTACCCCCATTATAGAGTTACCACCAGAAGAAGCTGAGGCTGCCCTGGGACATGTTTCTTGTGGGGTGGAACATGTAATAAATAGCATGGAAGTGAAGAGGCTGGATGAGACCTTGGCTCGTTTTGAAGAACAGCGGGACTGCACAACTTGGTGTACCCGTCCACTCCCATCCACCGCCTAAGGTGCTCCCCGCCCAAACGCACCTCCACCGCCCAATCTCCAATGCACGTCTCTCGTCTATGCACCAAGTTCGGACATCATTCGTCCTGTCCACTTCACACTCCACTCGTCGTCTGTAGACTGTCACCTTCAGATATCAGAGAGTCCGCTGTTACAGAGGATGTGGCATCCCACACCGCAGCAACCAAGCCCCGCCACCAACCCCACCCACCGCCACCACCCCACGCAGTCGGTGGGCAGGAAAGCAGCCTGTTCAGCAGACTCTCGTCTCGAATATTCCCGGTACTTAAAAACTATGACAGAGTACCAACCCAACCGTTGTGTAATGGGAGATGACCAATTCTCCATTCCAATGGGCAACCCGGACCACACATGCCCGACCAAGCCCCCTGCCCCTCCCTCCCCCCCCCCCCCCCCCACACACACACCTATAAGCAGTCAGAACATCACACCGGACACAGAAATCCAGGAGCACACAGAACACACTTGCCCACAAGGCTGGGTACGTCAATTCACCCTTGTGCGAACATCACATACACATCCAGTTATAAGGAAGATATAATGGAGACATTCAACATCAGAGACAACAAAGAATAACAATCACCTAACGTGTTAAAATCGAAAAAGTTAGAGACATATTTTTCCGCAACATTCCCTCCCGCACAGATGCGGGAAGTTCATCACTTTCCGCAATCCTGACTTTTCAGCAACCGTTGCGGACCCATCGCGTAGACTTCACTAGCGTGGAAACCTGGATATACCCAATCCGCAATACGCCAGCATCATACAGCAGCCAGGACTTCCCTACAACAGTACACTACTACCATCAACACCTGTCAACATTTTCTGCAATCACCTTATCCGGTTTACGAAAAACTGATCATGCGAAAAGAAGGAACAATTCCACAGCCATCTACAGTGCACCTTGTATGGATTCTCCCACCCTCCACCCCCTCCCAGAACCATGGCATGGAAATAGCTAAATTATTATACATCATTCACACGTAATAACAATCAATATTATTAAGAGAGCAAGATGCCCGCAGTCTGTCGTCCGTCACAAATAGGATTTTGCTACCGAAAAGTTGAATTCGATAATGGATTGATTCAAGTTACAACAGCACATTTCTTCGTCATCAGCACTCTAAAGTAACTCTATCCCATCTACGGGCTCGGCCATTACAGAGTGAAATACATTATGTCCGATAAAGTTGACACTGCACTTCATTTACCTGACCCGCCCCAGGGTAATAAAAACGTCACACTTCACAACAGCACAAGAATCATCCGCAGATAAACAGTCACGTGTATCAATGAAAATCATCAACATGACACAAACATAGACACTCAGGTTGACTGTGTTCACAATCTCCATTCGACGGTATTGTAATTGTAAACTGAGGCACGCATTTTCCGAGCTGTATTATAATAAAATAAGTTTGGTCTAGGTAGGGATGGGACTAGTCCTACCCACAGAGGAGGGTGCTTGGCAGTCCGCCCACCTGGAAAACATAGTATAGCTTGGTGGAGTAAATATACTGAATTTCCACAAGACACGGAGCTGTCTAAACCAAACAATAATTATAGACAGCTATATTGTCCTAATTTTGATTAAGAACACCATCGTTCTATCGTGTATACAGATCATTAGCCCATGGGCCGATGAAGCGGCATCAAAACTTCGACAGTATAAATCAGGGAGAATTTCAAATATTCTCTTACCTACATATTCCCACACAAGATCAACACGGGCTGGAATACACTTATTACAGACAAACCACAGACGCATGTATAAGACCACACGCATACTGGGACGCTGTTTCGAGAAACAGATTTTAAAACATATATTTCCGTCTTTCACATCAACAACGAATAATCAGCAACATCAATACTCCGCCATTACGTAAGCATTGCCTAAGTTTATGATCAACCACGTGCTCTCACAACAAGAAACCAGGTGACTTTCACTTCTATTTCCAGTAAATTGGATCAAAGGCTTTACACACAAGAGCCGCCCAAAATGTGTATCTACCACAGCGTGATGGAAGAGGTGAGAGGAGGGGTGAGTCGGGGCAATTGCCACTGACGTCATCACGCTCTCCCACACCCAATCGAATTAAAACAGGCAAGTTTATAAGCTGAAATCTGAAAAAACGCGTAAGGCTAATAAAAAGGTGAGCTTCCACGGGAATAAGTAGTTCCGAGTTTTCACGTTGATCGGAGACTTGTTTTTCCTTTGATTGGAGAGGAAAGTGATACTCTTTCATTTTTATATTTATAATTACCGCCTTGACACAGAGGACTATTTCATCTGACTCCAGGATTAAATAAATCCAAACTTTCCTTATGGGGCATGTCAGAATCACCCTAAAACTTTCAGGCGTGGTCATCCGCCCTCCTGTGACGTCACCAAAACGTATAAAAGGAGATCGCGCACTGAAACGTCGTGTTCCCATCAAACTTGACACAAGGGAAGAACAAGCATTAGGCTACTTTCGTGTCACAAACCAAATTCTGCTGTTTTCTTATTATTTATTTATCACTACTATTAATATTATTTGGCCAGGAAACGTATGAAGAGTTAGGAAAATAGATAAAGTGAGGCAGTCCGCACCATTATCAATATGCGGAAATAAGATGTCACTTGCCGAGGATCTCGCCTTGTTCAACAGCTCGGAAGAGTTGCGCCAGCTCATTCTGGAAAGAAGTATCCATGTACAGTATTACAGCTCAATGGACAGCCATGTAAGCGCGCGTTTTCCCACAATTCGGACTTGACGCTACATATCAATCATGATCATCTACATATCAATCATGATCATCTTTTTCAACACACATTCTGTTCGGACTGCAAATACCTATATACAGCTACACATTATGACATGATTTATCAGTAGTTGTGCGGAACACAGAACCTTTATTATTATTATGCTTATTTTTTAAATCTTTTTCTTATTATTACATATGTTTTAACAATTGATACCCAGTCCCTAGGCTGACTATGGTCATCCTACACTGCTGTGCAATATTCTTGCGTGGTTGTGTCTCACATAAAATAATCGCTGCGTATTCCTGTGTTGTTGTAAACACGTCGTGTGTGGCGTAAGTACACAACACACCGTAGCGAATATGTCATAATCCCGTCATGCAGTCTCAGCTACGCTGGGGCTGCCTGGTGAACTAGTCTTTTTGCCGTATTATTATTTGATATTTTTCTTATTATTTTAGTTCCCGCGTCAGTACGACGGGACGGATTGTGGGTTAACGGAAGCTACCCATGCGGATCCGCACTAACGGGTCGCATTATATTATATATATCTAGGTGCATCCCTTTATTTACCTGGGATGCACGTGTAATTAGCATAATCTGTGATACTCTTCTCGGGTATAGTTATGTGATTATAAATTTACATTGTATTTTATAAAAACTGTATTGTAATTGTGGTATGTAT